>JBBMFX010000001.1:34565450-34581895 GCA_037832545.1 Rhabdalestes septentrionalis
AAATGGTAATATTGTGTATCTGGAATGAATTTTAGATCTTTAAGTCCATCTCATGAAAAATCGGAGCAGGAACAAAGATGTTGCATTTATATTTTTGTTGAGTGTATAAAGAATCTGGCACCCATATTATTAAGACCATATGAAACTGATGTAAAATACATGTAAAATACATTGAATTGCACTCCAAGATGACTATAATTTTATTGCAATTTTTATGTATTACTTCAATGTCACTATGTAATTACAAAATCAGTTCTAATAACTATAAATAAACCAGTAGTCTTAATCACATTTCGTTTACACTGACATGTTTATTAAAAAAAAAGGCACAAAGTTTATTTTCTGCTTTCCACAAAATGTTAAGAAAATTACATAGTAGTATACAACAGCCAAACATCTCCACTTCTATATACAAATGTTAATATTTGCAATCTGCACAGAATTTCTCTGAATGCCTTAGTGAACTATGAATGAGATTTTTTAAAGGGCTCTCTACATTTTATTCCTAATATTCTGAATACTTAGTTAAGCATAAGCATGGTTTAATGTCAAGTGAACCTTTCTGGAGAAAGTCAAAATCATTCATGCTAAAGGTGATAGGACCCAGAATGCTGAAACATTTAAATATCTCTTAAAGCTGAAACATTGTTTAATAACTGATAACTGACTTCAGAAAAGCCCTTTGTCTAAAATATATTTTTCTCCCAGACCCAACAAGCTATCGTTTTACAGAGTCAGAGAATGTTGTAGACACCATGACTCCTGGTTCCTATCTTCATAACTGCAAACTTTCTCCAAAATAGAGCATTTAACATCATGCCACCCACAAAATTACGACCAAATTAAGAATAAATTTGAAAAATGGAATTTGACATTAACCGAAAAGTTCAGGGAATACAATAGATGGGATAAAGCCAACATCAGGAAAATGAAAAATGAACCATTCTGTAATAATTGCGAATAATAAAAATGAATAAATTATTGATTTATTATTAATTGATCATGAGAATGATAAATCTGTGAAGACAAAAAAAAAAACAGTGGTGGAAAGCATCAATTGCTGTTTCTTTGTCTTTATAAAAAAAACCTAATCATATTAATATATACTTTTGCAGTTTAATGATCATCCAAACCCCAATTAACTTCTTAAATGTGGCATGTAATGAATAATTAACTGTGAAGAACATGAAAATATTGCTTAAGGATAATCAGCAGAAAGATTTGTGTCCTCTCATAATCACTAAATGATATTCTGATTCTTTTGCTCACACCAAAACTGCCTGAAGAGCAGAATGCTGTAGACTGTGTGATAATGCTGTAGGTTCCTTTTTTATAAAAAATAAACAAATGACCTCTTACACCCTGATAATGAAACAGGGTTGTGAAGGCCCCATTCACAGTCTGGAGAGCCTTTGATGATGGATTTATTTTTCATCCTTGTGTGTATTGATCGCCCATCTGATAGACCAGCGCACTTCAAAGGGGTTTTAACTTCAGCAAGGCTTCTTTAACTGTGTTGCCTCATGACACGGGAATGTGGTGGGGCTCTCAAATCTTTAATGCCCTGGGCCTCATAACACACGTACATGAGCAAAAGCAACATGCCCACACACTCCTCCCACTTTGCTCTCATGAACTTCCTCACCTTATCTTTTCGTTTTTCTTGCTTTCCCTTCACAAAACCAATTTATTTAACCAGGGTAGTCATGTTGAGATTAGTATTTAGTTATGAGTGATAGAAATTATTAGACCACTTAAATGGAAAAACAACTGCACAACAATCTGTGTTTTAATAGAATTACAGCATCAAAGTTAAGACACCATTTGGTTTTATTTGATTTGAACTTTCACTTATTTGCATTGCTGCACTCAGATACTCGCATTCATATGAGGACTTTGTTAACAAAGAAAGATTGAAGTTTTCACAAAGCAATTTAAGCTTGACATAGGAATGATAATTTTGGCAACAATTTATAGAAAAATGTCTCACCGGTTGAAATAATTTGTTTTTATGCTTGTCAGCTGATTATGAAACAAACATAGTTAATTACACAATTCATCACTGGTCACTTAATTTCAAGACCAGATATTTTATGTTTATATCTTAATAATCAAGACCAGATATTATATGTATGGTAGGACATCAACACTGTATTGTTTGTGTGTTGTTTGACTGTATCAAACACACAGATTAGAGCCCCTCCTTTGCTGAGGGTTGTCCAGCTCCGCACTATTTGCCCCAAAGGTGAAGCTACATGGTATTTGTTTCTACTAAAGTGGTCAGCGAGTGTAGTGGATCCTGAAATGGAGAACAATTAAGCCTACAAGCATAACCATCTTTACATAAAAATGCACGCGTCATGATTATCTTCCGAAACTGTGGGGGCTCTGTGGTTGGTAGTAAACTGCCCCCCATTAGCCTTGACTTTCCTTCATCAATATCATATAAGAAGAGGGAGCAAACAAAACCCAACCTAAATGGCATTCTCCTTGAGCTGTTGATGAGCTGTCTGGCTGGGGCTGATTGACAGCACTTTTGTTTTCCATGTATTAGAGAATCTGACTTCACCTCCATGCCTAAAGCGGGGCTTCACGTAACCAGGCCCGTAGGCGGCTGCACGGCAGTGAACCCTCAGCCATGCCGCTCACCAAGTTTGTAACATTTAGAATGCCAAAAAACGACTGCCACTTTCTCCCCTTAAATAACCTGGTCAACCCATCCGCAGAGACACACACATGCATCACTCTGATTCTGTGAGGTCAGTACTGGATACTATATCAGTAGCAAGTCTGGGGACCTTGGACCCTGTCTGCTGTTTCTTCTCAGCATGAAGAGTAAATAATTGATGAAATGTACATTAAGAGGCATTCATTGGTTGATATACGATGTTCACAGGCCAGCTAATATTTCACCTATGTCTGGATCAGAAAAACACAGACTAAATGATTGATTCTCTCCTTCCCTCTCCCTCTATTCCTTTTCTGTTTTAATCGCTGTCTCGGTCTGTCTTTCACACTGGTTGTTTGACACTCTCCCTCTCTCTATCTCTGTCTCACTCTATCTCTCTCTCTTCTTTCTCTTTATCGTCAGCAGTCGTCTTATGATGAATAATTGAGTATTATACCTTGCGACACCTCCCTCATATTCATTACCGTAACTTAACCATGTTTGTCGCATTTTAATTCTGCCGCATGATGATATGACCATTGTTTGAAACAGGCCAAAATGAATAAGTGACAAGCAACAGATCATCTGGACAGATATAGAAGCGTTATCTTGCTGTGACAGCCTCTCAGGTTCTAAGTGGTCCTGGGAAAACCTGTATGTGGATGTGTGTGTGTGTGTGTGTGTGTGTGAGTGCATCTCTGTGTGTGTGCAGTATATGATTTTTGTATGTTTTTCTGCCCGTTTGGCCCTTTTTAAAAACGGATCCTCCAGAATAATGTAGAAAGTTAGTGAAAGTGTATGAAATGAACAACACAGCAGAAAAATTATTCATGTCCAGCTTGAAAATAAAGAAACTATGTTTGTATGTGTGTGCGTTGCTCTTCTCTATGTTTAAACTGTGCTGTGATTTATTACATTTTCTTTTATCATATGAACCACAAAAGGCAGTAAGTTCTAAAAATAACATGTAGAACATGTTAAATGTAGAAAATCCTTTTATTTTGAAAGTTCTTAGTTTTTTTGTGCTGGGTGCATGTACACAATATGGACATCCGTTTGCAGCTACTATAATGATTCTAGCTAGAGAGATTGTGTGTGTGTGTGTGTGTGTGTGTGTGTGTGTGTGTGTGCGTGTCTACATCTGCATACGTGCTTGCGTGTGTGTGTGCATATGTGGCGGAGACTTTCTCTGTCACTCTATTGCATTTTTTCTGATGCAGCTGTTGGTGAAACAGTAGACACGCATGTCTGAGATCACTCTCTGATTACCTGTCCCCACTCAGGGTCAAATGACTCTTAAATGTGTTGTTTACACTTCTGCTTCACCTGCCTTTGGTCCAAGATCAAAATTTTTCTCGGCCACCACACACACAGACACACACACAAGTACACGCGCATGACGTTCACAGCAGGCTTAGACCCCTCAGGCATATGTAACCACACTAAATGTGTCCTCATAACACCCACGTAGTCTGTAATTATTGACCAACAGATTTTATTTAAATCAATCCAAGTAAAATATGTCCTTTTCTCTTCTAATCATTATTACTGAAATAATTTCAATATGCTTTAGCAGTTCATTGTTAATGGTATCTGTTTGTGACATGTACAATGTAATACAGAAGCACTTAGCGTAAATAGTTATTCTGTGCTTCTCTAAGGTATTTTACATTTTGTACACTAAAAAGTAATTTATTGAATTTACTGAATCATTTTCACATAAAAAGAGTATGGCTATTTACTTTTGAGAATAACTGTGGTGATGATAAGTGATATTTTGATATTTTCTGCCAAGTCAATGTACACTCATCTACTACACCTTAATATCTAATACCCTGTATATACTGCCATTCAACATGTGTAATCACCTTTCATATCCACAATTGCTCTTATTTTAATTCAAATACAGCTTGCATAGTCTAAATCCAAATACAACAAACTAGTCATAAGAGGCTTTATTTAATTTCAGACTTAATTAAACAAGGTTTTAATACACACTATTAGCCCACTTTAATTATATATACACAACTCACAATACGTTCGGGATATTGTTATTTACATGAGTGCTTTTCCTATTTGCTCTGAATTTTAATGAAATAAGTAAAAGTTCCATTTGATATTACTAATAATGTATTTTCATTAGTTTAATATTTATTACCCCCAAAAAATTGACAACAACAGGGATAGCCCCAAATAACAAAATTTGACAATGTCAGTAGCGGGTGTTTCCACCATTTGCCGCAATGACAGCTTGACAGTGAGGTCTCATTATCCTCCTTAGCCTCATGATGTTGTTCTGAGGCAATGCATTCCACTCTCCTCTTCCAAGTGCTGCACGCAGTTCTGCCAGGTCACCTGGGGTACTATCATTCAGGCTCTGCTTCAACTGGTCCCAGACGTGCTCTATGAGGTTCAGGTCAGGGGACATTGATGGCCAAACCACGTGAGGCACTCCAACTTCCTGAAGTCGAGCTGTGACAATTCTGCCACGGTGTGGTGGAGCATTATCATCTATGAACAGAAAGTTGGGGGTGTGCTGGTGGAATTGTGGGATGGTGATGGGTTCTATGATGTCTCTGATGTAAGAACGTGCAGTGACTGGGCCATGTACAATAACCAAATCTGACTGGTGCTGCCTGCCCAGACTGTTGCACCTCCTCCACCAAAGTAAACCATGTTGACCTCAGCGTATCGCTCACCTCACCTTCTCCAGCAACGCTGACGACCATCATTTCTGTGCAATGTGACCCCACACTCATCAGTGAACAGGAGGTTAGACCACTGCTGCATTGTCCTGGTCACATGGTCTTGTGCCCACTGCAAATATTCACGGCGGTGTCTTGGTGTCAGTGGATTCACCTACAATGGTCATCTGGCATAAGCCAAAGTGGTGGAGTCGGTTGTGAATGGTTTTTCTGGAAACCCTAATACCTCTTGCATCTTGTAAATGGGCCTGCAGCTGTGTGGTAGTTGCATAATGATGTCTGAGTACATGGGTCCTTAGGTACTGGTCATTGTTGCGGCCTGTCACTCGTGGGGCTCCACTCCTGGGTCTGTCTTGAACTCTGCCAGTAGTTCTGTGTCTTGATGAAAGTCTGCTGATGACAATTTGAGACCCACCAAGTTCACAAACAACATCTTACTGCCTGCCACTGACACAACTTTGAGGTGAACTTCTATTTCAATGGCGCTGCAGCTAAGATAGTAGCAGGATTAATGCTAACAGACAGCAACTATGACCATACACTGGAATTACTTAATGAGAGATATGGTAGGAAAGATCTCATTGTGAATGCTGATCAAGTTGCAGAATCTTGGCCCTGTGAAGAAGTCCTTGGACATGGCTGCACTGCAACAGCTCTATGATGAAGGTAAGATCCAGATACATAACTTAATGTCATGATGTGTGGTGTCAGAGACTTATGGCAGTCTGCTGTGCCCAGTCATGCTGCAGTTGATCCCAGAAGACATAGGTCTCCAGTAGAGTAGAAAAAGAGGAGAGAGTGATTTCCTTCAAAATAAGATTCTCAGCCGAGAAAGGGTTGCACAATTTACAAGAAGTGACAAAGAGAAGGATAATCAAACCCTACATAAGTCATTTAAAAAGACCGATGTGACTAGTGAGCTGAGACAGAAACCACAAAGCATGTCAATGCCTGCTGCTTTTGACCCTGCCAGCCAGAGAACACAGAATTGTGTATTTTTCTACAGTGAAGAGCAAAGTCCTTTGCACAATGTAGCAGAGCAATGAGAAATCCTGAAAAGAATGGGAAGATGCTTTGTTTGCCTTGGACCAAGAGACATAGCAAAAAAATACAGGATTAAATGCACCTTATGCAATCGGTATGGGAGAAGACATCAGAGGGCTGTATGTGAGAGCGGTTAGGAGCCAAGCACCAAAGACGATGTACAAAAAGTGGCCTCTTCATTTGCTTCATATTCCATTAAATTGAATCAGAGTACAGTGTTGCTGTATAATGCCCAGGCTTGTGCTGTGGGTTCAGGTCTAAAGACTTCGGTGCACTGTCTGCTGGATGAAGGAAGTCAGAGGAGATTTGTGTGTGAAAGCTGGCAAGGGCCTTGAAGCTACCTATTGTGAGACAAGAGACCTTGACCCTTCACAGGTTCGGCTTGGCTTCTTCGACAACAACCAAGCCCAATACTGTAGGGTTAGTTCTTTCTGGGGCCTCTGAGCCATGGCTACCCCTCTCTAGGGCCTTTGAGCTAATGCTATCCCCTCTGGGGCATCTGATACACTAGCTGCAACCGGGATCAGCCTCTGGACTGGTACTAGGTTTAGCCTTGGGCTGCTACTGTGGTTATCCTTGGAGCTGTCACTGTCTTGTGCCATAACTTGTAGCCAGAGCATCAGCGCTGGTATCATTGGCTGGAGCCTCTGTCCTTTAATGGGGCGCTGAAGCCTTGGTGCTGGCATGGGTTGTGAGAGCCCCCTTGGAGCAGCTTCGACGCTTGGGTGCATCGCTTCGTGGCTTGCAGACACATAGCTTGTCCATATGCTGTTCTTGCACAGCCAGATGCTGCCAGGGGTTCAACTTTCTGTCTTCAGCTACAGGTAGGTCAGGATCCATCAATTCACCTGCTCCTCCAGGAGCCCAGGTCCTCATCTTCATCCCCGTAATCACCCTCACACAGCAATTCGGTGATGGAAAACAGACTGCCCCACTTACGGAAAACTCCGCTCTCTCCTCAGGCTAGTAGCCTGGTCTGCTGAGCCATTTTTGATGGTTGGTACATTTGTCACATCTCTCTTCCCAATGAGGGCAGGTGCAAATTAATAACACATTATGCAAACAAATACAAGACTGGTGTGCTCTGCCTTCATAATAAGAATCCCCAAAACAAAACCAATATTAAAGGATGGCCTCTAGCAGCTGCCAACTGTCACAGTACCCAGACATGACATATACTTACATATGATTATGACTTCTGTTCTGTTTGTCTCATGAAAAAGCAATTCAAACAGAAACACTCATTATAACCTCAGTGCAAAATGAAGTAAGATGAACAAGCGAATTTGGTGATTTTCATGACATGACAGAAATGCAACAATCAAAATCAAAATGCTTTGCACTATGTTTGAATATCTACAGTATATGACTGTATGGGCAGCCGACATACCGACTGCTTTAAAACCTAAACAAGGTTTATTTGATATACTCAGCAGTGGGTAAAATAGCCAAAACCCTATAATATGGTTACCATACAGAAATAGTCACAAAACTTACATTAAAACTACCGTAACATGCCTGGTTGTTATAGAAGTGGAAATTTCTTTAAAGTATATTTGCAGAGGGACAGTGTTTGTGTTTGGGTTTTTGTTTCTGTTGGTTCATGTGTTTAGTGTATTTAAACTTGTTTTGTATGAGAACTTGGCTGACGGTCCACTGATTTCATGCTTTATTTTGTTGTCACTTTTCCTGTCTCAGGTTTCGTTTGTGTTTAGGCCTTCGTGGCTTGTTGTTTTTTGGTAATAAAAGTCTGAAAAATCATATCTTTGCCACCCTTTACTGCCTGGAGACAGGTCTAAACCTGACAACTACCTTTCTAGTTGAGTAGAACATCTAACATTTGTCAACACTGAAAATTTTTTTGTTTCAATCTTGGTCAAAATAAAGAAAAAGAAAAAACTCCTCATACATGTAACCAGTTGTAAAGCATCACAGGAGTTGTCACTAACATAACAGTAAATAAAACAACATTGAATTTAAATGAAAGAAAATTATATATATATACTCAAATACACGTAATAACACATTAACATTTAAAATGACAGGCAGACTTGTTGATTTGCAAGTAGAAAGGGGATATTAAAGAATGTGTGTGTGGGGTTTTTTGGTTAATAGCTCCTGAATTTTTCAGGAGGCTTTGGGTTACTGCTGGCGGAGGGCCTGAAATGTCAGGCTCGGGGAGTACGAGATAATTATTCTCATGGCTGTAAGTACAAATTGCTGAAAGCGACTCGTGAAAGAGCCTGCTGAAGCATGTCAGCTACGGTTCGCCTACAGCTTGCCAGCAGGAGACTTAGCACTCAAGCTCCAATCATTTCACTAAAATTAGTGAATATTTAATATATATAATTAATATACAAAGAGACATGTAGACTTAATCATGCTTACAAAGCCCATGTAGCCTCAAATTTACACTTGGACTAAGCCTTAATTTTCCCAGTATTGCTGGTATTTTGTGATTGAGGGAGGCCTGGCAAGTGGGTGACTGGACTTAATTGTGGCTAATTTGGAAAATACTGTTTTTTTAGAAAATGCTTTTTAATAATTAAATATCAATCAAGCGATTTTTAATACCATGGAGAGCAAGCTGTATGTAAAAGCTACTAATGAAAGATGTATAAATAGTAGCGGCATTCCAACATAGACATTTTAACAAATATAGAGATGTTATTAACTGTGCAGAAATGTATATGGGGTGTAAGCAAGGAACAACAGATAAAATAGAGAAAATGATCCTTTTATATATAGCTTATCTATGATAAGAGATTAAACAAAATTATAGATATAAAACAAATGAATAATAAATAGATTCATTTCAGACATTTACAGGTCAAGAACAGAAAGCAATACAAAAATGATACAAATAATTCAAAAAGGTGTCATGCTCTCCACGTCTTTTCCCTGTTTCTTGGCTTTTTGTAATGTTCTTTTGTCTTTTTCCAATTTTGTTGTTTATGCCATTGTTTATGTCCTCCCTTTCTCATGTCCTTTTTAGTTCACCTCAGCCAAGTGTTTATCTTCCTTTTGTTGTTGTTTTGTTGTCCTGTTCACCTCTGACTTGTTCCTGTCTCCTCATTTGCCCAGGTGTTCTCAATTCTCTAGTCAGTATGTATCCTCAAATCCTTTTTGCGGTGGCTCAGGGATAAAGGCTAGACTGCAGTTTGGCCAGTATTTGCAGTGCTAGCCTTAACTCACCCATGCATCTGAATTAGAATCAGAAATCTTTATTGATTCCAAAGGAAATTGCTTAAGCCTTGTCATTGTCATTGTCAGTGCCCCTGCTGCCCCAGAGATCATCATGTCGTCACCATCTTGTCATCTTTATTTGTCCCATCTTGCCTGGTGTCCAATCTTCTGTCCGATCTCCTTTCCAAGCCTTTGTCCAGTCCCCATTTCTGTCTCCTGTACCGTATCAGCTTTTGGTCCCATCACTATTTTCTGTCCTATCCCCTGTCTCCTGTTTAACCTTCCTCTCCTGCCCCAGGCCTCCCCTCTTGGCCTCCTGAAGCAGAATTAGATTTATGGCCCAGGAGCTCTTTGAGAATGTGTTCTGTCTTTCCCCTGTTTCATGGCTTTTTAAATAATCTTTTGTATCTCTTGTCTGTCATTTTCATATTTCTGCCCTGCTCCCCTGCCCAAGTGTTCTCATATCCCTTGTCATTGTATATAACCCTGCATTTCAGTTTGTGTTTTTCAGTTCTCTGTTAATGCCCTCAGATTCATATTCATATTCAGATCCGGATTTTATTTGTCACATACAATTTCATACTTAGTATAACATGCAGTGAAATGATTTTTGCAATGCAGCGCCTGACCTTAAGAAACACTAGGATGAAAAACATAAGATGATAAGGATGGTTGAGATAAGTAAGCAGATAAAATGCAAATGCATCACCAGAGCTGTAAGGGGGTGTAGTATTAAGATAAATAATGTAAATAATATACATATAAGAACTGTGTGGGGTGGAGAATTAGTGTGAAAGCAGGTGCAAAAGAGAAGGTTTTGCAATAGAGAAATAAATGAGTATAATAAGAACAGTAATCAGTAATTAACAGTAACGAATATAATAAGGACAGAATATAATAAGAACAGTTTGTGCAACAGAGAAAATGAATATAATAAGAACAGTATCACAGTACCAGATGTTGTAGATGTTGAAGTGCCGGTTTGACAGGTAGATATTAATAATATAGAAATGTGTGTTGTATGAATAATGAATAATAAATCATATTTCCAGTACAGATAGAGCAGATGTGTTACAGAGTCCGGGTCTGCATCTGATTCAGGGCCCGAATGACCTTAGGGAAGAAGCTCCTCCTCATTCTCTCTGTTTTGGTCTTAAGGGAGCGGACGCCCTGACCTCATCAGAGAAAATAGTCCATTATCTAGGTGACTGAGATCTTCCATGATCTTCCTGGTTTAGTCTGGCACCGCTTGGTGTAGATGTACAGTGGGTCAGGAAGCTCAGAGAGAATGATGCATTCAGCAGAGCACAACACTCCTGGGAGATCTCGTCTGTCCTGCTCGGTGCTGTTCCCAAACCAGGTGCAGAGGTTGAAGTCCCTGAGACGTCTCAGGAAGGAGAGACGCTGACGGGCTTTCTTCACCAGAGTGTTGGTGTGGCAGCTCCCTGACAGGTTCTGAGTGCACACCCAAATACCGGAAACTCTCCACTCTCTCCACTGTTGTCCAGCTGACGATGAGGGACTGGTAGTTCCTCACCTGCCTCGTGCTGGAGTCCACGATCAGCTCCTTAGTCTTGCTGATGTTTAGGAGGAGGTTGTTCCCCTGGCACCAGTTCTCCAGGTTCCTAATCTCCTCCATGTATGCCATCTCTGTGTTGTCAGAGATCAGGCCCATCACAACAGTGTCGTCTTCAAACTTGATGATGGAGGTGGAATCTGATGTGGCTACACAGTCGTACGTGTACAGTGAGTACAGCAGGGGGCTTAAAATGCAGCCCTGAGGAACTCCAGTGGAGAGAGAAACAGAGGGAGAGGAGTGTTTCCCCACCTTTACTGACTGTGGTCTGTTTGTCAGGAAGTCTGTGACCCACCTGCAAAGTGATGAACTGAGTCCCAGATCTTCCAGCTTGATGGAAGCTTTGAGGGAATTATGGTGTTCAATGGTGAACTGTACTCCACGAACAGCATTCTGACATAATTCCCCCTGCCATTGTCCAGGTGGCGTAGGGTTGTTTGCAGCAGGTGTGGAACATCGAATGCAGCATCGAAGCGAGCATAAAACGCGTTCAGCTCGTCAGCCAGTGAGGCATCAGCTGTCACCATTGGAGAGGATCTTTGTTTATAGTCCGTCATTGTCCTAGTGTTTATGTAATGCATATGGAATTTTTGCTTGTTTTATGTGTTCAGGATTATGTGTTTTTCCCTCTGTCTTTGGATTATGTGTTAATGCCCCAGTTTTGTTTCTTGCTTGGATTTTGTATTTTTGTGCACTTTTGTGACTCATTTTTACTCTGCATTTTTTACCTCCCTACTTTATCTGTATCGCTACTGTGTTTTTGCCCTGAGCATGTTCAGTCTGCATCTCGTTTCCTGTTTTATCTTTTAATAAAGTGGTTTAAAAAATAACAATTTAGTTTTAAACTAGAGCAATGCCAGCAGAATTTTAATGGCTCACATTCATCCAAGGCTACACAGCTATGGCTTGTCATGCTGTCATTGCTTATCTGGATGTGTTTTTTTAAACTCTTTTCTCAATCTTTTCTTGCCACTCTCCATCATATTGTTTTTAAAAAGGTTAAAAGCAGAAACTGCTGTGTGTGCAGAAATACACTGTTTCATCTCAAGGATGAAATGAAGGGGCTTTGATTTTCACAGCTCTTTACACAGCTCTGTGGTTCACTGAGTCTAAACATGTGTTTTTCTTTATACATATGAGGGTGCACGCATTTGTGTGTGCGTATGAGTGTGTATTTGCATGTATGTTAAGATCTATATTTGTCGGCCAAAACCATGCATTAGTATAACTGCACATTTGTGTAGATTTGTCCTCTGTGACCTAAAATATGCATATGATTGCTTGAAATAATGCATACACTCTAGGTTGGTCCTTAAACAAAAGAAGTTTTAAAATCTGTTTAGAGATTGTTGAAGCAGCTTGAACAGTGGTGTCAATTTGTCAGTATATTCATGAAAGCATAATGGTGCCAATCAAAGTTAGAATCTTGTTATCTTCATTAAACTTGTATCATTAAATTCAGGAAAATAAATCCAGTTATTTTAATAGCTTGAATGGTGTTTGAGTGAGGAGCTAGCTTGTCTAGTCTGTCATTATTTGTTGCGTGAATTATTTGTTGCGTGTGTGTGAAGAAATGAAGAGACTGGTGGTAAAAGCCATCAGGGAGAAGGAAGGTCAGGAGGAGCCTGGTAAATGCGCATGTGTTAACCAAAATTGGTACATAAACGTAAAAGCTGATGACTTTTTTATGAAGGATTCTATGATAATGTTCCTGTGATTCAGGCTAACCACAGGGTTTCTTGACAGTTATGTGTAGCAGTTGAGGGACAATGAGAATTTTCCAGAGAGGTGTACTGGAAGATACAGTTTAAGCATTTAACATCTTACTATGCTTTGGGCCATGTATAAAAATTCAGAGGATGCCCAACTGACTTTGATTTTAAATCAGAGGAGAAGATTTATGTTTAATGTTTCATTTTTGGGGAACAGGGGCAGGACGGTGGCCAGACATCATTATCAAGAGCCAGTGCCGACGTCAAGGTGGGCATTCCAAGGCATTGCCCCCCTCTAGCGAGTCGTCAGGCCCCCCCTACAGACTGTAGTGTTGCTAATATGCAGGGGCGGACTTTAAATCTGTGTGTTCTGGGAAAATACAGAACGGCCATCCGGTGCACGATTGGCCTCCCCGAGATCAGCTAGCACCGCATCTCCCACCTGGAACCATGGTCAAAACCAGCTAGCATTACCCATCCACCACCCCCAGTTGACAGTCAACACAATTGAAGATCTATGTAACATCTTGGGACAAAATTCACTCCATCACTATCACGATCATCACGAACACCAACAAAGGGAACATCTTTGGCCGGAGAGTTGTTCCCTCCCTCTAGAATAGTTCCAGAGAGTTGTAGGATGTCTAAAACTGGTCTCGCAGCTTGTGATGGCCCAACATCGTACCAAATCACTTTGTTGGTTTGTCCTTTAATTTTTAACCTGTCTCATTTAGTTACGAACATACTCGAAATAGGCATGCATTTGTAAATGTGCATCAATTTGTGTGTGTGTATGTTTGTGTGTGTCTTGTTTTTTCAGTGTTTGCATCGTGTCTGGTATCAGGTAAGGGTCTGGCTCCTTCCTACATTGTTGGGCGATAATGGTGGCTAATTAAAAATGGATGAGGGCAGATAAATGTTTAGTAGGTGGAGTGCAGGCCGACACCAGATCTGCCGAGCTCGAGGCTGGAATAATTAGCAGCTGTTGAGAGAGTGTATCAGTGCAGCTCTCCTCAGTTGCACCGGCCCCACTCTGTAACTCTCTTTTATGCAGGCCCATTTTAAGCTATTCATGGGTAATTAACTTCTAAATAAGCTCCAGCACATCTGCTTACTCAATGCTCACTCACACAGGTAGGTGCAATCCGCTGTGCTGATGATGGTGGACAAAAACATGAATTTAAAAGATGTTCATCAAAAGCAGTTGACACTATTCATAAGAAATTACAGAATGAGGAGCTACATTTAGGCTTTATTTTACAATAACATTTCAACATTATGCACATGGTATGTGAATCATGTAACAATACCATTCAAGCTTTACATCCAATTAAAAAGTAAATGAACAAAAAAAGCAGTGTTAAACTTTTCATTATTCCGTAAGTCTGTATATTACTCTGACCAATCTTTTATATATTGTTTATTATTTATTAGAATTATTTTCATACTAAATATTTTATTAGATCATTTAAACTGCATCACAAATCTGCTCTAAAAGTACAAATATTCTGTCCATATTTCATTCCACCCATCCATTTTCTAGTCCTTATGTCCCGCACGAGGAGTGGGGGGTGGGAGGTGGGTGTGGGTGGTGCTGGAGCCTATCCCAGCTTCTACAGGCGAAAGCAGGGTACACCCTGGACAGTCTGTCCATATTTCAATATTTGAAAAAGACATTCCCCAAGATAAATAATTGGCCTTTTCATGTTTCATTAATAATTGCAATGTTAAAAAAACATTCATAGAACCATAGACCACTGCATCCACTAAAGATAAAATGCCAAAGATATTTTTGTTATAGCACATTTAGTTACACAGTTTTGTCCCATTTCATTGGACATCAATGTTGTAAAATAAATTAATCAAAATGTTTTTATTTCAGTTTATTCATGATCAGTTTGGTGGACTACCGGTGTGATGAAGACAAACACACTAATGCAACATTACCTGCACTAAAAGGAAGCTTAAACAAATCGCAGGGACTTCAGACAAAAAATTGCACCTTTGTGTAGTAGCCTGAGCATCTTCATCTACATGCATGAAAATGTGATTTGAATAATAAATAAATAACCACTGCTGTGTTTTTTCTACCTCACTGAAATGACTCGTGGTTTAAGATTTAAATTAATATCAGATAATTCTACACAAATATAAGTACATGTTTTTATTTGTTTATAATGTTTATAAGTAGCGGAGCGTGTTTTCCGACAGTCAACATCAGGGCAAGCAGTCAGTGTATCTCTGATCGAACAGTTTGTCTGGGTCACAGTATGTAATTGACAACCATCACTTGAAAACACGCTGAAAAAGCTGTGAGAGGCAGTTCTGTTCCAAGGATTTTAGATCAAGATCAAGCTACTTTGGTGATAACACAGCAACAACATAGTGTATTTGTGAGAGAGAAAGGAATGAGTGAAATGTTTTCAGAAACTAGTTCTTAAGCCCATGTGTATACAATGAAATATTTGTATTTTTTGTCTTATTTTGTTTTAGAAAATTATAAAACCATATCTACCTGTATTAATTTACATGCTTTTGCCGCTGGCCGCATGGCGGATGTGAAGCGAGCTGGATCTTTTAGTGATCTGATCCAAATGACCAGACCCATTAAAAAGAGTGTAAATTTCCATAATTAATCCCATGATAGTGTAGTAGGAACGGCAGCCTCAGGTTGAGCATGTCTGCACATTATGAGAGGTCACTTTTCTTGTAATTTAATGTGAATTACTCTTGGTTTTGAGAGACGATCGCCATCGGTGACTGAAATGAAACAAATTTGTCACTTTGGTCACCATTTTAGTCACCATCTAGAACCCTTGTTTGGAACTCATTACAGTAGAACACAGGTGAATATTGTTTATAGCTGATAAGAATTTTATTAATATTTGGAATTTACCTGCATATTTGCTTCAGTGTTTGCTTCAGTTGTTTGTTTGAATTTCTCCCAAAAATTCCAGTTAATATATTTAAAACATTTGTCTTCTACACTTCTGAAGGTCTACCTTACGCTTAACTTATGTATAAAATCATGTGTTCAGTGTATGTAAAGGCACCATTTAAGTGCCCCTTCCATCCCCCACCTATCCTCAAGTGAAAACCGCAAGCACAAAAATAATTTGGAAAGCAGAGTATAGATGGTCATGGGAGGAAAATGTGTTTCAGTTTGTGAAACAGAATGAGGAACAAGAGCACAACGCAGTACTACAGGATTTAGGGATGTAGGAATAACTATATACTGTTTATGTATATATTTTAGGTCCTTTTTATCAAGTGATTATGATTATTGTTATTATTATTTTCATCAGAATCAGAAAACCTCTATCCCAGAGGAAATAGTTTATTTGGTGACTGTGACATCACTTAGCCACAGAGAGACAGAAGAATGTAAGATAAAATACAATAATAAAAAAAAATAAACAAGGCTAAAACAAATCTAAATATAGTCTAATAAATATAATAAAATATGAATAAAAATAAAAAGCAGTGGAAATAAATTAGTTATGTATTATTATTATTATTATTATTATTATTATTATTATTATTATTATTATTAT
>JBBMFX010000001.1:34624719-34638037 GCA_037832545.1 Rhabdalestes septentrionalis
GAGAGGGAGAGAGAGGGAGAGAGAGAGAGAAATGAAGCAAGAAAGCAAGAAAAAAAAAGAAACCCAGAAAAATAGAAAAGACTAAATGAAAGATAGAGGCAAGAAGCGTGTAAGAATGAGAAAGAGAAAGACCGAGCGATACAGAATGTGCAAGAGAGATAGAAGGATAGGGGGAGATGAAAAGTGACTAAGAGAGAGGGGTGAATAAGAAGAT
Source organism: Rhabdalestes septentrionalis (assembly GCA_037832545.1). NCBI lineage: Eukaryota > Metazoa > Chordata > Actinopteri > Characiformes > Alestidae > Rhabdalestes > Rhabdalestes septentrionalis. The sequence continues at coordinate 34,624,934 of JBBMFX010000001.1, forward strand.
AATTAGACTGAGGAAGGCAGAGTGTGAGAGGAGAGAGAAGAGAGAGTGGGAGAGAGTGAGAGTGAGAGTGAGAGTGAGAGGGAGAGAGAGAGAGAGAAAGAGAGAGAGAGAGAGAGATAGAGAGAGAGAGAGAGAGAGAGAGAAGAGAGAGTGACAGAGAGTGACAGAGCGAGAGAATAGTATGCAGGGAGTAAGTTACAGATATATAGAGAGAGACATGTGACTATTCATTCAACCAATTTAATACCAAAAATAAAGGTTTAATTATGTTTGGTGTAAATATAAATAAATATGATTGCATAAATTTGCATAAACAAAAATTTTCAATCATATTTATACATAGAACATAAGCAGGTATTGTACAGTGCTTTCTTAGATACAGAATGTAGTGATATGGACTGGGGGGTTTTGAAAGAAAGAGAGTACATTTCTCCTCTAGATAGTCTCAGACAGAAAGAGAGAGGGAGAAAGACATGCAGATAGAGAGAGAGAGAGAGAGAGAGAGAGAGAATGAGAACAGGTCATTATGTGCTCTCTTCCAGCAGATATGTAGAAACAGATTTAGTGCCATATTTGGATATTTGAATATATGTGATTGGTTACATTTCTTTTCGCTTTAAAGCCTGTTGTTCCATTCATTGTGTCTCTTCAAAAAGTTTATTTTCTCTTCGGATATTTGCTTGTCTGTTCAAATAATTAATAGCCAATGTTGTACTTTGGACTGTAAATATAAGATTTGTGAATGGAAACCTCCCCCAAAACTGTGCTAGTATGAGTTTAGTTCCAAACATTATTTAGAGAACCCAGTCCAGATAAACAGGATCTTCAGGAGCATCAAAATATTACAGAAATGTGTGTTACAAGTGTGTTTATAACCATCAGTGCAGGGATTGTGTTTGTTGTAAGTTTAGAAAAACCCTGGACAGGTCGCGAGTCCATCACAGGGCACACACACACACACACAAACACACACACACACACACACACACACACACACACACACACACACACACACACGCAACCAGCAGCAGTTTAGCACCTCCGGGGATCAAGCCCGCTGTGAGGTAACAGCACTACCAATCACACCACCATGCCACACTACATAACTGTGAAGTAATGGAAGGTTATAGCCACACTTTGTGCAGTATTGAGCAAACAGAAAAGACATCTTCATTTATGGATACCTTCAGAGAGAAAGAGAGAGAGAATAATTCGTATGCTCCCTGCCACGAATCGGCAGTTATTCTAAAGAGAGAGTAAGAGAAAAATACAGGTCTCATCAGACCTGATGTGCAACATTAGCAAAACAAATTTGAGTTTCTCAACTCAACTTAAAGGGCCCTGTCTTTGAACACTTTGACCCCTATCTATGACACAGTTTAAAAATGGTTTCATATCAGCAATGGCATGGGCTTCTTCTGACCAGACCACTATAGATGTGATTCAGACCGTTACTGTGATTCACATTCAGCCTGCAAGAGTGTGGCTCTCTCAGTGCAAAACAAATCGGAGACACCTGTGCTACCCAAGCCACAACTTTGCCACATGTAAAGAAATGCAAACAATTTTCAAATAGGTGGCTGAAAGTCATCTACTCCAGTAGACTCGCCTACTACACTGCAATGAACAGTCATTATTGTCTGTAAATATCAAGTCATCTCTTGACTGTGTGACATGGTAGTATCACGGACACACTGTCATGTTTCTGTGGTTGATGAAAGCCCATTCCCTTCTTTACTGTTTTCAGCAGCAATACAATGATTGACTTGGTATCTGGAAGTACTGACCCATTTTCAAAGCATAATTATTGGTGTTTAGGCTGGGTGGTATAGTATCAGAATGTTGTGGGTTTGATTCCCTGGAAAGCTAGTGGCACCTCTGTGGTACCCTTAAACCAGGTATCGTCCCCACATACTCTTCCTTGGGCGCTCTGTTCCTGACTGCCCACTGCTTCACTTGGTGAATGATTGGTGTTAATACAGTGGCTGAACTAATGGGTGGTCGTGGCCAAGTGGGTAGGATACTTGTCTCTGGTCCTGGGTTTGAATCCTACCCTAAGCATACCACCACTGGGACCCTGAGCAAGACTCTCAACCCTAAGTTGCTCCAGGGATACTGCCCCCTGTAGTTGAGGAATGGAAGTCGCTTTGAACAAAAGCCTCACCTAAATTCTATACATGTATTATTACACTTTTCATAAAATTAAATTACTCATTGTTTTTCAAGTCAACTTATTAGAAAAGTAAATAATTCTTTTGGGATTACAAGACCATATTTCAAGAAAATAACTATTTCCAAACAAGTTGAAGAAAATGAGTCAGTACTCAGATCCTGGCAGGGATGGTCTTTCATATGACGGTTAAACATTTGCTGGGAAACATTTTGTATTTTGTTAGGGCTAAACAACCCACCCCCCCCAACCCCAAAAACTTACTTCATTTCAATAACATGATGAGAAACCTCTGAATGTTAGACACCGGTCTTTTACATTGTGCACACCTCCGTTAGCCCTGCTCCCCGGCAACTTCATTAGAAACCCTTTACAGTCCCATTATATAGGTGTGCAATTGTAGACTACAGTCCAGGTCATCATTTCTGTGCCAGTGCATTTGAGTTATTTACCTGCTCAGTTATGCAATATTGAACTAATTAGCAGATACCAGTTAGGTGTGTTAAAGCAGATGAGAAATGAATCTTGTTCTTGTCCATCCATTGTTCTGCACAGTTTGCCAGCTACCCTGTACTCCATACACCAGTGATCAGTGTCAGACCACAAAACCGCTTTTGGATGGATATTTGCGGGTGGTGGACCACCCAGCAGTGCACAATGACGTGTTAAACCCCAGCTGTGCCTGATCCACTCAAACCAGTACTACAAACACAGGGATGCCACCTATGCTGCACTGCTGAGAATGGTCTGCCTGAATATAATCTAGCCAGCAGTGGTCCTGTGGTCAGAAACTACCGTCTGTGCACCCAGCAGGTAAGCGGAGCTCATGAAGTAACCAGTGAGTGCATGTACAAGCAGGGGAGTGAAGTTTGCGCACAATTCTTCATGGAAGAAGGCTGGCAAAACGTCTGTCTCGCTCTGCCCCCTACTGGCCAGGCTGTGTTCCTGCTTATGAAGTAAATGCTTTAGTTTATGAAGGCAACCTTTTGCTGTTCTTTAATTTCTCAGAGATAGCTACACATATTAAATAACAAGTACCGGCAAAGCCAAACCCTTCGAGAGCCTGGGAAAATAAGACAACATTTTGATATGAAACTAGCGTGGTGTGTGATAGAGAAACGAAAGCGAGTGATTGTCACGGCAGGCGGCTGACCGCAGGTCAGTGCTCTGTCTGCTGTCTCTGTCTCCCCAGACTGACTGGTATACGGGTGTCTAGACACAGACCTGCAGCGCCTTCCGAGCATTGTTTGCTGGTATTTGAGCACGAGGAAAAACAGGAAACCTATCGCGCGGACACACACACACACGCACAGAAACAGGGTTCAATAAATAGAATAGGGAAAATATTCTCTCTCTCTTTCACACACATACATACCTTTTGACACACATGTAGAACACTGGGAGCAGACATGATACAGGTGTATGCCTCTCTCACTCGCTCATACTGGCAAACGATCAGATATATTATAATTTTTGTTTATTAGTTTAGTTTATTATGACTAAGGGTCAGACCTAAGTACAATCCCCAGTTTTCTCGTTTGTGTAGAAAGTTTCAAACAATCTGAAAGACAAAATAATTGATCGCTAGTGAAAAAGGGGATAGAATATGCTGTTTAATAACACCTAATGTACAGTTTTGGGAAGCACAAAACAGTCTTTTTGTAAAGAGATCAAATTATTTCTGAAAATATCAGATTCTGTGAACTGCATAACAGTGTTACTAGATGATCTAGTGGTGGAAATCTCTTCAGTTCAACCACCTGATGATTTGTCATGGAATTTGTAAACGGTACCAAATTGCATTTCTTACCAAACTGCATTTCTGTGTATATCTAGACCAGCGTTTCCCAACCCTTGTCCTGGAGGCACATTTTAGCACTTTACCTGCTTTAAAGGGGATATATTATGCAAAACTCACTTTTATATTTCCATTTGGCTCTCTACTGCTCCTATAAACACTCCAAGTGCGTAAAAAACATCAATTTTCTGTGAATCAACTGAAAAACTCAAAAATCATATGCTTCTATGAGCCGCTTGTACAGCTCCCCTATTGTGATGCCAGAATAGCATCTGGTTTTATGTATGTTAAACACAAGCATGGTCAGCAACAGCTTATTGCATAAAAGTGACAGAGCCCATAAATGGCTCGTTTTGAAAGGGATAAAAACCTGTGAAGAACAGAGCTGGTAAGATCTCTTTATGTGAGAGTGATTTAATGCAATAAAACTTCATGAGCATGTTTTGTATAGCCCATACACTTATTATAACTAAAGTGAGTTTTGCATAATATGTTCCCTTTAACACATACAGCAACCTAGTTATGACTGATTAATTGGCTAATAAGTTTGATTAGGTGTGTTGAGAGCAGTAAAAACACTCAGATGTGCAGATCAGTGTGCCTCCAGGAGACTAAAATAAACATTCTCATGGAATACATGGCAGTCCATCACAAAATGTGCTGAACCACCACCCTCCAGGATCGGAGTTGCCCGCCCCTGGTGTACAATGGATTAGAATCAAAATGTGTTTCTCTTCTCATCTGAAGCTGTTTGATGACATTTTATCAGTGTTTTAAAGCACATTATAGGCATAGCGAAGCAAAAAATAAAAATGGTAAAGGGGCTGATGCTCTTACATCAGAGTGATTTACAGTCATTAGTTACAGGGACGGTGATCCTGGAGAAAATGAGGAATAAGTGTCTTCCTAAAGAAAACAATGGTAAAAAGTGGGGGTTCCAACCTGCAACATTGTGGTTAGAGGTTTCACATGGAAATGCTTCTTTAGGGCTGGGTGACAGTGTGAGGTGCTGGTGCTCATGTTCCTTGTTGCATATGATCAAAGACCAGCAGAGGGAGAACTTTCACTAGAATGTGAGCTCACCACATCCACTTTCATGACCACAATAAAGGAGATTGTTGAATTTTTAAATGATTCACTTCCTTTAATAATAATTATATATTTCTGTAAGTGTGCAGACCCTACTAGATCTTTTGGCAGAATATTATTTATCTTTCTAATATTTAGCTTTTTTTAGATATTCCTTTTTCAAAAATTGGGTTCTTTTATGGTAGCATGCAGATACATAGCTATTCGAAGAAGAGACAGCACCACTCCACCACTGGGTATCAGAAAAGGCTGGATGGGATATACAAAGTAGAAAAATCTAATTAAACTCTTAAAAAAATCTAGTCTGAGTGGTCTGGCTGTGGCTTTCTTCTTGTGGGGTTGTGTGTTTAAGTACTTTGAGTATGGACTACTAATATATGCTCATCTTTGTAAGTGTACTGATAGCAAATTGTTTATTTTAAAGCAAAGAGTTTTTTAGGTTTTCAATATTAGTATTGCATGGGATAATTAAAAAGCGTCACAGCTTTAATTCTAAGTCCTAAGTAATAAACGTGATAACATTTTTGTAATGTTTCATGATAACTGACATTTAGAACATCTTCTTCAGTTTTTATATATTTAGTCAATGATTAAGTCATTTTACCTCAAAAAATATTATGACAACTGACAGATATTATAAGGTTTTATAAACCCTTATACCGATTTATGACATACGTCATTGTGGTTTATGGGTATGTCATGTAGCCTTGAGGAATCTTCTGAAATGTTACCAACAATTCTTAATGTATTTTAAATATATGAATGTTCTTACATATATACATTCTGCTTTGATGTCTTAGAAATAGAACTAGAAAGTAATGTGTAGCAGCTGGAGCTGAACATTTCCCAATCTGAGGTGTTCAAGTGTTCAAATAAACTGAGATATGTAAAAGCCAGTTTCTCTTGTTTTTTGGAACAATGTGATTACATGGACCATAAGAATGTTTTCCTGCAGGACCAGCTTCTGTCATTCTTTACAGATTAAAATGTGTAGTTGGTATTTTGAGTGAAAAAAAAAGCTTAAAACCAAATCAAATCAGCCCATAGTGTCTTAATCTTTCTATAACAACCTGCTTAAAGCAGATTTCTACATTTTGCATTTTTTTAAAGGTAGTCAGGTGTAAAAGTCTGAACACACTGGTCAAATTACATGTTGTTACTTTTGATTTTGAAGCAAATATGGCAATTTATTTGCTAATTTTAGTGCACATTTTCCATTGTTTTTTACATATTTGGAATATTAAACCATGATATATAAAATGTAGTATATGTTTTGCAAAGACTTGTTATTATTGTCAAATTAATGTTAAATTGAGCAGTAATCACATGTGTAAGATGTGTGTTCTCAGTGAAGACTTTCACTTAGGAAATCAACAAAACGTTTGACCAGATGTGTCCTGGCTTTTGCACTTGAAAGAACAGCCCTGGCCCACAGTTCCCATTTTGGTGCATTCCTACCAAGAGCAAATTAAGTTTTGAAAGGGAAAAACAAAAAACATGCACACACAAGCTAAAATGCCAGTGTGAGGTTGGACAAGAGCCAGTTTCACATATTTCTCTTCCACCCCTGTCCATCTTAACCCCAGAATATAACACAAGGGCGCATTTAAAACCCTTGAGCACTGGCCGCCATGGCCCCGGCAAAGGTGGTAATTTCACTTTTAAGTTTGAGCTGGTGACACTGTAATTACGGTGGTGGGATTTACCGCCCTCTGAAATGGAGAAGATTGACATTCCAGAAGCAGATGTAAGTATGGCTGTAAATACTGCAGCCTTACCTGAGGGCAATTCCCCCTCCGCACAAAAACTGTCTACAAAACTGACCTCATGGTGCTCACTACATTGATTGCTCACACAAGCCAAAGGCTTAACGTCAGGGGCAGGTGTGGTAGTACTGTTTGGGGGCACAATAGTTCCAGTTGTTTTTATTTTTGCCACCATTGCAAAGATTTACAGATTAAGCTTTGGAGAGGGATGTGCAGGGCTCGGTTTGCACAGGCTATGGGAGATATGCAAACAAGTCAATTGCCATTCTTCCTCAAGGTTCGCAAACAAGCAACTTACAAATGTACCGTCATCGGTCCATAAAACGGTCCAAAACTCACTGCCACCTTCTCACAGTGGAATGCTGGGAACAAACACCTGTGGATTGTTTTCACATCTGAAGCAAGAGAATTTCTCCTCTCACTCTCTCAAAGATGAAAAGCTTTAAATGCTCTTATCTGATGGGGTCAGTTTTGTGGTCTACAAGGTACTGCACTGTTGTTTGTAGTCCCAACTTCTCTGAATTGCATTCAGAGAAGTTTGCAGATTGCAGATTCTCATGTTCTTTGGATATTTACTCAGGGCTGATGTGGACTTTTGGAGCAGGCAACATACTGAAAGTCCACCCATGAAAGCATGCCAACAAAAACCCAAAGCCATTTCAGGTCCTGGCTAAACTATAAACTGGGCTAAAAAAGTTATCATCAAAAAATGTACATCTGACACATGTAAAAAACGTTAATTGTTTTGTTTAAAGCCTGTAACAAACAAATTACCGTATATATGAGGTTGTAGGCAGCATTTCTAGAGTTACCTTCACTGGCCATCCTGGTCATTACTTTTTCTATGCAACACTGTGAACCATCTAGGATTTAAGGACATGTGTCAGCATTGAGGTACTCATAATTAAAACGTCAATTTAAGAAATCTCTTCCAAGGAAATGTTAACTAGAAAACATGTTTGCAAAATGACCCTTAACATTATCACTATTATTTCCACACAGGTCTCCAGTGATCACTCACCAACTGAACACTGCTTCTCTAACAGGAAAAAACAGCTCTCTGTTGCCATAGATAATAGTGATTTATGTATTGTATGTTTCACTGATCCCGTTGAGAAAATAAACTGTGCCCAACTGGCACAGTGTATTTGAATAGCCGCAGAAGTGCTAGGCGCAGTTTTAGGACATCCTCTGTGTTGATAAACTCACTGAACCTTAGCTTCATTTATGCATGGAGGTTTGACTTTTAGGGCACAGAGCCCACTGGGGTGCTCAGTGTCTGGAGATTTACTGTGTTCTTGTAGAGGTCTGTCTCCTAATTCTATGTCTTTCACCTTCCCAACTCAACAGACAGTTACATTCAATCATCTTAAGGGAGACTTACACAAGTGACCTGACCCCGAGCATATAACACAGGGTCTAGAGAGTCATTAGGAAAGTCTAAGAAAATGTTTGCCACTGAAATGACCTCATACACATTGGAATGGTTTAGGAAACATATTTGTTATAAACTTAGTGCGTTCAGGAGGTATTTCACACTTCATTCATTGACAGTTTTCATGGAGATAAAAAGAAAGCGACTGCAGGTCATAAGACAGGCTCTGTCTGGCTCTGTCCATGAAGCAGCTGAAGCTAATTTTTAGCAGAACCAGCAAGTTTCTTTTCCAAGTAAATGGCTGAGAGAATTGAGTTGTTTGAATGGTTTCCTAACCTCCTCGAGCTCTCCAGCTGAGATAAGCCTAGTACATGTGCTATTTGAGCTAGAGGTGAAGACCCTCTTAAGGCTACATTTTGGGAGCAGCTGCAGCACGTAGCAACAGGCTGGTGCTGGAAAGACTGTCCAATCCCCTGGCAGACATCACATATCATGTCTAGTCTCACTTGGAAGAGATGATCTGGCAAGGACACAGGCAGGTTCTTAGGACTGCCAGGCAATTCAAAAACACCTTCAGGACACTTAGCTTTACGCATATGCTGAGGTTTCAGCTATCATGCTAAGACCAGAAATAAAAATCTTACCCACCAAAACATACACATTCGCATACATACACAAATGTTCACAGATGATCACAAAGGGTTCAAAATGGGTAAAACTGTGAGGATCTGTCAAGAGACAGGAATAATCCTTTCCCAACAGCACTTTTGCTGTCACCAGGACAAATGGACACATTAGAATGTTCTCCAGAAGCAATTAAGCTATTATTTTATTTGAAGAGTAACCTAGGTACTACTTCAGAATGTTGTTTTTTTGTGTAGTCCTTGGGTTATATTAAAACTTACTGAAGCACATGCAGAAAAAATGGCTATATATTTGGGATCTAAAGCATTTGGCAGTTCCAGCAGATGTAATTCTACGAAAAGCCAGTATTCGTAGTTTGTTTGTGATTATGTTTTTATGAGTAGTTGCAGATGAATTATAAAAACCACAGAACCAAACAACTTTTGTCCTGACAACCATCTAACACTTAGATTCATTGTTTTCTCTGCACTGTTTTCTTTCTGATAAAGGCGAAAGGAACTCAGCCATATATTGATGTCTGTCTGCTAATTTCAGGTACGGTAAAGCCAGTTATTCATTTTTAAGGCTAACACTGACCTGAGAAACACTCTGACAGAGCATCCCTTGGGTAGCTTGTCTGTACATGTAGATGAATGAGCTAGCATTTACCTTCGGACCAAGTGTTGGATTGATTCTTTAGAAATCCAAGGACAATGCAGTTGCTGATAAACAGTGCCATATTTTAATAATAATATTTGAAAGAACATATGACACACACACACACAAATCTCTGGCTACACCTCAGCTGCAAAGTATATTTCAAATCCGTTGGAAACACTTCATTGCTGTTTCATCACAATGTCATGAAGTATTGTTAAACCCTGACTATGGAGAAAGATGGAGCAGGTTTGTTCATCATATAAGACATGCACTCTCCAGAGAAATTGGGGTAGTATTGACACTTCACTGTCGGAGGTCACAAAGATCAAAGAGCAGAGCAGAGCCTTGTAGATTCATGCAGTGCCAGTGACTTTTTATCCTGTATGTTTCAGTGCTAATTTCTTGCATTCTACTTGCTTATGGCCCTTAACATGTACTTACTAAAGTGCTGTTTGATGTATTTCATGTTGTTCCAACCCAAAATGTGCCCTCACACAGATGCAGACATCTTTAGTAAAAATATCAATTATCATTATCCCATACTTTCCCTTTAGCAAAACAAATGTTCAGACACTGTCAGGGCAGAAAGGTTGGGCACTCACATCAGGACTCAGTTAAGCTCAATTCAGGTCACAGTTATGAACAAGTGGGTGTAAGCCATTTTCCATGACTAACCTACCAAAACAAAGCGATGAGATGATGAAGATGAAGATGCCTAGTTTTTGAGAGAGCCCAGCTGGCATGGCTTGAAAGGCCATCATGAGCAAATTGGTGAGTATGATCGCTAGACTGGGCATCCTTGCTTTGCAGTTGGTGGAAATTGTAACTTTGTCTTTAAGGTAGCTACCATGCACTCTCACTGAGGCCCAGCATTGGACAGCCCCGATCTCCTATCTTTAAAAAACCATAAACCTTGCCAAATCATTCATATAAAATAAAATATACAAATTAACAATTAAAATATATAATTACAGTAAATGTTGAAACAGTGTGACCCTTATTTCTGCTATTTTTCTGCTTTTTAAAAAGCAAAGATTTTTGTCAACATCTTGATTGCAAAAATAATTTGGGATCTAGCCTGCTGTGACTCAGGGGTCCAAAGCGGCTGTTTATGCTGCTTATAACCGAAAACATCTCTAGGTATTATGTAGAAGCTTGTAATTTCATAATTGTGACCTGCCGATCAGATCTGTTGGATACACCCAAATCATCCCAGTGCGCTGGATAACATACAGCACTGAAAGAGAAACAGAGAGAGTAGTCTGCCCTTTGAAATATTGTGTTTCTCTTGGACACTGCTATAGTCTGCAGATGTTTCTGGAGGAGATTATGTTATGAATGTGAATATCAATGAAATCATCTGCTCCACGGCTTGCTCTAATGAGAACAAAAGCTTGGCAGAGCGAGGCTGCGAGCGCAGAAATGTGTCTGACTGTAGCAGGTAAACTTTGCTAATTGAGACGTTAACTTTGCTGACCTCTTGCCCTGCGACTATCATGCTTTTAGTGCATTGTTTAGCTGCTGGGCTATGGAACAAGAACTCACTGCTCCATGGGCCAACCTGGTATAAAACAATAGCCAGAAGACATCTAGACAACAAGATTTTTATCCAGTTCAAAATTCTCTTAAAAGCAATGAAGAGGTAACAACTCAGGATGAACTTCATGATGTTAAAGAAGGGAACAAAAAGTGCAGGGCTGGGTTAATCCAGGACTAGAGCTGAGTTAAGCACCTGTGCACTTACTATTAGGCTAAAAGAGGTCATCCCATCCCAACCACGAGTGTTAGTGCAGCCATCACGAAACACAATTAAATCAAAATACGTGATCCGATCATGACTTTTTTCGTGCTAGGAAAATGCTCTACTACCCTAAGGATTTTCATGTGCAATGTGTGAAATCACCAGTGTCTGCGCTAACTGGTGTCTCTTACGGTTATGTTATGGTTACGATTAGGTTTAGGTTAAGGTTAGTGTTAGGATAGGGTTAAGGTTAAGGTTAGGTTTAGGGTAAGTTTAGGTTTCAGGTATGGTTAAGTTTAGGTTTAGGTTAAGGTTAGGGTTAGGTAAAGGTTAGGGTTAGGTTTAGGGTAAGTTTAGGTTTAGGTTAAGGTTAGGGTTAGGATATGGTTAAGGTTAAGGTTAGGGTTAGGTTTAGGGTAAGGAATGAACTCCTTTTTTCTGTCCTAAATCGTGATCGGAGCACGTCTTTTGATTAAATTGTATTTCGTGATGGCTGCATTTTGTGAGACTGGGGCTCCCCATCCACATCCAACCTACAAAGAAACACCCAGTAAACATCAGCTGAGCTGCTTACAACACTGACTTCTCTACAATCACCTGCCCTCACAATACAACAGACACTAAAACTGTTAAACTATTTGCTCTTCTCTAAAAATATCTGAATAACAATAACCAAAGTGTAAAGTTTCCATATATATATTTGTATAACTCCATATGATCTGTTTATACAGACCATTCACTCATGAGGCTGTGTGTGTGAATGAGAACCAGAAATGAAGGGCCAAATATAGAATGGTTCCAAAGCAGTTTTCCAACAGGCACATCTCAAATTTTCAGGGTCAAAAACACATTGCATTTTATATATGGTGGAATAGTCAGCTCATTGTTTAAACAAAAAATTTATTAAGTGTGTTACGTGTATTACGTGTGTTTCCAAACTGGAAATACAATGAACCCGAATTTCTGGGAAATGTTGTGGATGTAAAAAAAAAAAAAACGCCATGTCAGTTCAACGTGAGGAAATCTGATCCCAGTGAGAAACATAAATCTCAATTATAGCAACATCAAAAGCATATTCCAGTCATTTTCTGGATGACAAATGGAAATACTCCGGGCCCATAAACCTTTTCTCAAGCGTCTCATTCTGGTGGTTGTCTTTTGTGGGCACAGCAAACAAAAAGGATGTTATTACTTGAATTCACACCAAACAGTTGGAAAAATGATACTCACCGCCAGCAAATTGCAAGGCTTTACAGATCCACAACCCATATGTTAGCAAAGAACGTTCTCTCAGATTATAGGCATACACTTTCACTTTCACTGGAGCTGCTACCTTTCTGGCTACAAGGCTCAGCTCCCAGTCAAAAACAGGACAAGGCATTCTTCCATACAAGACATTGTGGCATACTTTTATGCAGTGTTGGGCTAAGGACATGTACGATACATCCTTGGACCCGTGTAAAATTCTGGAGCTACAAGGCAAACAGAATAAAACATAAGCTCTTGAAGTCAATATTCACCCAAACAGTTTCTTTGAAATTTATTAATTGTTCTTTTTTATTACGCCCAATAAGTTGTATTAGGCCCAATGTGTCCTATGCTGTGCACCTTAATGAAGAGCTGGATACAGCGTGCCCATATTGGTTTTGGGGATGTATTTACAAAAAAGCTTTTGGTGATTATTCATTTGTTGTGTATCTCAAGATTTTTTTCCAAAAAAAAAATAACGTTTTGACTGGCTGTACACTGTCACGGCGTGAGCTGCGGATGGAAAGGAAGGAGAAAGGGGAGGATGCTTTCAGCGGTGATACTTGTTTTATTTTGGTTTCTATAACCGAGCCACAGGATCAGACAGAGATCCGTGGGGACTCGTGCTCCTCA
>JBBMFX010000001.1:34664131-34676291 GCA_037832545.1 Rhabdalestes septentrionalis
TCTCTCTCTCCCTCTCTCTCTCTCTCTCTCTCTCTCTCTCTCTCTCTCTCTCTCTCTCTCTCTCTCTCCCTCTCTCTGCCCATTGCTGCAACCACTTAGAAGTAGAAGGTGTTTATGACAGCAACTTTTACTATCTCATTCTAACCCTCTGTGTCTGTATGTGTGGTTTTTCAGTGGAGCTGAAATGTTCCGGGGTCACATGCCCAGATCTACACGTGAATGACTGCCCGCTTGATTCAATACTGACCCGCAGCTACACACCCCCTGGAGGCTGCTGCCCCATATTACCACCTCAGTGCACCTGTGGTCAGTGTCCGCCCCAGCCAGAATGTCCCAGTGGACACAGGGCAGTGATCATTAACGAGGCTACCGGTGCACCGGGCAACTGCTGTCACACCTACGAATGCTTGAGAGGTAAGACAACCACAGGAATGTCTATGCATTTTGGTGTCAAGATTACATCGTCTACTTACTTTATTGTAAGACCTACCTTACACACTACATGGCCTAAAGCTGCAATTCATTTCGATTCTATTTCATTATGTTTATATAGAGATTTTTCAACCAGTGTAGTCACAAAGCACCTTTACAGAGCCCAGGTCCAAGCCCCTAGTGAGCAAGACAAAGGTGAGAGAGGTGAGGAAAAAGTCCCTAAAGCTGGAGGAAAACCCTCCAGAGGAAGACTCAAAATGGGGACCCATCCTCATCTATTCAAACTGGAGGGAGAGAAAAAAGGGTCTCTATGGAGACTAACAATAGAAGGCCTGCAGAATAGATTGGCTATCTGGCTCAAAGAGTAGGTACAATGGTTCAAAATGTAAACTATTCACTAAGGGAAGCAGCGGGCAGCCAGGAACACATCTCCCAAAGAGCATTGAGTGGGGATATTACCTCACTTAAAGGTACCTCAGAGGTGCTTCACAGTCTTCAATACAGAGATAGTTACAGGTCTTACATTAAAAACAGACAAAACGTTTTTGCCAGTGTTATGAAAAATAACTTGCCTGGTCGGTTATATGTACATATAATTGTTCTAATTATTAAGTAACCTCTAATTAGATTGTCTTTTGTGTTTTGTTTGTAAACAAAGGAGTGTTTGTGTATGTGTGCTTAAATGGGTTCAAAGGATAATAAGCTCTGTACAGGACTGCAAAATTTCAGTTCAGTTAATGTTCCCTCTCTAGGTGTCTCTTGGACTTGTGTTTGGAGACCTCAAGCACAAATACAAAACTAGCTCTAACATTAAAATATTATTAGGGGAATTTGAAAGGCTGAAAAAAAGCTGCATGGCAGAATCAGATGCTTAGGGTTCTCCTCTGAGTGTGCTGAGTCGCTTGTTTCCATGTATGTTTTGAAACCGGGGAAACCAGTGCTGCTTTCATGCAATAGAGGATGCTCATCCACTGCTGACAATGATCTATATCTTTAAGAAACTTTAAAAACTTGGGTAAAATGTAATGCACAGCAATAAATCTATTATTTTTTAAGTTAATATGTAGCGAGAGTGCCAGAAGCAGAAGACTGGGAACAGGGAGAATTAGAAACAGAGACAGATGTTGAGTAGATGCTAGAGAGGGCAAAGGAGAGCGTCAGAGGGCAAGGGAAAGTGTGAGAAGTGGAGTGATTGGAGGTTAACAGAGAACAAGAAAGACAAAAAGAAAGAAAGAAAGAGTGTGTAGAAAGCTGCTTTTACACAGAGAAGGGGGCTTCACCCTCAGTGTGTACTTTGTGCTAGCGTCAAATATTCCCTGTTTTACCAACAGTCCAAATTCCCATTCTGGCCTCTTGGCCCTGCTGTAAATGTGTGCCATGTCCCGGAACTAATGGACTTAACAAGGAAGCCGGGCGGACAGAGGAAAAAACTGCTTAGGCTACCAGTCGCGTTCCAAGCGGCAGAGCGGAGTCAAAGGCTTTGCTTGTCTGCTCATGCACACACACACATACACAAATACACACACTCACACACACGTCCAAGTGGGGAAGTGCAGGGGGTTCATCGAGGGCTGTATGTGTAGACATGTGTCTCCCTGCATGTGTGGGAGAGGGTGAGAGACTGAGGGATGTGAGAGAGAGAGGGAGCATGAAAGTGTATATGTGGATGGCGCGGCTGCGAGTGGCGGCAGTGGGGGCAAAGGGGATCAGTATTTTGATAACAAGTGTCTGCTTCTTTCAGCAAGGCCCAGAGATTTTGTGCCCTTTTTGGTCTTCACTAGCGCTTAGCTTATGCATAACTGAGTCCTGTTTCAGAGAGAGAAAGTAGGGAAGACAGAGAACTCATGAGTGAGGCACCTGACAATCGTGGAAGGAGGTATTTTGTATACGAATAGTACAGATTAACCTGAAGTTTTCAGTTTGAAATGTACTTTTGATTTTTAAATAATTGCTTGGGATCGCACAGTTGGCTACTGTCTCTGTTCGTGTAACAGGCCAGTCTGGCACATTTTCTATGCTTGCCTATTAGGTTAGTGGGTCTGCCAGGACTGTGGTGGGAGAATCCTCGGAATCTCATTCAGTTGTGCCTCTCTGTAGTAAAAGCCTTAAAGCTGGGTGAGAGTGGTTGTGAGGGAGAGCCCTGGCACTATAATCTATTAGGAAAGTTCTCATGTACACCAGGACTCCAGGTGATCAGTATGGCTGTACACACTGCAAAGAGTCAATACAAATTTGCAGCAGAGACTGTAGTCTAATGTGTTTCTTAACTGCAGCCAATTGCCTTCTGTTAAATACATGTCCGGGTACTTTCAAAGTTAAAAGACTATTTATTTTTGTTAAGTTTAAAGTTTTGTTGTAATTAAAGTCTTCATCTGCAGTTAAGCTTTATGTTACATGTTATTCCTTCACCAAATTAAAAATACGAATGTGTTTTTTGATAGTGTTTATATATATAAAAAAAACTGCCAGCTTACAAACTGTACTGTGTTTTTGACAAAAAATCTAGATAACTATGCATAGCTTTGGTGTGTTGTACTACACAAGGGTGTGAAAATGTAATTGGATCATACAGTATGTCAACAGCAAATTACTGTTATTTAACACTTGTTTTTTACAGTGCTTAATTATAGCTTGTATCATGTTATATAGTTTTGGCTAGATGGTCTTTGTCTAAGTTTGTGGCCTGGTGGTTAGGGAGTTGTCCCTGCAATTGGAGGGTTGTTGGTTTGAATCACAGGACTTTCAGTGGCACCACTGAAGTAGCCTTGGGCAAGATATCTTCCACACACACTGTTCCCCTGGCACCACACTGGCGGCTGCCCACTGCATCCTTTGGTGAATGCGTTTAATGCAGAGAGAATTTCACACATGACAAATAACTGTACTAACTTACAGCAATGTATACTCCATAATATGTCTCTACTATGAGGACTATAGAGAGGATTCATGTGGCTCTCTAAGGTCCATAGTGCTTTTCAACTTTGGACTAGTAGACTCCATTGTATCTTTATAACTGATGAAAGCTGCTGATTGCTGAGCTAGATAAGCATTGAACCCTTTCATTAATGGATTCTAATTTCACCTCCAGCTAATTGTTTATTATTCATCATGGTGAACAATGCTGATGAACTTTCTGTGCAGGGAAAAATGCAGTAGTACAGGCGCTCTGGTTATCGTTGGTGCTGCCTGGAGATTCTTGCTCTGGAAATAGAAAGAAAAATGGAAAGGCAAAGAAAAACAACCTGAAACCAGGAGGCATGACTGGAATCCCTGTCTGCAGCACCAGTCCGCGCTCAGGATTAGCGGTCATAAACACTGCGGAAATCACATGCACGCATCCCGTCACATGACTTCCCCTCAGAAGTCGCATTATGTTAATGAATCACAGCGGTGTCTTTTGACTCTCCAGCTTTGATTTTGATTCGCTCTGCTTGCTCACGCCTCGCATCAGGTCAAGGAAGACAAGAGGAGAGAGGAATAAAAGAGGCAAATCCTCTCTTTATTTTCGACTGGCTTGGCCCACCTGCTTTGTGTTAGCCTGCAAAAAACTGGGTTGTGCAGTCAGATTGTTTTTTCACTCTGTTGTATAAGTATGGTTCACAGATGCCAATGTTGCCACAGAAAGTATTGACAACTTGGTGCAAGAACATATCTGGTAGCCTGTGGGCCCCTGATGAGAGTGGTCACTTGCAGTTCTTTTATAGTTCTGTGTTTATAGTTCAAATGTTGTTGACACAGATTACTTGGTGTGAGTGTGGCCAGTTAGGGTAGAAACTAAAATTCGTAGTGAGGTAGATCTCTAGGAGTTGGTGTTGGTGACCTCTGTTAATGACATTCAGAACCTATAATCCATCAAAAGTTTCCAGGCCAATTATTTCAATTACTTTCCCTTTAAGAACACGACTGCATGTGGTGTCACTGTTTTTAATAAGAAAAACATTGAAAATAATTCCAAAAGTGCAAGTTATTTATTTTTACTTTTTTGTTAGAACAAAGTGACTGTTCAGATTAGGTAATGTGTGCTTTAATTTCAGTTGTTCAACACTGATGTTCAATAAATAATCATAGATATTGGATAGTGTGTTTCCTTCCATTATTTTAAAATCAAGTAATGCGCCCTTCATTCCAAAAACCTCTCACTTGTAATATGTGAGCATATTTACTGTACAAAACTGGCCAGTAAACTATGAAGGCAAAAATAAATAAATAAATAAATAAATAACTACAATAATCGTTCATTAATCGAGTTACAATGTAAAATTAATTGAGATTTTGATTTAAGGTGTTAAGTGTTTGACTAGACGAGTAGTGTTTGACTAGACTAGTAGTGTTTGACTAGACTAGTAGAGTGTTTGACTAGACTAGTATATTTATGTGAAAGTTTCTGCATAGGTCAAGTTGACTGCTATTACTCTACTGCTGGGCAAAATGAACTATGCCCGACCTCTTGAACTGCACATTGACATGTGTGGCATGTTATTGAAAACCTTTCACTTTTTATGATGGAGTCTACAGTGTAACCCTTGCACTTTTAAAATAAAGATGAAAGTATGAAGGCCATCTTTTCAGGTTTATGTCAAGACAGGCATAAAGAAGGGGAACACCAACCTTGCCGAAAGCAAGGCCAAGTTAATTACTGTTTTCTATAACCCGTCTCAGTGTGTTGTAAGACTATGTTCCCAAAATAAAATGAATGCTTTGCAGGTGGGCTGTAAGTGTAAGCTGTTTTCTTCCACTGTTCCTGTAACTGTCCATTCCCAATAGGGGAATATCTGTCATATAATATGCAGTAAATAGATCCAATCATAAACTGAAAATAACCTTCATGTTAACAGGCGTGACGCAGAGATCCAGAAAACCGTTTACACGAAAAGCATATATGCAATTTTGGAAGAAAAATAAATGTGCTTTGCCACTTAACATCAGGTCCATCCGGTTTGTCTCGTGATCGTAAGTCTATTTTTGTGTTTAATTTTGCATAGGAAGAAGAACTTTTCTAAATAGAATAAAAATAATATTAGCTCAATTGAAATTGATATTTTGCAGTTCATGCAGCACAGATATAGAAAAGGCATGAAGCTTTAAAGAAACTGTGATTTCCATTAGAGATGCTGATGAAGCATGGCTGTGTTGGGGGCAGACGGTTTGGGTCAGTTGCGTGCTACAGTTTAGCGCCGGCTCTGGATCTCCTGTGACCCAAGCAGTATCTGTTGTTCTAGCAGCCAGAGCCTCAGAGACTGCAGAGGTTTCCGGTAGTTATGCAGGGTTTTTACTCAGCCTGTCTGCTGTCTGCAGTGAGCAGTCGGCTCCGGCTACTGTTTTCTTTGACTCAGTGTGTGTTTGTGCATGTGTGTGTGTGTGTGTGCTACATGCGTGTGAGCACTAGCTATAAGACGAGCCACATTCATGCATTCTTACTAAGCAGATCTGGCAGCATTGTTTGAACAGAGGACGGCTTAGTGAAGGTGCTTAGATCAGCAATATGTGGATACTTTTGGAGAAAGGACATGCCCAGTTATACCGTATGTATGTTATTTTAAATCTTAATCCTAACCTTAACATTTAATCAGTGGTTTCAGTGAAATTGGACTATTGGGGTAGCTTTGGGTAGATGTAGCTCAGTGTGATTATGGTTTGATTTACCTCCCTTCTGCTCACTGCTTCTGTCTCTTCACCAGTTTCCCCCAAGTGTGTGCACAACGGGAAGCAGTTTGCTGAGGGCGAGGTCTACCGCATGGATGCTTGCTGGCTCTGCCAGTGTCGTGGAGGCATCTCCTTTTGTACCAAGGCCGAGTGTGCTGAGTTGGATTGTGATAACTTCTACATCCCAGAAGGGGAATGCTGCCCGGTTTGCATAGGTACATTCACACCCTCCCATTCTCACACACTGCACTCTCAGACTGATGAAGTAATTTTCCAGCAGCGCATAGTACATGAGCTCATAGTACATGGGACATTTTCAGTCCTTGGGGAGCAGTCCAGCGCACGGATTTCCCTTACCTTACTGAACTCTTCATTAATGGCAATATGAAAATTTCACAAAGTAACATAAATGGTCATGTAACTACAAGTATACAATTGATAGACCACTTTTTAATTGTTTATTAGCTTCTTGCACTTTAAAACACTACTATAGGTTTGTTAGGGATGCATTTGATTGGCCTTGGCCAGGGTCTGAATTGGCAGATCCATGCTCTTAACACACAAATAGAAATCCATTTGAGCATGTGTTTCACAGCCCACCTTGTTTTCCAATTTGTATTCTGTTCATTTCTGGCTAACTTCAGTTCGGCCATCACAGTTGCAGACCAAAACTGTTGCTTAAGGGCAGGGATTGGAAATCGGATAAAAGATGTTCTTAACAGCATGGACCAAAAACTTCTCGACCTTTAAGATTCTGTGGTTGGAACTAGTTGTTTACGGTGACAGTTATGCACAATTTCAGACAAATTTTACACATTAATCATTAGGTTTTACAGTGCAGTATATTACTGAAAATAATAATAATCCCAAAACCAAACTGTGCTGGCATGTGACCCTATAGTACCTGAGAGTATGGTGCTATGTTGTATGGCATGTTCTTGATGACATTCCTAAAACATACGGCACAAAAATATTTAGAACATGAGCTTATATGTAATACTGTTGCAGCCCTGTAAGCTAATGCAATCTACTGGGCTTGTATTTGTGTTTATTAATGTTTACGTAGCACTTCTCCAGGTTTTATATGCAGACATTATGTTGTTTTTAACAGTGGGGCTCATTTGAGTTATGCTATGTAAGTCTGTCTCATTTGATGAACGGCAGCGTGAAAGCCAGCTTCTTTTGAAAGGACTGAGTGTTGTCAGCAATGTTGAGCTGGTGCATGTGGCTTTGAACTGCTTCTGCCCCCTGAGGTTCCCTGGCTACATATAATGCTTTTCACCTTAACCACATCCTTTTCAAATCCAGACATGCCCTACTACAATAAACTTCATGTAAACGTCAAGGGTCCTCGGAATGATTATAACGTATCTAAGGCCAGAAAGTTTCTAAGCTACTGTAACAGAACTATTGTGTAGAGTCTTCAAAGTAGCTTTCAGCCATACAACAGAAAATACCTTTTGTCACTCTTAGTTTTGGTTCTCATTGTATCTACTTATACGACCGAGTCTCATGGAAAAATGTGAAGTTATAACAGAATAATCATATTGTAATGGAATATAATAATCTTACTGTTTGGACGCTTAACCTTAGATGCCCCTGAGAGTAGTTTTAGCTAGCTAGATGGAAATGAACAGAATGTAAGTAGCTTAGTGGCACATGTGGCTAACAGACAGAGATCAGACAGACTAACATTTCAGCTCAGTCAAAGTGTGTTTCTGGGTTCAGCAGACATCAGAAGTAGGAACAGCAGTTATATAAAGGGGTCAAAGTCGAGAGACCCACCTGGAAACTAAAGCCGTCTAAAAGAAGGGAATGCTTTCATCTCAGGCCATCCAGTAGTGGTCCCTTTTCATTAAGGGAAGATTGGAATGAGAGTTATGCCATGACAGTGAAGAGTTAAAAGAAGCCTGTTAGTCTGATCAAGCTGGCTCTTTTAGGTAATTAGTGATTAGTTTAGAAAGTTAAGCGAAATACCACAACCTGACATCAGCCGTCTTTTCTTGAATTGACGTTAAATTTGTTGTTTTTATGTTTTTCATTCACCATGCTTCATATAAATATGTCATACCACCAAATAGATAATGATCAAATCAAAGTCTAGAAAATACATCAGTGATGGTAGCATAAGTGCTAGATGGACAATAAGCAAGATTATTTTTGCGGTAATTGGGTTCTAAACCAAGTAACTGAGTGATGTAAAAAGCCTGCTGTAATGAATTCTTAAGTGTGAGCCCACACAAGTCTGAATCCCCACACAGGAGGAGTTCTTGAGCAAGAAGTCCAATGCTACATTCTTCCACCCATCCTTTTTTCTCTGGATAGTGCTATCTGTTATATAAAATTGTGTTGTTTTTGGAAGGATTAGAAAAGATGTTATTATGTTGCATAAAAATCGAGATATGTATGTAGCATTGCGCTTACTGGCAGTGGATTTTAAAAATATTTGACACCGGATTCATTGCGTGTAAATCCATCCATCCATTATCTGGACCGCTTGTCCTTACCCATTGTCACAGGGAGTGCTGAGCCTATCACAGCAGTCATAGGGTGAATGTCAAGAAAACACCCTGGAAAAGTCACTAGTCATTTAGGATGTCCAGTTCATCTCCCATACATGTCTTTGGACTGTGGGAGGAAACTGGACTACTCAAAGGCAACAGGGAAAATATGGAAACTCCACACAGAAAGGGCCCTTGGCCATCCCCCAGGAATCAGTTCCAGATCCCTGCTGTCATAAGTAAATACCGATGCAGGTGTACTTGGTCTGCAACGATGTTTTGATTGATGGTACCTGTCAAAGTAACATCCACACGAATTATAGAACTCTATTCAGTATAAGATCATGAGATTGTGTCAAATTTTAGAATTTCTAACAACATTTAAAACTGTTTCTTATTCTTGCATCTTCTAAAGTTTTATATATTTTATTTTGGAGGCCAGTTTCATGCATTCACATACATTCCATTTTATTTTCTCGGTTCGCCTGTGGTGGTAAATGCTTGTGCGGATTTTGCTCTAACTGAGCTTGGGAGATAGGCAGGGAACAAAGAGAGAAGAAACCGTAGATGAAGAGTCATCGGGTTTAACTGCAACCAGATGGAAAGCACATCATTAAAACACTGCTGCAATCATGAAAGCACAGGCTTTTCCTGGGAATAAATTAGACACGTACAGACAGAAAATGCAGCACCTACACTGCGGTGATGACTGGACACTAAACAACCACAAACAGAACCAAAAAGATCAATTATATACGTTTTCAGGAACCTCTGGCACATTACCTCAGAATTCCCCTCAGAACACCGCTAGCAGAACATGCCACCAGCTCAGGAAGCTCTTACACATTTGGCTTCACTTTAAGCCTGCTCACAACTTCAAACACTGGTGTAAATGTGGATATAATGCTGCTAATGCTTTTAAACAGTGTTTCCTACTTTGGAGAGAAAATTACAGCCGTGACCTCTGCATTGGCCTTGGCCTCAGGAGACAGAGGTCAAGTTAAAACAGTCCAGCTCTGAGTGACACACAGTGGTCAGGTTAACTTCTGACACGAAACAGTAATGGACAGCAAAGGAATATGCTGCCTTGTGCAGTGACGAATAGACCATATTTGTTCATTGAAACATGGTTTTATATGCCCTACAATAGCAATAGTTATTTCAATATTCATATACAAATAATTATCTAATGCCATTTATATGTATAGCAAAAGGACAATAAATTTTTTTATTAAATACCCATTTTAACCCAGACATTATCACTTCTTTGGTGTCTCTCCCAGCAGATGTGGAACTGTTATCAGTGGACAGCACTAAGGCCAGCTGCTGGGTGAACCATAAGCTACGGCAGCACGAGGAGCAGTGGAAGGAGGATGACTGCACATTCTGCCAATGTGTCGATGGAGAACCCCACTGCACGGCCATGGCATGCAAGCAGAGCTGCCAGAACCCAGTGAAGATCCCAGGAGAGTGCTGTCCCTTCTGTGAGGGTAAGCACACACACACACACACACACACACACATGGAAGCAGAAACATATACTTGCAAATGTGTACACACACGTGCAACATCCACATGCGGCCCCTCTTTTGTTTATATGGTTTTGTAAACTGAGGCTTTACCATAACATGTGCTGGCATACACACACACATAAACACACACACACACACAACCTGAATGTTAACACTTATTCTAGCACAAACAATTCTACACCCAATATTTCTTTCTCATTTATACACACATGCTCATTCACACGTTCTTTGATGAGAGGAACTTCTCAACACCTCATCATTAAGCCACTCTAAGTATGCAAGCTATTTAAACATGGAGATTGACACTACAGGTCCAGAGCTGAGTTACTGACCAAGGTACCTCAAGCCCCATGACCACCCACAGCCTCAGCAAGTGCCTGTTTGCAGATGTAGCTCTGACCTTCAGTGAAATTACAACAAAATTATACATATAGGTGTACAAGTTTACCTTCAGAATTTATTATGCAGAAATGACACAAATGACACTTCTTTTTCTTTTCAGTAATTTTTCTTTTCTTTTTCAGTTATTTCCTTAGTTAGTTCCCATCTTCTGTCTGTATCGTATCTGCTATGTGGCACCAGCCATTCTGTATGAAAACAAATAGGCCAACATGTTTCTGTTCAGCTTATATTCTTGTTGGATAACGGCTTAACATCCTTAGTGGAGGACGCTAGATGGCCAGTTCTGTCGGCATGAGCTGGTAAACATTCACGTTTGGCTAGCACTGCAATAGATCTAGTTGGGGAGAGAAAGAAAGTCATTCTTAACCAAACCTGGCTGTGGCGATATTGAGCACTCAGACAGGCCCTTGAAATAAAATGCATTCTTAGCCAGTTGAACTGCGAAAGTCCCCTTCATGCATAGGTTATCCTGCATATTTGTAACCTGTGGTCCAGTAATTAATAATGGTGAATCAAATAGTATATACCAGCTGGCATTAGTGGCAACCTTTAACAACATAAAATATCAAAATGTTTTAGGCTTCAGTGCTTGTCTTGCAAAATGGATGATTGTTTCCTTGAAAGGTCCTGCATGTGTTCAAACCAAAGTGCAATTTCCAGATATACAGTAGGGACCCTAAGCTTAAAGTGTGTTTGGAGGATCTGGGATCATTTGGAAATGTTTCTATAAGTACTCATAAAGATCATAATGTCAGTGTGAGGCTCTCTTGAAGGAAAATTGCACCCAAGAGCAGTGTTTTGTATACATTTTTTTGGATAACTGCCTCTCCCACCATTACAGAACTTATTAGCAGTTTATACCATTCACATGTATGTTTACTCTCACAGTATCTCATTAAAGAAGACCTGTTGGCAAACTACAGATTGCAGAAGATTATTTATTGGTCTAACCCACTTATGGAGCCCAACCTGGCTTCCTTAACTGAAGAATATTGTTCTGTTTCTTGCCCAGCATGCGGAGGCGTTTGTGGGAAGCACACGTGCCACCACAGCAGTGCTCCCCATGACATCCCATGGCTCAGAGACAAAGGCCCAATTTTACCTGTATTTAAGTACCAACAGATGAGTTGTTGGAGGTTTGTGGGCACTGTATACATTGCTTTAAAAGCAAGTGGTGCTTCTGTGCTGCAATTCAATGAATACAAGAAAGGTAGCTCATTTATCAAAGCTGCCACATAAGGCAAGAGAAGAATAATTACAGCTGCATTTATCTGCAATCACTGGAACCCAGAGTGTGCTGTTGCCAGTTTAGCCAAGATTGTTAGCATGATTTTTAAGTATGCAGAATGTGTGTGAAGTTTGGGATTATATTTATTATTAATATGTATCTGACATTGGATTAAGTACCACTTCATGGAAAAGACAAAGCTGACATCGTGGAAGATTAGAAGCGGGGCAAATTAGTAGGGCTGTACTCGAATACTCGAATATTCGAATATTAATTCAGTGGGATGGCATTCGAGTTTTCATTTTGAGATTCGAGTATTTGAAAGAAGAAAAAAAACACAAGCTATCCCATTATTTTTGACCCCCGGGATTTCCGAACCGCATAGATCCACTAAACAGGCACCAATCCGCCTCAAACTTCAC
>JBBMFX010000001.1:34694302-34728346 GCA_037832545.1 Rhabdalestes septentrionalis
GTCATGAATTAAAATAATTTAGGAAGAAAAGAACTTCCAGGGCTTATTTCATTTTTACATTAAAAACAATGACAGTGTTAGTTGCCCTGTTTTGAAAATGTCTATTTGACAATGAAAGGAAAACCACAAAAACGGCTGAACAACTGTAACCATAAAATTGTTGAATAAAAATAAAAAACCAACAAAGACCACAACTGGTTAAACTATCAACACCAGCTCAGCAGCCTCGGCAAATACAGTCTAGGAAATTCTGCTTGACTGTTAAGACTCTCTTACTCTTCATGTATTAAGAGATTTTCTGGAGGAAAAGTGAAAGTGATTTACATGATCACACCACTGTACACAGTGTGAACAGCGCAAAATTCCTCCTCTGTATTTAACCTGTTTGCTGAGTGAAGCAGCGGACCGGGGAGCAGCGTGTGAGGACGGTACCGAACTCAGTACCTCAGAGGCTGCTGTGGGTCTCGGGGTTTGAACCCAGACTCTCTGATCGCTGGGAGAGTGCGCTACCACTGAGCCACTACCCACCCCACCGCACTACGGGAGTGGAGTGAGTGTTTTATAGCTTTCTTTGCACGGTCGCGAGCAGTGGTGGCGACAGCAGAAGATCGATTCGCTAATTTTTGAATCGATATCGTATTTTTTGAACGAGAATCAATATTGATCGGTGAATTGATTTTTTTAACCCAGCCCTACTTTCACCACATTAAGAAGCCTAAAGGGTGTGTGTGTGTTCATCTTTTTAGAGAGTGGGCATACTGTCAGCACTAGCACTCCTCCGCCATTGCCCAGCTACTGCCTGACTGCAAATGGCCAGCGGTTTGAGGAGGGCGAGGGTTGGCACGATGGCTGCCGAGACTGCTACTGTCATGCTGGCCGTGAGATGTGTGTGCTCATATCTTGCCCTGTACCCACCTGCACACAGCCCGTGCTCAGGCCACACCAGTGCTGTCCTACGTGTGAGGGTATGTACAAACCTCTGTTATGCTTGACAGGATTGCTTAATGTCTATAATGATAATGACAAAAATGACACCATCAGCCCAGCTTTAGTTGTAATAGTGCACAGAATATTCATGTACTGATTGGAAAGTCACCACTAATCAGCTCTGTAAAGGTAAGAATTTGCAAGGCAAAATAAAGCCAATCATTGTTCTAGGAAGACAATGAGCTGGTAATATACTACCCACCAGGAAAAATAAGCAATTTTAGCAATTTTTTAACTAAAGAGTAATAAAACAATTGCATATGTGTAAGAAGTGCATTTTGTATGACCCAAAGAGTCCAGCCCTTGTGCAGCCTGAAATATCTGGTTACAGTCGTGGGTGTTGTAACCTGCAAATCAATGAAAGAATGAGACTCTTATTCATGACCTCATTTCTGTTAAAGAAGTTCTCCATCAGATTTTCAGGGATCCATAAGAGGGTCCATGTTTATCTTATGGTAAAAATTATTGCTTCAACATTGGTTTACTTAAGAACAAGTAAACTGACCACTGTCAAACACTCTGCTGAATGACTGGAAAGTTATGAAATAAGTGCAAAACTAGCAAAACTATTAACATGCTTTTATTTAAAATGCACTGGTCAAACTTTCAAAATGCTCTTTTGCTTATTCACACATTTGGAAAATAAAATGAGGCTGCTGGCTAAAAATATGTCTTTACAGTCTTGTTAACAGTCCAGTACTGTTCCTTTCCTTGAGAAAACACTGTGCACAAAGGCAAAAGAAATCCAAATGTACATAACATATGATTTGTGTGCATGATAGGGGCTAGCCCCTAATAATTCATGAATAGATACATTATACATTTAAACTATCTTGCTCTGATGCAGATGAGTTGGGCAGTGGCCAGCCAGAGGGAATGGACATGGTGGTGTGCCGTGCCCCGGGAGGGGATCTTTATGTGGAGGGCGAGACATGGAATCTGGATGAATGCACCCGCTGTACTTGCCGACAGGGACGGGTGCTGTGCGACACAGAAATATGTCCACCGACCCTCTGTCTGACACCCACCAGGAACAAGGACACCTGCTGCTACATCTGCCCAGGTAACTGTAAAATATATCTTACCCCACACTGTGAGCGAAGGTCTTTGGTCTGGTGACCGCTTAAATAATTTGTTAGCTAGGGTTAGGGTTAGGGTTAGAGCTCCAGTGCAAATTTGCAGAAGTACCACCAAACATGTCTGAACTGCATAAATATATTTAGGGTAAGGGAAAAAAATCTTAAGAAAAGAAATCTTGTGACAATGGAGAATGTAAGTAGCAGCTGTAAATCCCACTTGCAGAGTTGATAGGAGTTAATAAAGTCAAGAACTCACCAACTGATAGATAGGGCTTGGTATTAAAATGAAATAAATGTAATGGTATCAGCTGATTTTATATAATTAATTTAATATCACAAAAATGATCTGTCCTTCAATACAAAACAAAAACAAAATGGTTACTCTTTCTAATCAAGGTGCAGTTAGAATTTATAGGGTCTAGACTTCTGTCTTGATTATATATGTTAAGAATGTTTTCAACCCTTTTAAATACACCCACCTATAGCATCCCACACTCATTTCTGGTTTTAGCCATACCCCTGCACAATTTGTTTTTTAAAAGAAGATAAAGGAAAAGAGGAAAAATGGATTCACTCTCAAAGTCCAATGATTGGTTTTGCAAAGAACATAGTTTTATTAGCATATGTTTCTGCAGGTAAACAGTCAGATGGGTCAAAGGCGAAAGCTTTCCATGGGGGCACGTTACTATCTGCCCCAGACCAATAAACCAACCAGCCCAAACGGCCTTTATGTGCCCACCCTGGGGCAGAAAACACATGTGGCTTTTTTTCTTTTCTAAAGAAATTCTCCTTTTTACAGCCAGTCATGCATTTATCAAAACACCCTCTGTGAAGTAAACAACAGAACCAACACTGCTATCATTTAAACTCCAACCTTAAATCAGACTTGCATGACTGCCTGAGAAACTTCTGCCCCTCCCCACGAATTGCCTGTCAGGCTTATCAGCCTATCTTGCAGCTAAATGTAGACTGTCAAACTCGGTGCTTTGATGAATAGAGGGGCCTCTGTAGAAGGAAACGTGGGAACAACTCGAATTGAAATGACAACTTCAGCAATCTGTCTGGAAAGTGTAGCTGGCATGTGTGTTTGCAGGGCTTTGGTTGCAGCCGCAAGTGATAACTGAGATTTACAAATTAATTTGAGTAATTATGCTATGCTCTGCTCCTCTCTTGTGAAGGGCAACAGTTTGTTACCAAAAAGGTCTTGAACGCAAAACCAAATTTTCCAATGAGGGGTGTGGTTTTGGTTGGAACATGAAACTGGGTATGAAAGATCTGGTGTTAACCCTGTCCATGCCATGCATTTCTCTTTTATTTAGAGGACACGCACAGTTCCCTGCTTCCTGTCAACAGCAGCCAGCGAGAGTATTGTATCTCAAGCCATGGGGACATCCTATTGGCTGGCGATTCATGGAAGCCTAATGCCTGTACCAGTTGTTTTTGCAACAATGGGACTGTTCAGTGCTTTTCCCAGCGATGCCCAGCAGCCAGCTGCAGAGTTCCGGTTCTCCGCAAAGGCCAGTGCTGCCCACACTGTCTGAGTAAGTCACTACTGGCGAGGTACCTGGAGGTGGAGCTTCCATGCTTGATCTGATGAGCTACTTAATAAGCCCTTCACGAAATGATGTGGGTGTAAATGGGCAGGAAAAACTCTACTGTGTAGAGCAGGGCTATTCCATGTCCAGGAATAGATATGTCTAGGAGTTTTAAAGGAACAGTTCAGTCAAAACTACTGGATCAGCTAGACAGTATGTCTGTGAGAAAATGTGAAGAAAACAGTGTAGGCCAAAAAAAATCTGCTCACACCAAGCTGGCACCATTTCTGACTTCAGCAGATACTCACCGTCTATAAGCAAGCCATTTATGGTTAAGGATGGCTGAAAACAGGTGGAGTGAACAGAAAGGAATTTTTTGTGCAACTACAATAAACAGTGATAGATGTCTTTTTTCATAACTGACCTGAGCTTTAGTGTCTTAAAAGCTGTTTTTGAGCCTGTTGTGTCATTAGCTCTGCAGGTTTCAGTGAAAGCTGAAGCAGTATGTAATTGCAACAAAGACACAGGATTGTTCTTAAAACCATGCTATTGTTCCTGGAGCTGCCCATGGGCATCCTAGTGTCCTTTCACAGCGACATTCCACATAACACAAGCATGGGTCCGGCATTCCCCTGGCATCCGCATATTCACAGGTCTTTCCTGTCTGCTTTTGAGAGGGTGACCACAAGGAAAAGAGAGGCAATTTTTTTTTGCTGTTATTGATAGCCATTTAATCTTCAAGTTTATGTTTGTCTGGACACAGCAAAGGCTCATCAGCATGCTGTCCTCAACGGTGTACGCATCACGCCATTGTTTATATCAACAAACCACAATGCTTTGTTTAACTGCAGTACTCTGCGTATCTAATCTTGCGATAAGACTGGGGACCCTCTGTGACATTCTTGTTTTATAAGTTTTAAAGACTGTTTTTTTCTTTCTTCATTCCACAGAGGTCACAACAACCTCAGTGCCGATGATTATATCAACCACAACAGCCAAGCCCAAAGCCAGCACCACTACTACCACTGTTGAAAGCAGAACAGTTTGGATCACTGTGC
Source organism: Rhabdalestes septentrionalis (assembly GCA_037832545.1). NCBI lineage: Eukaryota > Metazoa > Chordata > Actinopteri > Characiformes > Alestidae > Rhabdalestes > Rhabdalestes septentrionalis. Next base: position 34,698,962 of record JBBMFX010000001.1, read on the forward strand.
ACACAGTCCCTCCCCTTGTTGCAATCACAGGTAGCGTCCAACCACATCACCCGTCATGCCAGCTGAGCAGCTTCATCCAGAACATTACATTACACCGATAAAGAAACATTGGTTAGAGTATCACTCATCCCATTACTGCCATCTGGGAAACATCGAGGTAATGGGTGTTGACATACAATACAAGTGAGTGGGACAGGCTGACATTTGAGCTAAATGTAAACTTACACATGCTGAGTGAACAGGCCGAGCCCTGAGGATTATGAATAATGTTGTGAAATCTGTCAGTAGAGGTACGAGATGCTAGCTGTCTTCATTTTGATTGATAGGACATGTATGCATTCCAGAATGTTTGTGTGTCCATAACATTTGACGCAAAACTTTCCACTCCAAGATGATCGGGGTCTGACCGAGGACACCTCAAGCCAGACAGAAATGTCCCTTATCTACCAATCAGCGGCCTGGATTCTGGCCGGCCTCCTCTTGGCTATAGTCATTTTCCTGATCGTGGCCATTCTCATCAACAAGAAGAAGAAGTGGGTTCAGATGTCCTGCTACAGTGCGCCTAAGAAGGTGAGATACTTCTAATGCACATAGATTTATGTTGAGAAAAAGACCTTGGAAGCACCATTAGGCAAAAAATTGGACTTAGTTAATAACTCACACTGCTCAATGTGTATGAAGACTCGTCTTTCATGAGACTGAGATTTATGTTTTTGTCCTTCACTGACTAGAAGACAACACTACAACAAGAATCTTATAAGAACATGTTCATGGAGCATTCTCCCAGGGAACTAAATTAAGAGTATCATGGGAGTGTAATCAATCTCTTTTTTTATGAGATGCCATTACAGCAATGTATTCACCGCACACAACTAGCAAAACGTGCCCGTGCGTCGAAAAGCTGGCAGGTCTTTTCCTCTCCGCCTGAAAGTGAGCAGTGTTCCTTTAATTTAGTCTTTTGGAATCTTTCCCATTTTCCCTCCCCAGACCGTGATCCTGAAGAAGCACGTTGTGTACATGGAGCCGTCCAAGGAGAACAAGTTCCAGAGTGTGAAAAATGACTGTGGCATGACCTTCTCCCCAGACGTGAACTCGCCCTGCGGGGACCGGATCAGCATCCCGCGGGCCAAGCTCAGCAACGGACACACGAGGCTCCAGCACTAACACCGCCGAGGTCACCTGGCAGGACTACAGGATGTTTCCTTTCATCTCCCCTCCATTTCACACACATCCACAGAGCTCATGAGAGAAACTCTCACCACATGCTGAGGATTAATTTGCCTGCCGTTGATTCACACAAAGCTCTTCAGTCTCTCATGGAAGAAAGATGTATTGTGAAATTTGTGAAGTCTCGCTTTATTACATTACTTTTGTTTTTTGCCTCTTGTACCATGTATGGAGCTTTAAAGTCTCTCCATTGCTGTCTCAGGAGCAATGAGGAAGGGAAACCACACTTTCACGGACATGGATGATCCCTCTACGCCGAGGGATGTTATAAAGCCTAATAACTTCTGACTGTGAGCACCATCACAGATTGCTGCCTCCTTAATGACACCATCAAAAAAAATGCTTTAGGTCAGGATGTTTTTGAGTTTACTCAGGCAGTTTGATTGCTTACATTTGGCTCGCTGTCCTTTCACAGTGACATAATTAGAGGGCAGCTACTGGGTGGATTTTTTTTCTCTTGGACTTCAGCAAGGGAAAATTAAGCAGACCCTGCTAGGACCAAGTGATGAATAAAACTGAGACAAGGAGCAGAGTCTGGTGCCTTGCAAGAGGGATACGGCTCCTTTACATATGATACATTTCTATTTCCACCTCTTTTACCAACAGACCTAGTCCCTTTTGTGCTTTCTGTTATGGCTTCTTCTCAAGTGGTAAGTTAGGGCAGTTAAGATTTAGAATGAAGGTTCACAAAGGCGTTAAAGTAAACTGTGCCTCAGAAAAACAAAACCCTCAATAATCGATGTAATGCAAAAAAAACAACTATTTCAGCATCTGCTTTTAATAAAGATATAAAATTTTGCATTTTAACCCATGCACAAAGTCAACAGAGCTGTCAAATCCAACTGACACAATGACAGCAATGAGCTTCAGAGACAGAACTAGATTTATCCAGCCTCTCTGCTCTGTGTGAGGCCAGAACCATCTAAATCTCTGGTGTAGGCAAAAAAAAAGCTGAATAGATGCACAGTTTACATGGTGATAATGTTTAAATTACAGCCTACTTTAACGATCAGGCTAAATATCAAACTTGACCCTGATGACTAGAGGTGGCTGAAAGCCAACCACCCACAAGACTGATGTAGGACAGAAGGTGCCTCATTAGAACACATTTCTTAAGATTGTGTGCTAAAAAACAGTAGCAAAATATTTCTGGAAAAACTTACAAGTGGACTGGGTTTTTCCATTAAGAGGGTAAACAGCCTTATTAAACATTGTATGTCATTTTGGGTCTCTCTGCTGAGAAAACGGAAGCCCTTGGTCTAACACAACAGAATATTCATAGAAAATGTTGGAGACCATTTCTGTTTGTATCAATGTTGCGAAGGGGAGAAAGGACAGAAAAAGTTTAAACCACAGCTGGTGACTTAACACACGGAGAAGGCCATTCGCATCTTAAATGTAAAAAGGTAGATAAACCATAGATGAAGAGTACATTATTTATTTTTTCACATAGTTTATTTATTAATACTAAACTATAGTTTGAGTAACGGAGATTTGTCATTTGGATAATGACAGAAACCTTAGTAGCCAAAGCTGCTGTACATTTATTTTTTTTTAAATCATTTCCATTTCTATCTGCTTTTTATTCTTTGAGCTTATTTATTTTACTTTTTGCAAACTGTAAATACATATTTCTTAGATGTTTGAATGTAACATTTACACATTTGGGGGAAAATAAAGTATATTGTGTGATCTTTGCCGCCAGTGCCCTTGTTTTCAAAAGGTACCCCCCTCCCTACATGACCCCTAGTAGAGACCCCTTGAGGTTTAATCTTGAGACACTGATTTGTAGACTCATTTTCTCAGTAATTCAGTAATTAACGGCTGTCAGTAAAGCTGTCTGCATTATGAGGCAATCAGCAATAAGAGTGTTTCCGAGACAGAAGACAGAAGCTCCCGGAGACTAAAGGCTCGAAGAAATTTAATGCCGCTTACAGAGGCATGAAACTGCATTACGCAACTTTCAGCCATGTTACATATTCAAGGAGAGCAGGTTTTTTTTTTTTTTGGTAAGGAAAAATACATGATTTAATGTATCTTTTTCAGCACTTAAAATACATTGTCAAGTGTTAACACTACTGGTATCCTCTTGAAATTGTCTTTTAGGAAAATACAGATAACAAAATATCACTATGTTGAAGCCCAAACTTAGCAAGTACATAATCCAGAGTTCCAAAATTGTTAACTACTGGACCCCCACGATAACACTCAATGATCCATTTGTATCTTTGGCATCCACTTCTGCTGGGAAATGTAAACTGCGTTCATTTCAGAAGCTGTAAATCATCAGTATTCCTAACTTCAGTCCTTCATGGGGAAAAAGGAGCTCTGTTATCCACCATGGGGAAATCACATCAGGTCTAGAGGAGAATCTTGAAGTAGTCATCTCTGTAACTGTACAAGACCACCACTGCAACCCTACAAAAGAAAAAAAAGGGATTAAATCATACTGAAATAATAAAAACCTGCAAAGCACTCATCTGTCCCAAAAATCTGTCCCATGAAATCTCCATTGTTCTTTTCTAAGGCTAATTTGCAAGTAAACACTGCCTCCCCAGTGCTAGGACTGCACAAGCAAACAAAAGGAAATTAGAACCAACTGGGTAATATATGAACAGTCCTGTAGGTGCCAAAAGCAGCTTTAGTTATACTGCTTCCCACAATAGACCTTTTTCTATTAAATACTTAATTTTGGGGTATTCACTCAGATATAAAATGGCTTAACTTTAAAAAGCCGGCTTGATTACACTTGGGAAAAGATTTATCAAAGGGCATTGACAGAAGTTGAGTAGGGGGGGTTCAGTTGCCAGAAAAAAAACTCTTATAAATCATCTGATCTAATGTACACAGGTGTACAAGACAAGCCTACCAAAAGGAAATCACACTAAAAGGATGTTGGCTGGAGTACATCTTTCAATTGTAGCATTAGGAGTTTTTTTTTCTTTCTGAAATTTGACTTGAAAATTCTTTGAGAATTCTTAGGCATTTACATATTTCATACTGAATTTATTCACGCCTGCCTCAATACTTACAGACTCTCAGCAGCCAGAACAAGTAACGAGCCTTTCAAAGCTGGTTTCATTTACAGTTTCTCACACTGATCTTCATAACTGTCATTCAGATCAGCTTGGGGTGCTGATGCAGGGCTTGTTTGCACCTCTGGTAAAATTGGCAATTGCAATTAATCAAAAGTACTCCCTCACTAAACTTTGGAGTGTTATCCCTGATCTAATTTGCTGATGAAAAAGTCAGATTGAGCTAAGTGGATGTGTTAGAACAAGACATTTCTAAACTTAAGGTAGGAACTAGTACTGTAGGACAAGGCCTGGGAACCACAGTATGGGTTGTATGGTAGTGGGTCTCCAGTCTGTTAAAGTCTACTTCTCTACATAGTGAACACACACCTTTTAATGATCTTGAAACGGTGGATCTCTTCACAGATGGACTTCAGGTAGCGCTGTTTGGGGAGTCGGGACAGCAAGTTCTTGACACTTATGTTGAACTGCTCTTCTCCATCAAACTGAGTGGGAGAGAAAAGCAGAGACGACATGTTGCTGACTTATGAAGATGCCAAATAGAGTGTTCAGATATTTGGGGAATATATATCAATACGGTATCCAATTCAGAAAGACCTTAGTCATATATTTGAAATACTTAAGAAATCCTGGCTATGGCAAGGCGATTGTACTCAGAGTCAAGTGCACTCAGTCACATTTAGTCTTGGCTCCCTGAAGTATAGGTGTTAGTATTGTCTATTGTTCCTTTTCACACTTTCCAATGCCCCAATTAAATGTATTTGTGGACTAGTCATGCATCTATTAATCTGGTGTAGTCCGTCAACCTGCGTCAGTTACATTTTTCATCTGGATTTAGATGAGAACTACACTGCATAAGAGAATGTTTTGCTCTCATTTAAACAAAGACCGGGGGACTGTATTCCACCACTAGGCCCAGAAAGCCAGACGAACATCGTCTCCTTCCTTTTCTCCAAATGTTTCATTCATTTCCGCTACTGAGGACAAAATGAAAAAATTGACTGGAGGAGAGGGTTTCCCCCATCACGATAAAGTGAAAGAACTCCCATGTTCCGTTTCCTTAAGACTCTGTGCACCAGACAGGAAGCCTTACATTTTTTTGGTTTGTGCGTCTCTAAAGGCCATTTGTTCCCCTCGGTCTGTTCCAATGGAATGCTATTTATTTACTTGAAATAGTTCATCACAATGGCTACAAACCTCCAGGGACAAGAAGTTGATGAGTGTTTCCTTAGGAAGGTCAACCTGGGAGTGGAGAGAAACAAGGTTACTTTCGCCGACACAATGGATTCTTATCTCAGATGCACTCTGTAGCAAGACACACCATATAAACACATTGTACCATTCCACAGGAAGCTTCTAAAGTGTCTTTGCATCTCCCAGCTAAAATACAACATGCCAACCAATTTCCAAAAATTACAGAAACAAAATCATGGAGAGTATGAGGACTGAGTCCATTTCTAGCATTCCACAGGCGTTACTAGTGAAAAGCTTGTGATTACACATCTTCATTCTGATTTAAACAAAAATATACAAATTACTAGGAGGGTATCTGAGTCTGAAGTATTCAAACTAATTGCATCTAACTTCAAAAGTCATTGTGATGATGCATGGTTACTACAAAAGGTGTTTCACTCATTACAAGTCAAAGTTCTAGAAAAGCCGATAACTGACTCAGTCTTCAAAATCAGATGTATGAAAGCACACATTCAACTACAACTAATGGTCCTCAATATGGTAAAAGCACACAAAGTTTACAACATACAATATATTTCAATAAAATAAACTGATACATTTGTGCAGGCCAAAGAAGAGTATGTAGAGCCGCATTAAAAAAAACACTATTAAAAAAAAAACTAAATTTTATTCATTAACTGCACCACATGATGCAAAATACTGACATAGGCAAAGCTATTGATTTCTCTGGGAAGCCTTGTCCCATTTATACGTTTTTTTGGGCTATAGTGTGTTGAGAAGAAGAGAAGTAACCACTTACAGCCAGAACTTCTATGTCGTTACTCTTGTTCTGCAAAATGCCACCAAGATTCTGCAATCTGGTTTGGATCTGGACGAGAGAGGGAGACAGAAAGGAGCAATTACTCCCATGATCAGTGTGAACGTCAGTGGAAAACAAAAGGCATTTCATCCTCGCATGCACCAGGCCTCTGTGAGGAGTATTTTAACTCTGCCTGGCTCTGTCAAGTGTGAGGAGGCCGGTGATGCTTCATTTAGGCCCAGCCATGCCAGGAGTGAAACAGCGTCATAAGATCCCCTTCCCCTCCTCCAACTCCCACCCACCAGGGTCAGCTATGCCAAATTACTAATTTTGCAAGAAAAGCAGCTGGGCTGTTCTCAGTAAGCCAGGACTTAGGAAGTTGTGGAAAATTGCAGAAGTCTTTTCATTTCATTATGGTGCCCGCAACTGGGAGGAAAAATGCTCCAAATGTAGTGTTTAGTGTGCAGGTTGCGTGAATCAGCTCATGGGAGAATACCATTTTCTCCTCCGTTTCCCTGCTTAAAGTGACAATTTAGCCTTATTAATTTGGAATTTTTTTGGCCTTTTTTGAAGCAACTTTTCATAATTTTGCAATGGCATGTTAGTACCGGTAAAGAAACCTATGGCACAGGTATGGTTCTGAGCAGAAGTCTGCCAAATCCTAGATAAAATGATGTCATATAGTAAGAAATACTAAATTAAATCTTTTTGACTACACTGGAATTACTCAGCAACAGTTTAAGGTGTTATGATACATTACAAAACTAAAAAAACTTTCAGACCTCTCTCTCTCAATTTTCCCAAGTTTCACTCTAGCCTCCACCCTGGAGTGATTCTGGGCTCATTTCTAAACCATCACAATTTCCTGAGCTGTTACCACGAAATGCTAAACAATAGATGTATCCCTTTTCTGGTTTTGACATAAAATGGATAGTGGACAACAGGAACACATCTTTTTACTATTATGTTCGTTTGGTGGGCTAATTACACTGAAAAGAGTGGATGCACAGAATGTACTTGTGTAGGAAACTGGAAATAAGGAGTGGATTTTTAGCGTTGTGGGATGGCACTAGATAATTTCTCACTGCCATATGCAATTACAATACTTTTTTTTTTTTTTTACAAGAACTTTTGGGTGCTTAAACATGCTTACCACATCTAGAATGTGAACCCTGGGCAATCAGGATCAGTACTCTGGACTAGTCCAGGTCTGGGAACAAAACTCTAGGGTGAAATTACTCTATTTTAAAGCAAAAAAGGTGAAAGTGTCCAGTAGTGACCAAAAGGCTTTGTGCCGAAATAGCATTCTACACATAGAACTGTAATTTCCGCTTCACTTTGCAAAACGGGCATCGTTACACACCTGTGTCTCATAACGCCGCCGTGCACTGGCTGAAAGTTTGTCTGGCGTAACCAGGTTCACATTCATGCTCATTGCAGCACTGCTGCCATGCTGCTCTGATGATCCTGAAAAACAGCAACACATGAAACGAAGCCTTTAAAACTACCAGTAAAAACATGAAGAGATGATGTCAGCCTTGACCGTCCTTTTGTGCTTACTCGCATAGCTAACACAATCCGCATGCTTGAAACACAAGAAAAATGTAAAAGCCAGTGGCAGTGTGAAAAATAACCATCTTTAATCACTTTGTGGCTTCCACATTTTAAAACCTTATTGCTTTTGGAAAACAAGTCCCTGTGTCATATGAGGACGTGAGAAGAAAACTGGGGACGTTTTAAAAAAATAAAAAATATATAACATCACAAACACATACTGTATATGTTACTGAAGTTTTTTTTTTTTCATTAATCCAAACAAGAAGAAGGGCCAGGTAAAAATACAATATCAAATATTATTAATACAATTATTCATGTTTCAAACACTGCACTGCAATGAATCCAATAAACTAGACCTAAGTTTGGTTGATGTTCTTCTGGTAATGTCAATGAATATGAAAGTGAAAGTGATCATTCTGTCATATGTGAACACAACCCAGCACAGAATGAAAACTGTGTGAAATTCAGCCTCTGCATTTAACCCATTCACCAAGTGAGCAGTGGGCAGCCAGGAACACAGCCCTGAGGGAGCAGTGTTTGGGGATGGTACCTTGCTCAAGGGTACCTCAGATGTGCTGAGCAGTCTTGGGATTGAATATCAAGTGTCATCAAACCTCTCACAGGCACTGTAAGTGTACTGGAGCTCCACAACTAAACAGTAGTTCAAGTATCTGAATGTAAATAAATGTCAAATGGATCGTCAAGATTATCAACAAATGAGAGGTGAAGTAAGAGGTATGATACCTGAATTCACCAGCAATGATCCCTTAGGATTCTGAAGAGACGCTCCCTCTGATATCTCTCTGCCAAGATAAAACAACAGAGAATATGAGGTTAACTGAGGACTGGTGCCACTGAGATGAGTAAAAAGAATCAGAGGAATGCAACTGACCGGCTTCTTTCCTCACAGAGTTTGGTCCGGCATTTTTGGATGATGTGATCCACTAGGTCAGACTCAGGCACCCTTTTCTCGGTCTGACGGTCCTTTTCAAAAGATTTCACCTGGAGATAGAAAAGCCCACACTTACTCAATCAAATTCAACATAGTGTTTTTTCCAGTAAGGATATTATATATTTCAGGTATTACAACCATCAAACATGCCTCACGACTATGGAGTGTAATGTTTGTGTAAAGCTTTAATAGTTGTTGGAACAAAAACATGGAAGGACCAACTGTATGTTAATTGAAAATAAGCTTACCTTTAAATAGCTGCCCTCTTTGTCAGAGACAAGAACCATGAAGGTTATTCCAAGGAGTCTGCCCTGTTCCATAAGAGTCTCCTGTGACTAAAATAAAAATATACACAGCATTTAACTTCAGTCATTTCAGTCTACGACGTTAGAAAAGTGTAACTGTCAGTTAAATGTAATAAAAATTAAATAAAAAACATTCATTCATTTTCACAGTACTGAGACACTAATAAAGAACAACCACAAATCTTTCAGTTTTGAGATGAATTATCATTAAACTGTAGATTATGTAATTTCTTTCATGCCTAAAAATGGTTGCTATTTGTGTCATATATTTTTGTCTTTGTCACTGCTCTCATTAAAAAAGACGTAAATCTACTGCTGCCATATTCAGATCATTTAAACTCAAATGAGTACTTGATGCCTTAAACATAAAAACAGGTTTCAGATGTTTCTGTGTTTAAGTTGAAATTAAGAGATACAAATGAAGCTCAGAAAAGAAGCTGATAAAGGGGCCAATTATCTGATCATCTGATCAATTCTCTACACTAGATTGCCCTTGTGGTCTAATATGGTGGGCGCAGAACTTGGGGGAAAAAGGTGGCGATCAGTGGGGTCCAAGCAAAAAGTTGAATAATTTAAAGAACATTTTAAGAAAAATACATACTGAAGACAGGTTGTTTGTTTGAAATTGGGTAAATAGCACCCATGCTTCATTATGAATGAGCTTTCATTAAGTTTAACGTTTTATGTTGATTTTCACTGACTGGTGCCACTAAACCAAAGAGTCGTAACGAGCTGGGGCCATGAGCCTGCTAGAGGCAGTCTAGAAATTATCGGTAAAGAAAAAAAAACAGTTGGTTATTAAGAGCTGTACATATACATTATGAACAAATTGTGTTTTTTGAACACTAAGCAGGGACCTAAAGTAGAATTCTTACGAACTACCGTGAGGCTTATTCAAAATTGAGTGCATTAATGCGTGCATGTCTGGGGGCAGACTTCTCATCACACTGCTGTCTGTGCACAGCTTAGGGAGCATTATGTGGTCTTCTAACTGACCACCCAACTCCAACAACACCTGAACACTGTCAAACCATCCACCAGGTTAATGCCCGCTATAACAGAGCACTGAACACTGACTATTAATTATCTCCTATTTTGAACTTAAACATGTTCAAACAGTGTATTTTCCCAAAGAATGAGTAATTTAGACAATATTCTGTAAATAGTCCATTAACATCTTATCATATTCTTCAGATATGATCGACAGCTACACGGTTAATGGGAGGAAAGGAGGAAACAGTTATATTTTTTTCAAGCTATAAATTTACACAACAAACCCTAGTTTATTCAGTAATGAGTCCTTATTGACGATAGGCCAAACTGAATATGTAATCTGCTTCAGAGGGGTTGAGAATACTAGGAAATTTTATAAACATTCAGATCTGGGCTTTTATCCCTGAAGATAAACTTCACTGCCAATTTTGGCTTTTGCAGTGAAAGCCTTTCCGAGGCCGTGTGTGAACTGGCTTTTATAAACATGTGATGGTTTTTAAAGCTTTATCAGAAACACTAAACAACTACAGTAAACAATCACCAGAACTGTCACAACAATAACGTTAATGTGAGCAAACATGAAAACACCGAACAATACAGACATGCAAGAATACACTAAACTAAAAATTAGATTAGATACAATTAGATACTGAGGCGAATATGTGCCTTATGTTTATTAGTATATTAGTACAGACATAAATATTCACACTACAGGCGTAACTATTCACACTTTCATGACTTTGAGGTCACAATTAAATTTTGGTTACGTTTTGTGGTATAAATGTCTTAATTCTAAAGAGCTCTACTTTGACAATACACTCAGAGTGGTTTTACTCCTCACAAATAATGGCTCTCCAATAAAACTTTTTCTATCCTGTAACTCTGCCCTCCAACATATCACAGGCTAGGAAGTTTCATGTTATGTCAGATTTTGGACCAGTGTTTAATCTCCTTCCACTGAAGCAGATTATAATGAGAGATGAAGACAATCGAGCCATTGTTGATTTGGGCTCGGGGTACAGAGTTGGGCAATATGAGGTTGAGAGTCAGGCCAAGGTATATATAAGGGACGTATAATAAGGAAAAAAAAGCTCAGAGTGCAGTTGTGGAGAGCAGAAACTGGGGAACAGACCTAAAAAAGAAAACAAAAGGAACATGAAAGAGATTTTGATAGCAGCAGAATGTGGGAATAGATATCCCTCTGATAGTAGTGAGACTCCTGCATCATAAAAAGTCCAGTGCAAAGCAAGAGCAGTGTGTGCGAGTATAATGTGTGTGTGTGTGTGTGTGTGTGTGTGTGTGTGTGTGTGTGTGTGTGTGTGTGTGTGTGTGTGTGTAATGCTGACACAAAGCTCCCTGGCACCGATCAGGCAATGCTGTGGATGTGCGGGATGTGACATGGCCATGGTAACAGTGAAAGAACAATCAGGGCGTACCCAGTCCTATCTTTGCGTGTAAGACAACTAAAACCTTACACCAATGAAGCACGAAAACACTAAATAAATATGGATGCAATGGCACTATTTTACTGTGTAAAAAAATCCTGCACAAAAATGACTTCAGACTGTAGTAGATAATACAGCGACATTTTAAAGGAAAAGGAGAGAATGCCCATTAGCTGTAAAGATGACAAGATAATACATTAAACTAATACATTTAAGAGACATTTAGAGGCCAAGACTCGTTTTGTAGCATGGAAATGGAAAAACTTGTAAACAGGCATGACAAACCAGAGTAAAACAGAAAATCTACTTCTTAACAGAATTAGGAAAAAGACACATACATTAATACTCGTGCCAATATTTACCAATTCTCCAAATGATCAGGGTACACAATGTAACTTTGTGCCAAAATTATGAAAGCCTCAATAAATGCAAGATTCCTGCTATTTTGTAATTTTATATTTACATAACACTCTTCAGTTACAGGTTTGGAAGGATTACATTTTTTAAACATCTAAAATGTACATTGTGTACTAACATTATTTTCAAAAGACCTTTTCACTGTGTCTAGAACACACCAATTTTATAGTCACATACTAAGTTATTCCAACACGCACATAGTACTTATTTCTATTGGCTTACAATACAAATTGCTCTTACTGCTAAGTGTGCAATAGTAATGCAGTCAAATTAAAGAGTGTAAGCTTAGTTTAATAGTGTTGTGACAAAAGCGGTCACTTTAACAGAATTGGCATTTCAGAAAGTAAAAGAGGATATTGGAGTGTTTTTTTGCACAGTAATGCAGTCATGCAGATATTGAAACCACATGTTCTGAAAAGTGTCTCACAAGTTTCTGGATAATGACAGCAGCTTAAACAGAGCAGGATAATGGGGTTAAATAGCTTTAGCAATGTATCAGAATTAGATTATCTTAATATTGCCAATGCCAACAAATTTAGCCAACCCTTTACTTCTCTATAAAATCCATCAACAATCCAATAAAAAGGAAAAAGTTAATACCCCATATATGTTTATTGTTTAAAATGCACAAGAACTAACCTGTGATACATCGTAGACTAAGTCAGTCGACACTCCAGCGGTCCACAGCTTCTGGGTGGCGTTGATGGCTCGGCCCAATGATGTGTGGCCTACTGGGACCACCAGGACATCACAGGAGCTAACAGGGGGCTGCAGAGATGGAAAAAATGAAATAGCCAGGCAAAGACTTGGGGGAACATAACAAGAGTCAATCAGAAAATCAGACAGGTGCACAATAATGGAATCAATCTCACTGGTTCTTCCATGGCAGCCACAGCAGAGCAGATTTTATCCAGTGCTATGCTGGCCCCCACGGCTGATGGCACAGGTGCAGAGGCTGCTGGGGCACGGAAGTCCAGGATCTGATCATGACACAGCAAAATATTTCATCATTAATGTATAAGTAATACCAATACTATACCCCTACTGCATACAGGGCGAGTCTCTTGTACCAGGTGGTCGTAACGTCCTCCTGCAGCCACTATCTCAGGCACAGTGCGCCGCCGTTTCTTAATGAAGGCCACAAACTGGAAGATGACTCCACAGTGGTGCTGCACCTTGTAAACAAGCCCCAGATTGACCACCACCTGCAAACCAGCAGGATTAGTCATTTAGCATCAAGATAAATGGACATTCTGGTATTCAAATGACTTTTGAGTATCACTGCATACTTAAATACATGTAATGAAATTGTTCAAGTGTTCTTCTAATGTCTTTGTAGTTAGTTACGAACTTAGTGAAATAACCAAATAAGAAAAAGAAAAAATAAATCATGCAGATGACAAATCCACTTTGAGTTTTTTTTGGCAGAAGGACCTGTAGTTTAACTCCCAGTTTCTTGAGCAGGCCAGTGAGCTCCTCCAGGTCTTTGAAGCCTTGTTTGGCTAGCTGCGTAACTGCTGCAGTCTTCTGTTTCGTCAGGTAGTTGATGAGAGGAACGAGTTCATGCAGCTCCCCTTTCTGCTCAATGAACTTATACAGCATCTGTAACTGCACATGGACACATTCTTAACGAGACACACTATGCAATAGGATTCGTGGCCTTTCAGAACACAAGTCACTCAATACTTTGGGCCCTAATATGTATCTCTTAGATGCTTGATGAATATCAGCCTGAAAGATCTCAGAATCAAAAACAGGGTGCCATTTAGCGCTTATGCTGCCCAACCGCTGGAACCAGCTTCTCATGGAGATTAGATCTCAACCCAATTGTTACCAGTTTTAAGATCTGCCTTTTACAGATATTCCTTCATATTGCTTTCTCTGCCTTTTTTATTTCAATTGATCTGAAATCTTGCTTTTACTTTACATTGATTTTATGGTTACATTTACAGCTTTTGGAAATCCAAAAACATACAGTGACTACTAAACGCGACACGCATGAAACAAAAATTCAGAAATGTGTGTCAAATACTGCATGTAACACTCATGTTCTGTGCATGTCCACTGACTTACACTGTTGCTGGACAAAGACAGATTGCAGAACTTGGCTTCCACTTCATGCTTAGTCAGTTTTTCACTCTGTGTTGTGAATGAGAGCATGAGAGAGAGCGTGAGAGAGAGAGAGCGAGAGAGAGCGAGAGAGAGAAAGAGAGAGAAAGAGCGTGAGCGAGAGCGTGAGAGGGAGAGAGAGAGAGAGAGAGAGAGAGAGAGAGAAAGCGAGAGAGATAGACGCATTCCATGTTATGTTACCAAGAGACCTTGAGACTCAAGATGTTATCAGACCGTGAACTCGATGAACTACCTACTAAGGACAAAAAGCTCAACCCCTATCTCTGAAGGATAGTTTCAAATAAACTAAACTGTCTGAATAAGTAATCAGCGATACAGAAGATTATGAAAAGGATGTTTCATACAAAGTTTTTCAAATTTGGTACTCCCTGAATGCAATTAACGAAACGAGACTGTCTAACGGAATCTAACACCTCTTGTGCCATTTTTGTAATAAGAATATCAACTTTCAAGTCATAAAATAAATTTCCGATGTCTGAGCTCACCATTCCATCACACAGTACATTGGAAGCCTGGTTCAGCTTGTCTTCTGGCACGCCACTGTGCAGTAAAATGGCTCGCAGCAGGCTAGTGTGGTTCAGGTAGATATTGTAGTTCCTTTCCTGCAACCCAGCATGGGATACAAGGCAATTAAGCTACGTTTATGGAAGAAAATATTTGCTTTGCCTTAAGACATTCCTATCAAATACTGTATTACTATGCCTGTTCAAAGAAGCTCATCATTTCCTGAGATACAATATTAGAATTTGTCACACTAATGGCAGATGTTCCTTGTCAAAACCATGAAGTACAACTAAACCTGCATTGTCATAGAGACTCTAACAGGATGAATCAGTCAAATTCTTAAAGATCCACAAGGATAAAAAAGAAGGCTTCACCCCCAAAACAGCCTGTTACTTGTCTTAGTACTCTAAAACTTGTCTAGTATCTCTAAAAAATAGAATTTTCTCATTTCAAAAAATATATAAAGTCTTTACAATTTGCTTGAGGAGTAGCTGCATGGCTCATGTACCTGGAGAGCACTGAACTCGTGGATGACCTCAGATATGGTATAGATGGTCTCAGCATCAGGGAGCATGCTTCCAGTCACAGGCACCACAATGTCAAAAGCACACTCTAACAGTTCTCTGGGGTGAGCCCGGTCCAGCTTACGTGGCCTGAACACACGCTCAATACTGTACCTAAGAGGAATTCAGGATTAGGTCTTATAATTAATACCCAAGTGTCAATGTTACATCCATTCATTAATCATGCTTATAAGCTATGACATTGGCAAAAAGAAGTTTGCAACATTAATAAAGAATGCTCACAGGGTTTCACATTAATGTAATCAACTGTGGCAGGGCTCCCTCAGAGCCTACCCACCACAATATCTACAATCCTGTGGGAAACACGGTTCTCTCTCCTATTTGCCTAATTATACACACACAGAATTTGTAACTTGTGGAAAGCATATATACTTTTTTTTATTAAATCAACTCATTTAGTAGGAAAAATTACCTTTTGACATGCGAAATATTATTTCTGGCCACAAATCTGGCAAAAGACACCTGGTGAAAAAGGAAAGAGGGGAATAGGGCATGAGAACTGAACGGCCTCTCCCTTACAAAAGACAGATATGGTTCTCTATCTAAGTTCATTCAAGACCAAATTTTTTGCTATGATGTGTGTCTGAATAAGGAAGTCACAAAACGGCCCCAGAAAATGGGTGTCCAGGGCTGGATTAGTGCATCACTTGGCAACATCATGAAAGTAGTTGCAAAATATGGACCCAAACTGTGATTTGTGATAAAATTGGATACTACAGTGATGTGAAAGGCAAAACATATTAGTACTATTAATTCTTGTTGCTTAATGTCTGTTCATAAAAATCAAATCTTGGAAAGTTTTTTTTATTTATCGTTATTAACACATTTTTTCTACTTTGCCTTGAAAAAACAATTACTTTAACCTATCGATCAACAGTAAAATAACAAAAAAAGCACTATTATTGAAGTGCCAAATAAAAATAAAACAAAAAAATCATGTTAATATTAAAAAAATACTAATTACAGCACAAATGCAAGGAGCTTTCCAAATGTTATCTTCTCTTAACAGTGCCTATGGCATGATAGTAAATATAAAAGTACAATTTACTGTGCAGCAATGCTATCACCATTTTAATAATGAAAAAAATGAATATAAAGAAAGACCTGCTTACAGCAATGAAAACAACAGTGCATATCTAAGAAAACACACCTGTGTTAATAACAGTACAGTCTACACAATGGTAACATTGGTATTTACAGCCTAGCACTACAGAAGACAGCAGTTCAGGTTTACGTTTATATTTTTTTAGGGTAATGTATTAATTGTAAGTGTTTTGATAACATATTTGGGGCATATTCAGGGTTTAAACTATAAAAAATAGGCATTTTTAGGCTCTTTTTACCACATCACATATTCTGACTAAAGTAAACAATGATCACTTACTCGCAGGTCATAGGGAAGAGTGACCAGAGCACCGCTGTGGTCCATAAAGCAAGCTGGTTCACATCCCTCATACAACTTCCTGTTTCTAGGCAAGAGCAGTGGAGTCTGTAGTCTTACTGCGCCTGAGAGAAAATAAGAGAAAAATAACTTCTCATGAGATTGAGAAAGCAAACATCACAATGCATAAAAAACAGTACAGACTGTGCTGTGAGGGTGCTCAAGGACTGATCCTCACACCGTTTGATACAATGCAAAACACATTTTATCAGAAAGCTGGCAAAACACCTCCCTTGATTCCCCAAAACACCTAGATGAGGAAAACCGCCCTTACGCTATGGGAAGGAAATGTCAACATCACTCTCCAAGTATGACTACTTTCATGGCAATACATGGGGGGCAATCTGTGAGGCAACACTGGTTATGTAACCCTCAAGTATTTTATGATCCAAAGCAGATGAATACGCACATGGCACCTACCCTTGTGGTCAAAAGTTTACATATACTCAAAACACAACATGTATGACAGGCCTTTCATTAATGTGTGCAACTTTTTCTTAATTTATAGCAGAAATGTACATTTATTGTGGTTTTCGTGAAAACAACATTAGGTAAAATTAAACATACAAAATTGTATGTATAAGCAAATAATACTTGATTAATGTCCCTGCAATCAGCCACACACTCCACCTGGGCCTGAAAGTGTAGATTTTTAAACTGTTTTTTTTTTTGCATGGTGATGTATAACAGGCACGATGGTGGACAAAGACGCTGATGTCCCAGCAGCTTTCAGTTCATAACAGAACTGTTTTATTTGGTGATTCTTAGATTGCTTCTGATTATCCGAACCAACTTCCTCCAAGCCTTGTATGACAGTTTAGGGTGGCAAAGTGACCACAGCTCTAAATCATTTCTACACAATTGTTTGAACTGATAATCTTAAAACCTCAAAGTGCTTGGAAATGGCTACAAGTGATATTCCTGGCTTGGATCTATAATTCTTTCTTTGAGCTGCAGTGAGCTCTTTAGGCTTTCTCAATATAATACGATTAGTTAGTCCAATAAGTGTTGGCAAACAATCCCTTTTCATCTAGACACAAAGAAGCTAGGAGCTGCCAGTCATCATCACTAGAAGAAAGTTAAGAGGTCATGTTAGCACCACTAAATAAATAATTTGAGTGAAAGTTTATATAATGTTCACCACCCACTGTGTATATTTTTCACTCCATGTTGTTGTCAGGATACCCAGAATAAACTCACTCTTTTGGTTTTTTTTTTTTTTTTAATATATGGGGTCTATTAATCCAGAAAATCAGAAAATGCCCAATAATGCCATGACACGCATGTCTTTTATGGTTGCATGTATTACTGCACACAGTATGTACAGCAAACACTACACAAATAGAAATCTTGGCCTTTTACACAAAACATCCTATTATTTAACCTAACGGCCTTACAACATGCCCTCAAAATTGTCTGGAATAAATGGCTTCTATTCATTAATTATAATGGCAACCAAATTGTTAAAAATAATTTATTTGATCCAAATAATACTAGTTTAATTATCTTTTATTCAGCTCAAATCAAATTCAGCACAAGCATTCTCTATGTTATTATATAGATAGCACTCACCATGTTTTTTGAAGACCCTGGTGACTGTCTCATACACATACTGCTGCAGTTTGGCACTGTTGAAACTGAAACTGCCCTGGGGCAAAGGGAACCACAGGGGATGAAAATCAAACAGAGTAGCAGTAATGGAGTTCAAACATAGCTTAAATTATGTGGACCAAATGATGGTCTCATGAGAGCAGCATGTGTAGATAAACACTGACATCTAGGGGTTGGAACAGAACAATGCACAAAAAATAAGTATTTTTGCTCAATTTCAGGACCACATTCAATGGACCATTTTCAATGCATCAGACATGGTAGGAAAAATCATTACAGCATAGGATTAGTATATGAATGGTATGGTCAAATGACTTTTTGCCCCGCTAAAAATGGGCAGTTTCCTATCTAAGGATTAGAGTACTGAGTTATGTGTGGTGACTGCATTGGTCAGTAATGTTGCTGTATCTAAAGCATTAACATCAGTGTTATTTCTGCTCAAAACAACTTTTATGTTAGACACTGCATGTTAAGTTCCAGGATGTAATATCACAAAAAGTTAATATGCAATTGGCTGTAACCCATCATAAATAAAAAACAAAAATGTTGCAGACCATGTCAAGTTTGATCATCTCTAAGAATATAAACATCACTTATGTCTTCGGCAAAAAGTTAGTTGAAACCTAAATTAGCTCAAAGAGGAGATGTTCTGTATCATAAACCCAGTCATTGCTGTAATGTTTTTGCCAACTATGATCTATTCAGCTTGACCCAAACTTTCATTCATTTTTTTAAATTCATATTAAAAATTATAATTAGTCATTTCTCTCTCTAATGGCAGATAAAATTAATATTAGTTATTGTTGGTGATGTGTGCTTGCACAGTGAAGTGGTTTTTCATATTGTCATTCACAACCATAGTCCCAACCATACTACTCTTTAGATAAAAACCTTGTGTTTTTAACTGTCTGCAGGATAAATAAAGCTGATTTAGCTGGGCAAGTAACACAGGGGAACATAGCAATTGATACTTGTCTGTGCTACCTTGTAGACATCGATATCGTAGGTGTAATCCATGACATGAGAGGTGTTCTGGGAGAACAGCTGGTTGACCATGGTACGGTAGGCCTTTCCCGTGACATTAGCCATGGTGTGCTGCAACACCTCATGCAGTTCTGACTCCTCCATCTGAGGAGGGGGGAGGAGATCACTCTTCAAAAGCTCCACCGCCGTGGGCCGCTGGACAGGATCATGGCTCAGGAGCCAGCAAATCACTTTCTATTTATACAAATTAAGAGGATCAGACATATTGGCCTAGTAAAAGTACACATTTGTCAATACAGTAAACCGCTGCTTTTCATGGAGGTTGACAGCGGCAGGAAATAGCGGGCCGGGCCGGGCTCGGGCCGTGTCGTGTTCGGGCAAAGAGTCTAAACTCTACTGTACTGTAATTCATGCACAGACATTTTCTTTGGTAAATACGGTAATTTGCAATAATAAATATACAGGGCTTTCGGAACAACAAAATCAAAAACACAAGAACACTCGAGATGCTCCACGGAGGAAATTCTGGACCGCAGCTGCATCCAAAGGCAGTAGCCAATCAGCAGCAAGGACAAATAACTAACATTGGCTACTTTCAAACCTCCTGCCTCTGAGTACAGTGGTCATCATCCCAAGATGCGCTTTCTTCTCCACAGTACCAAAAATGTATACTTATTTTTATATGGCAACATGGCTGAATTTACAATGATATTTATGTCACAACATAAGCAAATTTTATTTTTCTCAATAAGTTATCAATTAAATGTATTTAAAATGTATATATTGCAAAGAAATTACCTATGACATCCAGGCATTGTCCACCATGCCCATCCGTCCTTGTGCAGGGTTGTTTATGTTTGGGCACCATGCTTAACAACCCAGCACCAGGAGGAGGGAGTGTGGCCGACGAGGCCTGGGTATCACAAAAGTAACAAAAAAAATGCGGAAGATGTGTTTGGATTCAATAATTAGCTTATCCACGATGGACTGAAACCATCACTGCTGATGAAGTAGGGGTTTACTGTATTGCAGATTAATTAAAGAATAGCTATCTGTAAAACCCACCTTTGTTCCTTTCTCATATTCATCAAAATCCTCAGGGAAGTCTATGGACTCCTGTAAAGAGAATAAAAATAAATCAAATGCCGTTGTTCTGATATTCTTTCAGTTTGCATTACAAAATTATTCAATGTAATTACTCTATTCTTACTCCAGAATAATTTAAATCATTATATTAATTATGGTATGGCCTACCATTCAGAGATAAGTGCAAAAGTTAAAACCAAGGAGGGTGCAATGTTCAGGGTCACATCAGAGCTACACAAGTGCTGCATGTGGGCATCAGTCAAAACTCTGTCTAGGCTGGTAAAGACGCACCTTTCTGAGCTGGCTGAGCACAGATATACGCTCAGAAGCGGTGGTCATTGGTCGGTAAGACATCTCAAACAAAATGATTCCCAAACTGAAGAGGTCCACTTTCTAGAGACAGGCACAAACGTACATATATTACAGATATAGGTATTTTAAATAGAAATACAAATAGACACAAATTTACACTAATAATAGGGGACATGGTAAGACAGTAAGTACTAATTAAAGTTTTTACCTGATTGTACGTGGCTTTGGTATTTCCTTGGACCTCCGGGCTCACATACAGTGCAGTGCCAACCATGCCAGTCATGTTACCTGCTTAGGAAATTAATAAGAAAACATTGTGTGTAACATATTACACTATATCATACACACACACAAGAATTCGAAAAGAAAAGTAAAGGCTATGGAGAAAAAACCCATTTTACCTATTGGGTCTGATTTTAAGGCCAGACCTGAGCTATAATCCTCAATCTCCAGCTTTCCTGAAGCCTGTAAAATATCAGAGACAGACACGACATCAGAATACAGCACAAAATAACCCAACAATAACCCACACTCACCCCACTCTTCTAACACTGAATATCAGCTTATACAGATCATTTGCACTTTCATAGGGTACAATTCAACATTATAATTTGCAAAACTTGTCCAATTTGGGCACAATATATGATTTATTTCAATATAGTTTGCTGATCTCAAACAGCATGCCACAGGTGGCAAAGCAGAAACTACAGTAACACTTTTATTGTATGGTACTGAATGGCAAAAATAAATTGCATATTGCAATTATCCATGCAATGTTTCCAATCTAATACCATGTATAATATTACATATTTATACACAGTGTTCTATATTTGTTCTCTCAGAGCTTTCTCTTCAATACATAATTCATGCAGTACCACAGTGGCTGGGTGGTCCGTAGCCAAGCCGAAGTCTCCTATTTTGACATGGTCATGAGAGTCCAAGAAGATGTTAACAGGCTTTAGGTCTCTGTGAATCATTCCCTGAGGAGACATATCAGACAGATCATATAGTAATTTGAAATGAATTAAAACAATTAAAACAGCATTGTCTTCAGTCTATGTAATGGTGTATTTTGCGACTTCATGTATTTATTATTCTCTCTGAGACAATTCCAAACACTTCACTTCTTCCATCTCTGAGTGAAAATGTATGGTTGCCCTCAGCAGAAATACTACTTTTAATCCCATGTTCATTTTTAGATTTAAGTTTATTGTCAGCCCAGCCAAACACACAAGTACACAGAGGGTTGAAATAGCATTCTCTGAAGCCTATGGTGTACATGTTCTGTCACTGTTATGGTATACTTTAATTCATCTCATTATTTCAGAATCTAAACAATAAGGTTTGACAGCATGGAGTTAATGAGTAATCACACTAAGCATAAAAAGTTTCACTACTGCATTAAAAATTGCTGCTGAATTTATTTCTTATTTCTAAGCAACTGGTTGTTGTACAGCACTTTGTTGTAAGGTGCTGTGAGAGATAGTAACTGGTATTTGAATCTTGTACTGCATGGAAGCATTTTAAAACACAACGTTTTTCAAAAAAAGCAATGACAACACATTAAAAACCAGACATCAAGATGCTGTACAGTGTGGGTTTGGACCTTTTTTTTAATCCCAGGGTGGGATAGGAGCCTTCGAGATGATACGTTTGGCAAAATATAGTGTTTCAAATGTACAGAAAAATACAGTAAACACCCCACATTCACAGGGGTCACATTTCAAGAGCGAAAAACCACAAAAAAAAAAAAAAAGAACAAACCCAAAAACCCGAAATGGTTTCACACGGGAAAATATTCTTATGCAGGAATTCTGGACTGCAGCTGACAGAGATGGGCATCAATCAGAAGCAAAGACAAATTAATAAAGTTCTTGGATTGGCTACTTTCAATCCTCCCATCTTTGAGTACAGTGGTATTTTCACCAATTCACCATCCCAAGAAGCGCTTTCTTTGTGCTCTCGAGAGTCCCCAAAAAATTATAGGTATATTTTATATGAAAATATAGTTGTATTTACTAAAAAATAACAAAAACATACATATACATATATATATATGATATACATGATTTATATCCATTATATTTTTCATAATAATTTTGCACTTTATGTATAAAAAAATTCTTTATTGCCAAAAAAAACAAACGTGGAATATATAAGTGGTTTCTGAACATTTGCGTCCGTTTCCGTAAATAATTATTAGTTAAGTTCTAAGAAAAGACAAGCAAATGGCTAAATCTGTGAATCCTGAGCTGCGAATTTGTAGCTGTTTACTGTACTGCAATTTGTAATCCCATGTATTATGGAAGTTGAAACAGAAGTGTGTAAACAGCAGTGATTTCCTTTAGATCTAGCTTTGGTCTCAGTACCTGTTCATGAATGTATGCAAGGCCATCCAAGATCTCCCTGAAAAGTCTCCAAAGGCGGCTGCTGTCCTTGTGAAGGCCTTCATCAATTGTGTCCCTCAAAGTGCTTTTTTCACAGTATTCCATCTGTTCAGAATAACGTGAATAAAATATTTATGAGGAAACAGAAAAGTCGAATGAAACAAGATTTGTGGGGAACCATCAGCATCGTATAACCTATTTCATACAACATAATCTTTCCGTGCTTTGACGTGTGTGTGCTCACCTGAATGTACAAATAATGTGCAATAAGGGGCAGCTTTTCAGAGTCAGCGCTCTCTGCTGTGTCAACACCATTTCTTTTACTCAGATCATCCTGTAAACATTGAATAAGAGGCATAAATGTTTCAACAGTAAAATAGTAAAAGCCATATGGGTAAAATAACAAGATCAATACTCTGCCAGACAGACTTAGGCAAAAGAACGCAATACTTCAGTTCAAATGATGTACTGACCTCCACAAGGCTGTCTCTGCTGGCACCGTCATTGTCAAAGATGATGTCACTTTCTGAGTCGCTACTGGAAGGACTATAGCATTAACACAGAATCATGTCAGAATCAAAGAACAGCCACTACAGCATCATTTTATCTGAAGAATTTATGGCCTATTCACAACCATGTACTATGAGGTACGAATGGGATTTGAAAATTAGTTTATGATACATCATGCTGATCATTATACAGGGTGCCTTTTAACAATTTTACTTAACTGAAGGACAAATTAAATGTAACTGAATCCTCATACATACTCATTTATAATAAAGCACAAAAATTATGAACAGAGTCATTTGAGAACAGAAAAGTACGCCAGGGTGGCATTTAAGTAGTATTTTAAAAAGCTTTGATAACTTGATTGAAAGCACATTACCAAGAGTGAATTAGCACGAACTTGCCCTTGGCAAGCTTTGCCTCATGCATACATTTATGTTTGTACATTTGTTATGCAAATTAGAGAAATCAGAATACCACCGAATGACTATCAAAACCATAACATTTTTTGAAAATATCTGATAAAATGTTTGTGGATATCAAGCCATCATTCAAACTAACTATACACTCTATCCCACAGGAAGAAACAGCTAACGCAGCACCACTGAATGTGAACGTGGGATATTTAAATCTGGTGCAAATCTGTCTCATCTCTGTCAATTAATTTTCAAGTAAACATCCGCTAAAGTAAACTGACACATGCAGAAGGGAGCTTTTGCTACTCAAGCACCCTCCCCCTTAGCCCTTGTGGCAAGTCTAGTGGCACCAAAAAGTTACTTGTTTTTTGTTTTTTTCTTTCTTCCATTTAATAGATTCTGCAGGAAGTGTATTACTGCAGCATATAATGAGGAATCAAAGTAGAAACAAATGAGCTGATGAATAAAGCCACAAAAATATAAGAGCAAATATAAGTAATTCTGTGAAAAAGAGATCCATGGTTGAGTTAATCAAAGTGCCACTGCTACAGCTCAATGAAGAATGAACACATTCTGTATTAACATCCATCATGCTAAAAAAATCACAACAGCCCAGAATCTCACAGGAAAGATGGACAAAACACATTTGCCTCCTCGTCGTCATCATCATCATCGTCACTGGAGTCAGGGGTACTGCATTTGGCACTGGAAGATCTTTCCAGAGATGTGCTCCACTCCACTGAGCTGGCTAGTGCTGGTGGGGGTGCATCATCCTCCACGTTGTCAGGAAGCCCCAGATCATTGTGTCGTCGTGGTGCAGACGGCCGCTCAGGGGTGCTCTGGGGCTCTGAACTTTCAGAGCTCAGCACACCTATGGAAGGGGCCTCGTGTCGTTCAATCCAAGCATTGTAGTAGCGGACAATATTCTCATGGTTGAGTCGCGAGAGGAGGGTCACCTCGCCCTTGATGCGGCGAAACTGTTTACTGGCAGGATTGACCTGAATTCGTTTCACGGCATAGTAGCAGCCATCCAGCTTGTTTTGGACCTGTATAAGAATGGACCGCATCAAACGCAGGAGCAACACAAACACGTGAGGAAAGAACGCGAAGGAATGTTTCACTACAATATAATTGCATGTGACAAAGAGATTAATTACCAAACTAAACTCCTTTAGGACTAACATAGCAGATAACTGGTCACCTTTATGACTGCTCCAAAAGCACCTTTTCCTAGCAGCTGCAGCTCCTCAAATTCTGTGAAGTAACGAGAGAACTGGGTCTGCACAACTGTACTAAAAGGGCCACCGAGCAGGGGACCCCGCGGAATAACCGTTGATGCAAAATCCACTCCCATGTCTGGAAGAAAAGTGTTAAAAAAAAGATATATGAGATAAGATTTAAGACTGAGCATTTACAAAAGTGTTAACTCTTAAACTACAATTAAATGAAAAAAAATTAATGTACTGTTACAAGCTTTTCATATTTAGGCAAGAAGTTCAATAAATTCTATTTAAAACAGTCAGAGTTAGATACAAAAAACACCCACACCGACAAAATTCAGTCCTAGCGCGGTTATCTGGATAAAAAACGTTTGTATTAGAATCATCCTGTCCTTATGACAAATAATAACAGGCTCGTGGCATTAGTGAAGTGTGCTAATGACAAACCAGAAAAAATAAGGCTATATCAAAAATCACACATTGAGAATTATTTTAGAATGGCACTCAATCAAAATGGAATCAAAATTGAAATAAGCGCTAAGGTCCCTAGAGACCCTGCATCCACTTAGAAAGAGACAGACCTTCTGGGCTAGGCTCCTGGCATGAAGGAAGGCTTTTTGGTGAAGGTGGTCGGAGGAAGGAGTGCTCTAGCAGCTGCTGAGCGTTCCAGCGGTCAGCATCATTAAGACACACACACCTGCAAAACACAAGTCACAAGCCTTGGTCACGCAAACAGCTTAAAACATGAAGTGAAAAGGTAGAAAAATTATTCACACAGTTTTCCTCACTTCATAGACTCAGTGATACTCACAATTAAATAGCACAAAAAAAATAAAGAAAACCTGTCAATAACTAAAACATGGAACACTGCAAATATTTTTGCTCAAAGTGCCAAACAAAGTTTAACTATACGCAATATGTACAAGAAGTTGTTGGTCCACCTTTTGTTGTTTTAGAAACAAAGTGGATGTACTATGTACCTGCACACAAGGAGGCTCCTGTAAGAACACAGGTTTCACCAAGAAAAATAATACAAACAAATCTTTATAACCATCTCTTTTTTATAGGAGTGAATAACAAAAATGCTCATAAAAATAAGGTTGCTGGCCTAATTTTAGCTCCTAAATAGCGTTACACTTATTTCCGGCTCTGATCGAAAACGTGAAACAGCGCCACCCCCGACCTTAGTGAAACACGTTTAACTAGCGTCCTCGTTCATTTCAATGTAAATCTCCTCAGACACCGCCTGGCTCATGGATTTTCAAGGGTTCAATGGACTCCTATGGTAAATAAGTCCCACCCGTGAAACAAGTGTCTGCCTAATGGGATACGGTAGTTGACCGCTTGCTAGCGATCCCCACAACCACTAAGCCAAGCTGGGCACTGGAAGCTATTTAGCTAATTTTTTACTTTTTCTCCAATAGCCACTTGATAAATCCTGTGCGAGATGGATCCAGTCACCAGTTTTTGGGAGATTAAGGATTAACATCATACACACGCAATACCATGGGACAGGAGCGACTGCGAAACCGGGCTTTTCTTGAAAAGAAACAGGTAAAATCCTCGGAAAACAAATCCCTGCTGGTATGACAGGATAATTAACATCTTCATCAAGAGGACCAGGGGGGTGGTATTAATTTATAAGGTGAGGAAAGAGGTTATATATGTTTTCTTGGGATTTAGAAATATTGTTAATTATGTACTGTTGAAATAATCGTTACTATTACATGTTTGTAAGATATGTACAATAAAACACTTCATATTTTGTAGTGATTTAACACTAACTACGAGGAGATTGAAGGACGACCAGGAGAGAGAGGATAAATCAAAATGTGAAGAAGCAAAAGCAGAACATGGAGGTGAATTATTAGGGCAAGAAAATCAAGCTGCCCAGGGTGCCCAGTGATGTACTGAGTTTGGGACAGTTTAGTTTGGTAAGGGTGGTTTGCAAACCGGGGATTATGTTTCATCAAAAATATTGACCAGTGCTGCACACTGATGAAGATTCCAAGATCTTTAGGTTGGCATGATCAGAGCCAGCAGACTTCTGCTCCTAACATGCAAGTGGCAATCAGATGTTTTATTTAGTTTCCTTTAGCCAATACGTAATGCATTTAAAGACATATTGTTCATAACATTACCTAGCTATAGGTGCAGGCAAGCTTGTGATGACGAACAGGCCTATTTAATAAAAATCTGAAATTAATGTGGTACAATTCATTTTGTCTTAGAATTTAACACACACACAATAAATAAACTACAAATTTATAATTAGTAAAGTGTGTGTGTGTTAAATTAGGACAAGATGATAGTCACTTTAACTGTTCACATAAACTATCAATTTTTTACAAGCCAGTGCACATTTTATTAACGCTCTAACGCTCTGTTTTTCAAAAGTCTTCCCATTTCCATGATGCTTGACTGTGACTTTAATGTGCCTCTGTGAGCAGCCCAGGGCAAAAATAGCACAAACACTCCAGTCCCTTCATCAAAAAAACACCCTAGTCAGCATCATTAAAGCAAACACACCTGCAGCGCAGCTCTCACTGGCAGAGCAAACACAACAAACAAACTCAGAAATGCATGCAAATACCTCCTATTGCTTTAAACTGCAGCTTCAAAAAGAATTAAACTATTCACCCAGTCGAAGGATACATTTGATATAGATATAAACTTGAGATAGAGAAACATTCCTCATGCAGAGCAGAGCACTGTCTGGCACACAGAACTGATACGGAAAGTTCCAAACCATGCTCTTTATTTATAGAGCTAACAGGCCTCTATTGATCTCATGCATGTGTGTGAACATCTCTAGGGCAATTAACACAACATAGTAAAACAGATGTTTAATCCAAATATGTCAGTAACAGTATGTATTTTTTGCCAAAGGGGGAAAAACACTTTTAATATTTGGCATCAAGATTTCCTTGCCCTGATTTCAAGTCCTTTCATATAATGTTTTTGATCTCCATAGAACCAGATAATAAAGCTACATGGAGAGCACATAAAGGACTCTGAAGTAAAACAATATGCTTGACATTCAAAAATCAATCAAGGGAATGTGAGGAAAAAACTGGCACCAAATGTATTACCAGTGGTTTATCTGTCAGTTTGCATTTTCCACACACTACAGATATTAAACCACAGAGTACAATGGTGCAAATTTATTTAGTCTTGCTGAATATATTCAAAAGAAGTGTAATGATTCAATAGAAGAGAGGAGTCTGGGACATGTGTTTGTGCATGGGGCTGCACAATGTTACTAGAATTATACTGCTACATACGGCAACTGCAATTCTTTTTAATGTATTGAATTTATATCTAAGGATCAATATCTATTTTTGCGTCCGCAAGAGAGTTCTCTCGGTGTGAGTGCGTGCACGAGAGTTCTATCATGTTGTGCGTGTGTGTGCGTGCACAAGAAAGTTGTCTAGTGGTGTGTGTCTGCGTGAGCGTGTTGTGTGTGTGTGCGTGCGCGAGAGTTCTATCGTGTTGTGCGTGTGTGCGTGCGTGAGAGAGTTGTCTCATGGTGTGGGTCTGCGTGTGCGTGCGCAAGGGAGTTTGTGTGTGTGTGTGTGTGTGTGTGTGTGTGTGTGCAGGAGTTTATCCATACTTCTGTCTTTTGTAATTAGGCGATGAAGTACCTTTTCAGTAAATAACAAACTTCAGATTTTATAATAAATTTAGATTACTTATATTAAGCATATGATATAAATTTTACAAAGACAAAAAACTGTTTTATTAAAAATACTTCATGAAAATATTCCCTATAGCATGACATAACAATAAGCAAATTGTATACAGCAGCTATTACTTAATTAAAAGTTGTATTAAGTGCTTGTATAAAATATTCACAAACATTAATTAATGTTCACTCATTGTAACTTGTTGTTAGATAACATGAAATCATGTAAATGAATGGTATCTTATTGTCAAGCCTTACCAAACTATACAGGACTGTATTTGACTGGACTTTTATTTAATCAAACTGGACTCATATTTCATAACCTAGAACTGCTTTTCTGATGGACCGATTTTAAAGATTCAAACATTAATAATGTTGTTCCGATTCCAATACTAGTATCGGAAATGCTGCCGATACCACCAAAAAATCTGGTATCGGTATCGGCCAGTATTTGAGTCCACGTACCACATACCATTTTCCTAAACATAAACCTAGTGATGCTTGGTTAAGGTTGCTAGGTTACAGGGACACTGGCAAGACTGACTAATTTATAATATTTATTATAAATACTCACATTTCTCATGGCTACCATGG
>JBBMFX010000001.1:34738289-34756257 GCA_037832545.1 Rhabdalestes septentrionalis
TGATTTTTGTTCCACTTCTCAAGTTTACACCACTTTGTATTGGTCTTTCACGTGGAATTCCAATAAAATAGATTCATGTTTGTGGCTGAATAATGTGACAAAATATGGAAAAGTTCAAGGGGGCCAAATACTTTTGCAAGCCACTCTATATTCATATGTTTAGAAATAAAAGTTGTATTTTTTGAACAAGTAATGCAGAAAGGGGGGGGGAATAATTAATTTAAAAAGCTGAGGTTGGAAATTGTAAAACACATCCTGATTTTTTTCTAAGTCAGTTACATACAATGTAAAAGTTTGAAACAAAGTCTTACCTGCTTGGCCATTTCTTTTTTCCTCCTTTCCTCTCGTCTCTCCTCTTCTCGCCTCTGGATTTCAGCAAGGATCTCATTTTGCTGTTAAATAGATAAAGTATAATACTCAAATTTCAAAAAGTGTTATCAATGAAATATAACAACATTTCTAGCATGGTAGGTGTCACTAACTATTAAAATGTACAACATAAAAAAGCAATACAAAGTGTTGGTGGCAAAAAAAACCCATCAATTTAATTGATATTAGTGCTTAAGTTGTTTTATAAAAAGGCTGAATGTTTATGTTAGAGTGATGTACCATCTGTTCCTCCTGCCTGCGGCGCTGGTCGATTCTCTGTTGCTCTTCCAAGGCTAGTTTCTCCTGCTGCCGTCTCTGGTTCTTCAGCATCTCCTCATGAAAGGACCGTGAAGGAGGGACATTGTGTTCAGTCAGAAAACCCTGCACAAAATCTGCAAGCTCATAGATCATCACCTAGAAATATAAAAATGAGAGAAGTTTGAGAGTCTTCTAACATGCATTCAAATTTGTTTTTAAAAATATAGTTGACATCCAGAAAAGCCATACAGTTAAATCTTTAATGCATATATCTGTTTCAAACTCTTTCTTACCAAACTACAAATACAGTTATTAGATATTATGGCATATTACAATGTAACTATTGACAAGGTTTGCCTCAGAACCTTAACATTTTTTGTTTTTCTTGGCTGTAATTGCATACTCCAATCTTATGATGACGTATAAGTGTAAAGCACAGTCTTGCGGCTGTATTAAATGTGCTGTATAAATAAAGTAAACTTGAAGCTTGAACAAATTGGGGCTTACATGTGTCAGGCTTATTCGACCAGCACACCTCCCAGATGGGGAATCAGATTGAGATCTGGGGAATCTGAAGGCCAATGTCAGCATTCTGAACATTATGACACACCCCAACTCAGTGAAATCTCTTTACGAAATTGTCACGTTCCATTCTCCCAAAAATAGTGTTGGTAGTAAAAGCAACTAACAATTTGCTAAACAAAGTCGCAAAACTGATAATTAGATAATGCAGTTACTAAAGGCTGCACTTGTAAAAGTGTAAAAAAAATAAAAAATAACTGCTTTGAAAAAGACTTCACACCACATTTACTTTCCTCTAAAAACATCACATTTCTAAAAGTGTTGGCTGAGAGCTAAAGGAGCAGCCACATTTTAACACATCAAAATCCATGTTTTCGAGTTCATTTCTAATTGAAAAGGAGCAATTTTAATCCACCTTTTGGTGTCCAGAAGAGGTCCTTGGAAAAGAGAGTCAGGGCAGTAGATGTGCCCGTGTCCTGCTCAGTTACTTAGTGCCAGGATCTCCAAACAAATAGTCATTTGTGTTTCAAACACCAATCTTTCACACTCACACTCATACAAATACCTACTCTACAACAACCTGTCTACTCTACAACAACCAGCTCTATCGTCCATAATTTTTTTTACAATATTTGGTACAAAACGTCCTCAAAGGCAGGGCAATCAGTAGGTTTACCAGAAATAATGTATTTTATCTCTCAGCAGTTCTCAACATCTGTGGTTAAACAAGCCTCTATCACTCATAGAGAAACATACTTCTCCATGAAACACAGACTGTTCTTCCATTCTGGACATTCCATTACCAGAGGTGAACAGAAACCTAAAAAACAAGGCAAATTCGTATAGTTGCTGATAAAGGTATCTATCCAGTAGGGGTGGATCCAAATACAAATACGGTATTTGGAAAGGCACAAATAACGTGTTTTTTACGAATACCCCAAACCCCCCCACCCCTGCTGCACTATGAATTTTACTCGAATACAAATAAAAACACGAATACTTTTCCCTTTTAACAAATATAAATACAGAATAGCGGCCGCTCTGCACACCCCTACTATCCAGACTGCAACCATTAGCCTGAAGGCAGCTGTTTTGTTAATAGTACATAATTATCAAGGACAAATTTAAACCAAAACTTCTGCATCTGTCCACTAATGTCCGTCAGTGGCTAGCAGCCCAGCAGCAGTGTGGAAGTTGTGGTCTTGTTAGATAAAGCCCATATAGTCTTTTAGTGGGTATTAACTTTTAATTTCTTTGACTGTGTTGGGGCAATATGAACATGCATGACTACATGAGTTTCCAGATTTACAGCAGAGGTCCCTAATCACCAGGCCATGGAACGTCGATGAGTCATTTGGTTCTGGCCCACAAAAAAAGACAATCACAAATATTCCATTGATTATCAGAGTCTGAAAGATCTTTTATTTTTAAGAAGAAAAAAAACACGCTCCTCTCAGTCACGTAATACGGTACATCAAAAAATCAGCCCACAAGCTTTGTTTTTAGTTGGATCCATGAAAATATTCTTTTACATGAAGCTGGTCCATGGTGCAAAAAGTTTGGGGGCAGGTGATTTAGAGTATTTGGATTCTTTTGGTCAGCGCAGCAGTACATTTCATTCTCTTTCATTTATTTCTTGTTCGGACTGTCTCTTTATCTTTGAGTACCTGGCCCATGCATAGGTCTATTATACACATTTACTATACTTAATGCTTTGTTTACATGTGTTGGGAGCTCAGAAATAGCATAAAAGCTGCTGAATCCACCCAGAAACACTGCAAAAACCTAATGGACAGAGGTTAAGATAAAGGACGCTTTCTAATTTAAAACAGGAGGGTGCACGACTCAATAAGCACACACAGCACACAGAATAACCAGCGGTAACCAAGGGTTTTCTTCTTGGTGTTGGATATCTACAACTTACCTCACCACATCTGGCCAAGGCCATTTTGTCAAGCTCAGCCTGGAGTTTCTGAATCTTGTCATTTGAGAGGCCTCTGGTGTTTTTCAGCTCAAGTTGTGGAGGCCTGGATCAGATTAAAAAAAGAAATCAATGAAAGAAGCTGAACATTCAATTAACTATCAAACATAGTACAAAACACAGTATGATTACTGGAGTGGTCAATGACACACAGAGTACCTGAACATGCTTAATGCCAATGTCATTTAAAACATATCTGGCACATTTTAAAACATATCATGTTCACCATGACTGCTTTTTTCTTTCTTTAAACTAAAGGTTCACATGTAAAAAATATCTGAGCAGATGAGGACAGTAACTAGTTACTCAGTAAAATGTTGATGGCTATGTACCATTAAGCATATTTAAATAATACATTTATTTTAGTACTTGCTATTAGGATGTTAAACTCCTCACATTTAGATTTGTTTAATTTAGTCAGATCTGCATCTGGATTATTACTCACTTTTACAAACTAAATATTTTTCATTTGTGACACTTGTAGTATTACAGAAGTGCAATATGTAAAAGAAAAGAAACTGCTCCTCGAACTGAAAATGTCAGTGCACATAGTCTCAAAAAGAAGAGTCTTTTCTCAACTACAGAGAGACTGATATTAAATTTACAGTGCATCAGACTCTCATTAACAAATTGCATGTTGTGAAAGGAGACACTGGTCTACAGAAATGTGTGGGGAGAAGCGATCTGGTCAGACAAGTCATGTGGGCGTGTGTGGCATTTGCCAAACAATGGTACATGTCAACGGGTTATGCCATTTGGGTTCACTTATCTGAAGCTGTTCTAGCAGACTGTGGTCGCCCAAGATATTAAGTTTTTTTTTCTTCACATTTTCATGTCCACATTTGACTGAACAGAATCTCAAACAACAGACTAGCTGACAGAACAGACACATAAAGAACAACTACAGCTGCACAAATACATCCTCTATTTATCACTATCACTATACTGCTCTCTGCAATACTACTACGCAAAAGGCTGTAATATGCAAATGAGCATGTAACCAATCTCTGAGATTGTGACTGGGCAACCAATCAGAGATCCGAGGTAAATGTATTCTTGTCATTCGAAAGTGGGTACAATTATTTTGGCCAATTTTTTATCATTAAAAGGTATCAATTGGCAGAGGTGTTCCTCAAGGACACACATTCTACCTTATCCTTCCATTACACTTTTCTCCATGACATTTGTAAACCAAAAATAAAACTTACAATTATTTAGCAATATTTTCCAACCTCTATTTTTCCCTTATAATAAAACAGGGTGGGTTTTTTTTTTGTTATTGTGCCTTTAATACTGGTTTACAAATGGCAGCAAAGGGCTGAAACACTCCTTGGAACTTCAGTATGAATGGGCTAAGCTAAAATGCTGAAGGTTGAATAGGGGATGTAAGTAATTATGATGGTTTTGTGATGTAACAGAAACTATGATTGGGAAAACAGGATGTTTTGCAGCTTAGTTTTCAAAGAATTACTGTATGGATGTAAGTGAACGTGTATTTGGAAAAAATTTTACATTACAATCCTTTAAAAAAAAAAACTGACACAGACCCTTTAATATTCTGTAAGGTTTTGCAACCACATCACATAGCAGTATAATCACAATACCAATCTTTTGTTGTGCAGAAACTGCTACATACAATGTGGATACTTAGCAGTGGAAAAAACATCGCTTTCAGTTAAAGATGTTACTAAAGACAATAGACACATAATGATGAAGACCAGTGTAGTGGAAACTTACACATCAGGATATGTTGGTGGACACTTGACTTGCAAGTCCACAGTCACGTAACACTCTTGTCCAGAATTCAGCCCTTTGGGTCTCAAGTACAGGTACACCTCTGGAGGACGTTTAACCTGAAATTGAGGGTCAATTTATTTACCACTATATAACTATTTTCAGGTAATGCTTGAAAGTTTGTAACTGCTTCAGACTTTGATACATGTGCATAATTATGACCCATGTCATCAGATCAAATCAGAACTTTATGATATTTCTCATTTGTAGGCGGTAGAAAACTTATTTATGCAGAAATAGCAAAAATACAAAAAGATTTACAAATCTTCAAGCACCACTGTAGTTAATATTTTTACAAATATGATGTTATGTTCCAAAATGTATCATTCACAGCCTCCTGTTATTCAAGATCCAGTTCTGTGAGGTATACACTGATCTATTAATATGACCATTTGACCAATAAAAAGGTAATACCATGCAATTTTAACAGCATAAAAGCAAAACACAATGAGGCTGGTTATAATGTATATATTATAATGTATGACATCCTCTGACAGTCTTTAACCAAGCTCAAGTTGCATTAAATATTACAGCATATTACAATGTAACTATTGACAGTGGTGCTTGAAAGTTTGCTTCATTTTATTTTGCTCATTTGGTCTTATTTATACAGTACACAATTGATTTTCTATATTCATGCAGAAATATAAAATATTCTAAAAGATGTCACATATCTTCAAGCACCACTTTGGTTAATATTTTAGAAATATGGTGCTACCTATGATTTACAGCTTTCTCTATTATTCAAGATCCACTTCCGTGAGGTACACAGATCTGCCACAACATTACTAGTAATCATTGCATATTACAATGTAACTATATACAGTGGAACTTGAAATTTTGTTGCAAAACCTTATGATATTTCGCATCTGTTTTACTGGGTTTTTATTTATGCAGTATATATCTGATCTTCTAAAGTTATGCAGGATTAGAGACAATTCTAAAGGATTTACACTACTTCAAACACCAACGTTAGAAAATTGTACAACTATGGTATATAACAAGAATTTACAGCATCCTCTGCAATTCAAGATCCATTTCTGTGAGACATACATGAATCTGCCTTAATACTGACACCTAAAACAAACAATGTTTAGGTCCCTTGACAGATCAGTGTTGTACCAGGTGGGTGTAAAGATTCAACACATGAAGAGAACTGACAATTTGTGAGATACACTGATCTGCTGTAACACTGAAACCTAAATCTAATACAGTATCTGTCCTTCACCACAGCTATGTCTAGGCAAAATGTACTGGTGTAAACATTCAGTACATGCAGAGAACTTAGCAGGTGTGCGAGCCTGGTGTCTAACGTCAGACGCTAAAGCTAAGGAGCCCTGTGGGTCGCACCTTCCAGGGGTGTTTAGTCCGGATATCCTCAAAATCATCTCCAAAAATTGAGGCGAGCGCTTCGAGTTCATTCTCCTGCTGCATGTAGAAGTCTTCGTGTCCATGTGAAGAGTCAGGAGCAGTGCTCATTCTGCGGCAGGGGACTCATATCTCCCCTCCACCCCTCAAAACAACCTGCCAGAGGGGTCTTCACACCCACACGTTGCTGTACGCTACTGCAGTCGTATGGCAGTCGTTTATTCAAAAAAACCAGACCTAAAGCACCAGATGGACAGGAGCATGTCGATTCTAAAACGTAAAAAAAAAACTTAAAAGTAAGGAGAACTCGTTATACAGCACCACAACATATCCTCACGCTAGTGTCAGGGAGTCGCCATGCCAGCGCGTCGCACCAGTGACGTAGCAGCGAAGACTCTTAAGTTATAAATATAAATTAATATATTAATTCTTTAAAATACTAGTATACGTAGGGAAAGTGGAACTCAATCTTCACTCGTACAATGAACTTTAGTTCAGTAAATGAATCTTACTAATGGAGCGATAAGTCATAGGAAAGATGAAAGGTGAGTTTAAACTGTGAAATACACTATATGGACAAAATTATTGGGACGCCTAACCATTGCACCATTGCAAGGATTTTAATGACACTGCATTCAAATACACATATTTTAATGTGGAATTTGGGCCCATTTGCGGCGATCACCGTTTACACTTCTTTTGGAAGGTTTTTACAAGATTTTGGTTTTATATTTCTGTAGGAATCTGTGCCCATTCATTGTGTAGATTATTTATGAGGTCAGGCACAGACAGGAGCGCCGGCGGGGGGGGGGGAGATTCTAGGGGCCCAGCACTGACATGGGGCCCTTTTAGGGGCTAGTAATATTGTCTTAATAATAATGTTGCCCAAAATTCTATTCTTTCATGGTGCCCAAGATTTCTCGCGGCGCCCCTGGGCACAGATGTTTGATGAGAAGCTCTGGCTTGCAACCTTCGTTCCAGTTCTTCGTTAAAAGTGTTGGATGGGGTTGAGTTCAGCACCCTGTGTAGGCTAGTCAAGTTCACCCATCTGTGCACCCGCCCACAGCATGATGGAATGGGAATGGGCCTTCCTCAAACTGTGTCCACAAAGTTGGAATCATGATATTGTGTAAGATGTCTTGGTATGCTAGTTCAAACACTGAAAAAGTTGGGATTCAATACATTGGTCCATATAGTGTATTGGTGTTAGAAAGGTGTTCTAAAATTAAGTTAAAATTAATTGGGACATCTTCTATTCCTGCATCACTGTGCCTCAGTGGACTTAGCAAGATCCAAAAAGACATGGGTGGATGAGTTCAGTGTAGGAGAAATTGACTGGCCCACACAGAGCCCTTTAGGTTGAAGTGGAACGAGCCTGATCTCATAGATCACGGGTCACCAACGTGGTGCCCCCAAGGACCACATGAGTAGCCCACGGACCGGTCCAAAATATAGCACAATTATCCAGTGAGCAATGTCTAAAATTGTATTTTATCCTGTTGCTATTCTTCTTTAATCACATTTGCATTTATATATATTGAAAATGACAATATCTAAAAATAGCATTTAAAAAATGCTTATTATACATGAAGTTTAGGTAAACTTTGTACTAGCATATGAAACTGGTAGCCCTTCATATGGCTCAGTACCCGTGATGTAGCTCTCAGTTTCAGAAAGTTTGGTGACCCCTGTCATAGATGCTCTACAGAATGAATGGGCACAAACCACCAAAGAAACACTCCAAAATGATGGGGAAAGCTCCCAAGAAGAGTGGAAGCTGTTATAGCTGCGATGGGGGAATGAACTCAATATTAAAGTATATGTATTTGAATACAACGTCATTAAAGTCTATGCTGGTGTAATGGTCAGGCGTCCCAATACTTTTGTTCATGCAGTTTAGGTGCTCAATCTGAGAACTGAGTTTGATGCAAGAAGCTGTGGTCTGTTTATATCGCGAATGCAGTGACATTGGGTTACATTTAAATGGCTCAAGTCCACTTTGAGGCTTTACAGCTACTTTGTTTTTCTTCCCAACCACTGGAATGGCAACAGATCTAAGTTCTCCTTTTTCCAAGTTTAATAGTACCAAAAATAAGATAGCTGGCGCACAACCCTCGTTCACGAGGAATTTATTATCATACATACAAACTGCTCTATGGTGTAAATGTTCAAAATGTTCTATGTAAGTAATTTTAGTATATCTGTACTGACACAAGGTGGCGCTCTTGTTCAAATAAGCTTAAATTACCGCGACTGATCAGTCAAGATACTCCAGCAAAACACTAACAAAAATGCACAAACCCACTCCTCGCATATTTAACCTTTCAGTCCCATAATGAACTTCAGGAACACTTCTGGCTGCAGAAAGTGTAGATATGGAGAGGGTATGCACACCAAGCCTAGTTTTCTATTTATTTTGTATCTGTTTGTATGTGTGTACCACTGTGAAAGTGTGTATTTATTTATGTGTGTATGTAGGTATATCTATTTAGGTTCATCTCTATCTCTCTGGGTTATATTATCAGACAATTATTTCTTAATATGTTTTTTAATTCCAAAATATAACCAAGAAATCAGTATTTTGTTCTGTTTATGTAATAATGTCAAGTAGATGTCAGCCATTTGTTGGTGGTCAGCCTATCATCTCCATTCAAACTGGACAATTCTACTCACCTCCTGTCTCTGGAGATGGTTCAAAGAGACTAAATTTAGTAATACTTCACCAACCACCTGAGGCCTGTGGGACATATACATGTACTGTCATTATCAAACTGTGACAGGACGAAAACTGATATGTTCGACAAACAGCAGCCAATGTCTGACTCTGTGATTCTCATTAGACTTAAACTGAGCTATGAGTTTATTTTGACAGTGATCCACATATAGCTCTGTATGATTTACTGATGGTCTGCCATGCTGTCATGCTGTCATGAAAGCACATGGAGCTCAACATCTGCCAAAGGCTGGAAGATGATATCTATGAGGCATGTTTTTGTCTTTTCACATTTACCCAGAGATCTTAGAAGAACATCTTAGTTTTCTCTCAATGAGAGAGAGAGTCAGAGACACAAGTTAGAAAACCTGTGATCAGTCTACAAGCGAAGATACGAACACATGCTAAGCAAGTAACCCTAACCCTAACCCTAACCCTTACTTAAATATGTTTTTTTTCTGCTGATTTTGTGCACAATTTCTGAACTGTAACACACTGTCTCAGGTTTTACTAAACAAAAACAAATGAAACTTTTAAATTGTTTGAGATAAACATTAAAAATATACCAACTAAGTTTAGTATTACCATTTACTGTCTATTTCTGTGCTGAGTTTAAAATATTGAGGAAAAACAAAAATATATATATTATGGGTGCTATACCTTTAAAGTTACATTAAAGTGTGCAGAAGTATGTTCCATGTATGGGGTGTAAACATATTTACACTTAGAAAAATAACAACGTTTGAAAACAATGTTCCCAAACTTTTGCATGAGACTGCAGACAGACAGACAGACAGACAGACAGACAGATAGATAGAAAATTTCGTGCCTCTCCGGATTACCACATTAGAGACTACTATTAATCAATAAAATGTTTTGCAGCTCAGAGCCTCAATGCAAAGGCTGTCAGAACCTCCCTGGGTTTAGACTGACTCATGTATCCAGCCAAATGGTCTTGGGCTGGAGTGAATTTATTTATCATGCCTTCATGCATCCGACCCCCAATGGCCTATACTGACAGTAGAAACTTGAAATGTCCTTGTAGGGGAAGCTGATTTGGGTTGTAAGGGTCAACACTAATAAGGAGGCCTGTTCTCACACTCAATTCTATGCTGCATTAAGTGTGAGCACATTTACAACACCTGTTTCCCACCATGACCCTAAAAGGAGAGAATTTAGCCAATCAGGATCAAGCTACCACTACCATCAAGCCAATCAGGATGCTGCTTGGGGAAAAGGAGCTAAGTAGGTGTTGTACACTCCCCCCATCCCACACTGTCCACACTGTTCTCCATGTTTAGGGCTCCAGCCTGCATGCCAGTAAGTTGGCCTACTGACATATACAGTATCCCGTCTGGCTGGAGAGTACAGCGTGTTGAATGTCTGTCTCCTTAAGCACCTATCATAGACTGGATTGTGATTTTATGCTGCCCTGCCCTGATAACAGGATGGTGAGCCTATGCCTGGTCCCACCTCCATGATTCTCCATTTAAGGAGAAATCAGTTAATAATGCTGTCCACTATTTGAATTGGATCTTAATTTTGCTATCTGGTGTGGCCTGAAGGAGGATGGGTTCCCCACATGAGTCTTGATTTGGCTTGCAAATTTGGAGCTTGAATCTGGATTTCTGTGGAGCTGCTGGGTGTAGAAGATGTAAAAAGTAATGTGCTCATACTACTACTACTACTCTTCAAAATAAAAATAATACACTGAAGTGAAGAGTAAAAGGAAAGGAACTGAACTGAATTCCGTTCAATTGAGTTTAATTGAAAGGGTGTCATTGAATGTACTGAATGCATGTTTTGGGGAGTTTTCAATGTCAAAATAAAGATTATAATGTCTCTTTGCTCAGTAAATGGCCACAATGGATAACACTGGAATAAATGCATTAAAATGATGCTGTTAAATTTGAATACATGCACTGTACACATCAAGATGGCATCATAAAACCTGTCGAACGTTAAGCAAAGCTAAGAAAAGCACTTGGCATCCAACCATATGGATTTTTATTACTGGGGGAGCTTCTATTTCCAAGGAAGTGCTGCTACATTTTGGAGGGATCCAATTGCTTCGTCCCATCAAGATGGATACATTGCAGGAGGGTTTTATCTTTTTTTTTTTTTTACTGTTCTTATTTGGGCTTCTGTGAACTCGATGCTCCGCCCCAACCCCCTTTGCTGGGGTCTTATTTAAGGGGAACTCTTTGCTCGACCACTTTGTCCCAGTGGAAGCATCAGTCTTGCGAAACAACTTGGTGAGTGTACGCTACGATTGGGTCTAAAGTAGGGAGCATGGTAGGGTCCAGGATCTGCGGACAAATAATTACTTGGGCATTATTGGTGTGCAGTGATTTGATGGGTAGATAAGAGTTTCCTGTTGTGTGAAGGAAGAAGTCAGGATGGTTAAAAAGGGATAGATGTCAAGAATCAGGAACATGTTACTTCTCTTACCATTGGTGTTATCTTGTTAGATGTAGAAGGAGAACTACTGTACCTTCAGCAGGATCTTCAAAAATTGTGACGTGGGAAGATCATGTAACTATAATCTCAGAGCTTCTAAGAGTTAATGCCTTTTGGGCTCCCTTCAAAAGACAGGAACTAGATTAGCTGTACTGTCATTACAAATGTACTCAGTGGAGCACAGCATCTCATGAATGAAGCCATTACGAATTAGGGGGCAAGAAGTCATGCCGTAAACTGAGGTGTTGTAATGTGATGGCAGCTGAAACCTGACCGGATCCTGGACAGGCCCCATCCTCATGTAGAGGGTAGTGAGAACCCATATGGGCTTTTGACAGCAGGTGGGAGAGGGCTTAAAATAGACCACCAGGCTCCAGGGTGGCCCCTTTTTTGGCTCTACATTAACAGGCTGGAAATCTCTTGAAACATATCCGCACTTTGGCAGATACAGTTTCAGTAACCTTTCAGGGGCCCTTGGGGTGAAAAGACATTTATGGGGGTATAAGCCTTTTAGCAAACTTGAATTTGAATTGGTTGTGTTTCTCCCATTTTGTAGACAGATGTTGCATATCTGCAGTGTGATATTTCCCGACAACAGGGATTGCTCTTTAAAACAGACCTAAAGCTAGACAAGAAATAAGTATACAAGAGCTATAATGACACATTAGAATTGCTGCATGTTGCTGTGATAGTATACACACACTGCAGGATCTTCAAATACACTCTTTTCATAACCATGCCTTCTCCCCCATCCCAGACCATCCCAGACACCAACCATGTGTGACGACGAGGAGACTACCGCCCTTGTGTGCGACAATGGCTCTGGCTTGGTCAAGGCTGGATTTGCCGGAGATGACGCTCCACGTGCTGTCTTCCCTTCCATTGTTGGAAGGCCCCGCCACCAGGTGCACACCAGCTTCTACAAAATAAGATTCAGTGTCTTTTCACATTTGCATTCACCATTTACAATAAAATATTTGAACCACTTTTCCAATTACCTGCTAATATTAATATTAATTATTTAGAATAATTTATTGAGAGGCTGGCTGCCAGAGGTTTTCTTACCATTTATTAAGGAATTTGTATTTTATTCTAATTGGAACTACATTCTTAGTGTTATTTGTATTTTCAGTCATTATGGAACCTACATTTTTAAATATATACCACATTTTACCATGGACTAAAACCTATATTAACCTGTAAGTTATGGAGAATGAGCATCTTACTGGAATCATTTTATCCAATGTCCTGCAAAAAAATCTGTTTTGTACGCATTAAAACAATGATTCCAACATTTGGACAGGAGTGTGTGGTAAATAATCGATAGTGTATTCAGAGGCTGATAATGTATTCTGAGGAGAATTTAACAAAATGCAGTAATTTCTTTACTGTACTGAAGTAAAATCAACACTACAACTAAGTGACTCCTGTGTAAATACATTTAACTCAATTAGGCATCAAACTCAGTCAGTCAAAAACTGAAAGTTGATACATTTATTTGCAAATTTCACCATTTCATGTTTTTAACAGGGTAAATTTATATTTTCAGTAATGAATGTTGTACTTCCTTTTCTCTCACAGGGTGTGATGGTGGGTATGGGTCAGAAAGACAGCTACGTCGGTGATGAGGCCCAGAGCAAGAGGGGTATTCTGACTCTGAAGTACCCCATCGAGCACGGCATCATCACCAACTGGGACGACATGGAGAAGGTGAGGAATCAGATCAGTCTTTTACTCTTTGTGCCCTGTCATATCTCAGAAGTGAGGGGAAACATTTCAAATTTTGTGTAAATATACCACCTATATGCAAAAGAGTACAATTGTTTAATGCATGTTCATAATTTGGTCAACTTAGTGGGATCCTGATGGATGACTGATTATAAATTTCCTACAGATTTGGCACCACACCTTCTACAATGAGCTCCGTGTGGCCCCTGAGGAGCACCCCACCCTGCTCACTGAGGCCCCCCTCAACCCAAAGGCCAACAGGGAGAAGATGACCCAGGTACTCTGACCTCTATAAACCCCCTACCAAAATGCTCACTCTGTGTATCAAAGTACATGTACTAACCCAGCAGCACTATCAATAACACTCATCTAATCTCCTCTTGCAGATCATGTTCGAGACCTTCAACGTCCCTGCCATGTATGTGGCCATCCAGGCTGTCCTGTCCCTCTATGCCTCTGGCCGTACCACTGGTCAGTATTAGAACGAACACATCTAGACAATTCAAAACATATTAGCAGATCCCTAACTGTTTTCATTATGAATCTCTGTGACATATATTCCATCAATGGCTGAGACAAATGTGAAACCAGACTGTATTATTTTGTCTTCAATAAGATAAATCCTCCAGTTTGGATACAATTGTATTAGCATTGTAGAGTAGTCAGGGGATCCAAAAACCAGTCGATTTTATGTTTTCATCAAACTAGAAACTGAAAATGTTTTCCCCATTGAGTTATACATAGCACAATTAGAAATGCAATGCAGTTTATTTGCCAGACAGCAAGATAAACGAGTGGTGCATTGCAGAGGATTAGCAGTAATCTCTAACTTGCTGGAGTGAAAGCTCCACCTGTGGCCACTGATGTCATCGGCATTGCTAGTTTATGACGTGCCACATTCTTTGAGGGGCTTGTAAATTTCAAGTGACTGAAGGCTGCCCCCTGCAGGTATTGTGCTGGATTCCGGTGATGGTGTGACCCACAACGTCCCCATCTATGAGGGTTACGCTCTTCCCCACGCCATCATGCGTCTGGATCTGGCCGGTCGTGACCTGACTGACTACCTGATGAAGATCCTGACTGAGAGAGGCTACTCTTTCGTCACAACCGGTAAGTCATACGGCCAAGAAGTCTTGTGCATGCTCCTTTAAAGACTACCTCCTCAGAGCAGAGACATGAAATGCATTAATCAAGGGAATAATTATAGTATAAGGACGAACTCTTTGGCCTACTAGATTACCCAATCAAAGAATAAGTGACCACTGGGCCACCAGTTTTACTAGGAAAGTTTTGAATGATTAGCATTTGTTTCACATGTATTCTCTGAAACTTGCTTCTCTCAGCTGAGCGTGAGATCGTGCGTGACATCAAGGAGAAACTGTGCTACGTGGCTCTGGACTTTGAGAATGAGATGGCCACCGCTGCCTCCTCTTCCTCCCTGGAGAAGAGCTATGAGCTGCCCGATGGTCAGGTCATCACCATTGGAAATGAGCGTTTCCGCTGCCCCGAGACCCTCTTCCAGCCTTCATTCATTGGTGAGTAAAAAATCTCACAATATAGCTAGCTTTGCACACTTCAGAGTTTGTGGATATTCATCACTTGTAGAGTTCTTTCCCTGTGTTTCTAAACTTAAATCTCTTTAAACCTCAGGTATGGAGTCTGCTGGCATCCATGAGACCGCATACAACAGCATCATGAAGTGCGACATTGACATCCGCAAGGACCTGTATGCCAAC
The DNA here is from genome assembly GCA_037832545.1 of Rhabdalestes septentrionalis. NCBI lineage: Eukaryota > Metazoa > Chordata > Actinopteri > Characiformes > Alestidae > Rhabdalestes > Rhabdalestes septentrionalis. The sequence continues at coordinate 34,753,219 of JBBMFX010000001.1, forward strand.
AACGTCCTCTCTGGTGGTACCACCATGTACCCTGGTATTGCTGACCGTATGCAAAAGGAGATCACTGCTCTGGCCCCCAGCACCATGAAAATCAAGGTAAGAAGCACTTGGGCTGCTAACACTTAAAAAAAGCTTACACAGACCAGACAGGTAGTTCACTGAGGGTAGCTGCTTTAACACTTTAAAGTCAAACTGAAAAGAGTTTCTTTTAATGAGATTTTCATGAGAGAATGTAGTTCAAGATCAGCAATATTTTATTTACAACCTTAACATTATACCTAACCAACAAAACCTTTTTCTCCTCCAGATCATTGCTCCCCCTGAGCGTAAGTACTCCGTCTGGATCGGTGGCTCCATCCTGGCCTCCCTGTCCACCTTCCAGCAGATGTGGATCACCAAGCAGGAGTATGATGAGGCAGGCCCCTCTATTGTCCACAGGAAGTGCTTCTAAGCCAACAATCCTCCCCTCAGTCATACATTTGTACTGTCTTTTAATGTATATACATGTCCTGTTGTAATAAAAGTGGATCATTATAACAGCAAGTGTCATCACATTCTTTTTCTGCTTAAGTTGAACAAATATACTTCCAAAATCACCAAATTGTGTTTAAGTTCATATGTTGCCATAAAGGATGTGTTCAAAATGATCTCACCTTCCTGGCAAAGTACAATTAAACAGGAATCAATGACTACATTCCTGTTTGATTAGCACATCTGTCTATAACATTATAACACAAAAAGTGGTTTGAACAAATTAAACATCCCTAGTGTGGTTCAGGCTGATTCAGCCGTCTATCTCCGATCTATCAAGGCTTTGTAGGATTTTACACTAATGTAGATTTCACAATTACCAATACATTTACTTGAGAAAACTAGCCATGCCTGTTTATGCAGGAGTCACAAAACGTAATTTAGTCTGCGCTGCTTTTTGTATGAGGTGCAATACAGGACAGTCAATAAGAACATTTACATATACCAGTCTTACCGGAACATATAAGTTACCGGAACATATAAGTTCATTTACATATACCAGTCTTACCGGAACATTTACATATAAAATTTGTTTAATTTTAAGGGGATAAAGAGTATGGCACACAAAATCACACAAACTGTTTGAATGGACATTAGGAAAAAAATAAAATAGTGCAGAATATGGATCATAAGTTACAGTATAATAATGCTGAGAGGGGAATTATACACCAGTACTGAACCACTGTGAGGAGGTGCACATAAAAGTCCTGTTTCCTCTGGCTTTTAAACAAACTCTTTTGTATTTATAAAAGTACATGCATGAGATGAATCTGAGCCTAATGCTAGGTTTGCCAGTACACACCAACATGTACTGGTATTATTGTATTTTTTAATGTTATTGCTTTTCTATTGCCTGTGGTGACTATCTTAAAAGCAGGTTAAGTTTAGACTTCCCCATTCAAACACACTCACTAAACCTGGCAATGAACAGGTGATTTAAACCAGGTATGTCCAAACAATCATCAGTGCCTGACACCCGTTCTGGACTGGAGCTGTGTACCACTGTAGTGTTAGTTCCCTGCACTTGCAGGGTTGGAGCACTGATGTGTAAGTATGCTAAGCTGTTGAAAATCACCAGAATACAAGTAGATGACATAATTGTCTTCTGTGAGAGCTGTATAGCAAATGGAAGAAATATAGGCAACTATATTCCAAACACAACAATACAAATTATTAGCACCACTCCTCCTTATGCGATTATGGTTTGTTGTCATCATAACCCATTAACATTTACACCATTTAGGATGCTTTTTGTCCCTTTTCAAACCAATGACTGGCAAGTATCCTAACCAATAAGCCACCACCACCAACACCCAACCTTTTCTAGATTAAGCTACAGGGTGTTCTGCTGTATGTGGTTCAAGACTACACCAACTACACAAGACTTCTTATACACAAGACTACTCTGTTCTTATTTGTTCTAAAGCTTATGTTCATGGCATATGGAAACAGGACTTCCTGTTCTTCATTAAGACAGCTTGAATGGGAAATACTGTTAAGAAAAGGCATGACAGCAGAAATCCGTATTTTTCAAGCTGAAACCATCAGAAATCACTATAAACGTAAAAGGACTGTGATAAATTGTTATTTATCATCATCTGAATTTTTCAAAATAACAGCAAAAAACTAGTGACTGTACAACTAAATTAGAGGAAATAAGAGACAGAGAGGCGTAACGGCTAAATCAAACAGAGCACGTGGTTAAATCGTAACATAATACATGTATGTTGTTGGTCCTGAGTGGCAAAATTGTGCTTTAATTCAGTTTCCAAATAAAGCGAATTTGTAGTTGAATGAGCATTTTATAATGTTTTTAGTGTTCGTGTTTTTCATTTAGAAGGAATATCAGCATGTAGCAACATTAAACTGGAACATTTAACTGGAGCATTAATCTGCTGCTACCAGTTCAGTGCAGAATGGATTACAAAGGTTTACTTGTTGTGCAAATGTCACTCAAGGGTCTGGGTCCTAAATACATCTCTAATATGTTTAATGCATATTTTCCTGGTGGGTCTCTTAGATCTGTAGGAGCTGGTGAGTTGGAGCTGAAAAGGGCCGAAACTACACAGGGTAAAATTGCATTTAGTCGCAAACAAATTGCCCACCAATCCCAGATCTGCACTATCCATAGCTTTAAAAAACTGCACTATTCTCCTCTGGCTTCTTCAAATCGTTTGCACTTTCACCCATCCATCCATTTTCTACCCCTGTATCCCACTCTCGAGGTCAGGAGCCTATCCCCAGTCACTACGGGTGAAGGCGGGGTACACCCTGGACAGTCGCAACACGTCGCAGGGCCACACACTCACAGTCACACCTAGGGGCAATTTAGTGTGCTCAATCAACCTATCCACAATCACACATGTTTATGGTGGTGGGAGAAAACCAGAGCTCCCAGAGGAAACCCACATGGTCACGGGGAGAACACACACTCCACACAGAAAGACCCTGGACCCGACCCAGGAGTCGAACCCAGGACCTTCTTGCTGTGAGGCAACAGCGCTAACC
>JBBMFX010000001.1:34789506-34800789 GCA_037832545.1 Rhabdalestes septentrionalis
TATCTATCTATCTATCTATCTATCTATCTATCTATCTATCTATCTATCTATCTATCTATCTATCTATCTATCTAGTTACATTTATCCCTATCTAGTTATCTATTCACCCATTTATCTGTCTGTCTTTCTATATACGTTTATGTAATAAAACATTTTTTCATATAAAATAAATGAAAGTAGACATGCAATATTTAATCTTGTTTGGTCTTTAGGAACATTCCATGCAAAGTGATTAGCAGATTATTCATTCAAAGCAATGGTCACGGGTGTTTCTCAGCTTCATCCCACCTTTGAAAAAAGCTCTAAAAGCTATGGAACTAAACTAATAAATTATACTGACATATTTTGTGGTGAGTGCTTTTAATAATTAACTGGCATCAGAGAAAAGTAAAATGAGATGGTAAAGTAATAAAATGGTGTAGGCTAAACTGCAGGAGAGGCTATTTACTGAGATGTATAATAATCTCCTAAAAGTTCCCATGATCAAGTCTGCAAGCCAGCCAATGTGTGCCCAGTCTCTGAGTCTTTTCTTCTAGTCTTTGATGTCGGCTATGTGCCTCCTGGAATGCTCCTCGGCACAATAGCTAACCCATTTCTGATTAAAACCATCTTTGCTGTTGAAAATTACTTGTTCTGCATCACTTGCACAATGTGGATGAAGTCTGAAAATTAAGGATGAATCTATGAGGCTGTAAAAGTACCCTAATCATACACTTAGCCTTGCAGCCTCTGGCTACTGATGATATGGTAAGTGGAGCCCTAATTCCTGAGGGTCAGCTGGCTAGCAGTTAGGTCTGTATCAGCACTGTTAAACCAAGTTAAGGTAAAATAGGCTTAAAATAGCCTTAAGAAATAAAAACTCCTCCACCATATGTATATTATTACGGATTTCGCAGTGCTTATACTGGAACTCTGTTTTTCTTCATAGGTGCTAAGTTTACACATATACATAATAAAAAAATAAAATATGCTGATGGAAATAGGGGTCATACCATCAAAGCTTACACATATTGTTCAGAGATATATGATATCATTCCAACATGAAGCAGTGACACATAATATTTTTCACAAAGGAATTTTTTTACTCCCCCACAGTACGCCAAATCATTTTATAGGTTTACTTTGACTGCAAAATGGAATGACCACTTTGCAACTCTTTCAAAGCTATACATTTGTTTACATTACACCGCTGTATGTCTAAAGGACACTGCTTTAGCAGCTTTTACTGTTGCATGACCAAATGGAGTTAATGGGCGATTTGCACGGAATTAAAATGGAATGCATGAAATGTACACAGAGTAATTTGTGTCTGCCTCTGACTGCCTGCCAGGGCGTTAAATAAACAGGAGATAAGAGAAATGCGCAGAATGAGGGGGGAGATTGTATGTGATTGAAAGAGTTTAGTAGATCACTTCCCCCTTTTAAAATCCCAATGGAACTGACCAATATGGTCTATATACTTAATGCTGCGGGCATTCGCCCTTCTGCTTGAGACGAGGTAAATGGACATTTGTTCCACTTACAACACTATTAAGAATTTGCCCCAGGGCCTAAGAACACTGTAACAGGTTTGATTTAGTGTGTGGTGTTCTTAACAATTTCTATTACTTGACAATGATGCTTTCTAACAGTAACAGTGTTACAAATTTAAGGGCTGTTATGTCAACAGAATGAATAAATAAAATATATATAAAATATATATAAATATATAAAATTACATGTTAGACGTTGCTCACTGGTGAGTTGTGCTATATTTTGGACAGGTCCGTGGGCTACTCATGTGGTCGTTGGCGGCACCCTGGTGCCCACGGGCATCACATTGGTGACCCCTGCACTGAACAATCGAAAGTACCCTATATAGGTACTTTCTATATTATTAGAGCTTTAGTGCATAGTGTGTTACAAACTTCTTATATAGGTACTTTCTAATGAAGCCTTGTCTATGTGTCTTGTTCTGCTATATGATATTTGTATTTGCTTCATTGGATTCTGTATTCAGCAGAACTCATTTGCATAAAAATCTATGACTTATTTTTTTCAAACAAATGCTTCCCCTCAAAAATGCAAACATTGCTAGTAGAACCTTGTTAAAAAATATGCAAATATGTACACTCTAGCGGACCACGCTAACACTGTTAGTTGCTGAGCCACACTACCTTTTAACGGGGAAAATAGTCTCTTAATGATCAAAGTTAATCTGTTTAGGAGTCTGGCCACCATGCAGGCCACACAGTGCAAAACTGCAAAGGTGGATTCCCTTCAGATTTGGACACATGTGGGCGCCCACCCAGCTCCAGGAGGCTGGTCATATCCATCACCAGCATGTCAGTTTAATGAGGTGTGTTCATGGGAACACGGGGGAACACCCCCTCTGCACCACCGTTCATCCTCTCCTTTTGGAGTGGCCAGTGCTTTGGTCACTTTTGGGGACCAAATTAAGGGTGAATAAAAGGCTTTTCTAGTTGCAGAGCCCTTTTGATCAATGTTAGTCAGTTCAATACCTTTCAAGGACCCTGAGTCTGGGAAGTGATGAGGGTTCGGTTCAGCAATAAATAAATGCTTTTGGATTGGAGATGCTGAGCTAAAATACAGTCAGAGCTGGACGTTGAAAATGAGGAACCATCAGCCTCGCAGGCCAAAGGCAATCTCCCTGCAACCACATGTTCTGAAGTGTTTGACATTTCCAAATTGTTGGTGTTGTCTTGTGTTTGCCACATACCACATGATTTATATACTGACTCTGACTCTGCCTCGTCTCTGCGGACAAACCAAAAGACCTCATCTCTACCTAAACAAGGAAAAATAATCAATTTGCTTTGTTTGTCATTTCTAGACTATTTTTCCCCCTCTCTGAAAAGTTCCAGATATACTCGCTGTTGTTCAGCATCTGCAAGTCGAGCTTTTCACCATAAATCACCCAAAACTGTGGACCACTGTTGGAACAAGGCTTGTACGGTTACGCACGGGAGTCTGCTACCAAATAGTTAAGATAAGGCAGCAGTGTAACCCCTGTGTATGAAAAATAAGACCATCGTACATTTCTAGGCATCCCTCCAGCTCCATGGGTAGCAGTTAGGCCTGTCATAAGCATGAGATCCTGCCTTGATTTTAGGAGAAAGGAGTCACCGGAAAATGACGCCTCACCACAACAGTGCTCAACAGGCCAAGTGGACCAGAATTCCCACTAAGTCTCTCTCTTGTTTGCACACAGCTGATGGAATTCTTATCAGCTAACACTAATTACAACAGACAAGTTTACAAATGACAAACATTACTGCTATCTGATGCTGAGAGGATATGGTCTCTGCGTATTTGTACCCAACGTGCTGATGGCTGTCTGACGTCTCTCATAAATCTCACTTGGCTGAGTTCCACAGCGGATGTCACATACTTCCACTCAGGCCTCATGTAGTCCCATAACAATATCCATTTCTTGTCCAAACTGATGAATAATATGCCATACAAGGCACATTTAAAATCAAGGGCCTACCTTTTCTGGGCAGCATTGAGACGGTCATCCTCAGCCGAATACTCTGCTTGTGCTGCCAAACAACAGACAGAACAGACAAAAGATCTTATGATTCGTTCACACTTTAGCTGTACTTTATGACCTCAAAAAACAAGATTGTACTGTTTGGCACTTCTGCTTTTATTTACACTCTTATGAAACTCTTAAATGCAAGAACAAAGAAGAAACACAATTTGTTTTCTAAAGAACCATGTTTAAGGCCTGCATTCTTAAAAGTAGAGGCACATTGTAAAAGTGTGCACATGTGTTTTTTTGTATCTATAAATAAAAACAAACAAATAAAAGTAAATATGCCAAAAAGGTGCTACAGAAGCTACTTTCTGTTCCCTTAAACCATATTTTGGGAGAATAGTTTTAGTAAATTTGAGAATGTGAACATGTGTAAAGTATCATCATATAATGCGAAGGCTGTATAGAAAATAGTATACAAATGCTCTAGGTGAAACAATATAGGTGATCAAGGTATTTGTTTTAGACAATAAATTGAATTAATCTTCCAATTAATCTTTTCCAGTCTTTAGCGACATTTTACAATTTTTTCTTGAATTAGACATTTTGTTAAAAAAAACTTCCTGTGGAATTAATATTTTAGTTTCATTGCGAAGATGCACTCCAGAGAAACTATTCTACAGAGAATACTGAAATCTTATTGTTTTATTGTTTTATTTTAATTTTTAATAAAATAATTTAAAGAAGGGTTAAAAAGCCCTATCCAGTGACATGCAGCATTTGTGTGAATTTTGTCATTAGTACAAACAAAGCATTTATAAATTCTACGGGAATCAAGTTTTTCAGTGATGAATGACACACTATACAGCCATTAATTCTGATGGGAGAACTGGATTGGTTGAGAAGCGTTGTACCAGACACATACATGACATCGTAAATAATGTGATTGCACAAGTTATCGTAAACAACAGCATAGCCATTTCACAATAAATATCTCATTATGCTGAGCAACAGAAGCAGAGTAACGACACAGAAGGTAACTGTTTCTCTTTTCACAAAAATAGAAAAAAACTGATTGCATTAGGTTCCTTTTAATAGATAATATTTAATCTGCAGCACATCTGCCAGCTCAAGCCACCATACATATTGACATTGGCCCAAGCAAACTTTTGGGTTATGGCAGCAGAACAACAAATCAAACTGGAAAACGAGATTGGCTTTGAAATGGCTTACAGATTGGCTGGAGCAATTACATTACAATCACATTAGTGTACATTTACTCATACTGATTAAGCTGACCATAACATAGAGACACTTTCATGGTTCTACCCTTAACAAGCTCTGCTTTTTTAGGTAAAAAGAACTGCTAACATTACAGCATTTTCAAACTGATGTCTTTATTTTGCTTACATTTTTTATTCTTTTTTATTGCCAAACATAATTGTATAAATGTTGCACAATTTAGCAAAAGACTCTGACCTCTCTTTTATTCTGTTGCTCAAACATAATTGCATCAAGCACGGGGGAGCTTGGACTTCATAAAAGACTACTCGATGTGGAAAATTCAGTTAAAGGCAAGTGGAGACAAATAGGAGAACATAAAATACAGGTGCAACCTATCAAAACAAAATGGGAAAAATGGCACCACCAAAACCCTCATTTGTGCTCTGTTGTGTCTAACCGTTAGAGTTCCTCCAATAGCCTTAACATTATGTGGAGACCCTTTAAACTCTAAAATGATTTTTCATTCTTATTTAACAAAAATGTTTCTCAAAAGATCCATCTATTGAAAGTTCTTTGGGGAACTAAAAGAGCTTATTTTATGGCATCATGCAAAAAAATCTTTTTTGGCAGCATGATGTGCATGTCTGCACTTTAAAATGGTTAGAGTGCCAATCAGGCCTTGAGGAAAGTTAGCACGTGCAGTGTACCACAACAGCGCTACAAGATTGAGCTACATGTTCTTGGCATATGTGAGAAGCTGTTGAAGTGTCCACGGCTTTGGACACAGTCAAGGCACATTAGTGTCTTGTGATTGTATGTGTGAGTGTGTGTGTGTGTGTGTGTGTGTGTGTGTATGTAGCAGGAGTGAGGAGTAAAGCTTGGGAACTGGAGGCTCCTGTGGAGCCAGGCCATGTAAAAGTGTCTAAATGCAAGGCAGATGTGTACGGCGGGCCAGGCCGAGGTGCAAGAATTTATCTAGGGCCAGAGAGAGCCTGTGATCTCAGATTTATTGCATTTTTCCAGATTCATCCTTTTTTTAAAACTTTGATGGGGGGACCTTTCCCACTCCAAAGATTTAAGAGGGGGAAGTCTCCAAAAATTGTTCAAAGGCTGGTTTTGGGGTCTTTGGTGGGGAGGCTGGGGTGGGGGGTTTGAGGGGGGCTGTATGCAGCAAAACACTCCTTTCCATTCGGTGTTTGTGCGTGTGTGGTTGATTATCAGAGGTGAGTCTAATGATGGGAGAGGGGCACTGTGGTGGAGTAATGGACAGAAAGGGGCGGGCCATGACCAATGGCGTTGGTCTCAGCATGGGGTGGACTGGCGCCGGAGGTCTCCCTCTCTCGCTCTCTCTCTCTTGTTCTATGTGTGTGTGCCTGTGTGTGTTTGTAGGTGTGTGTGGAGGTGGCAGGGCCACTCTTGAGACACGGCACGGAGGGAGAGAGAGGATGTGTGAATTTTCTCTACCCCCAAGCTCCCTCTGTAAACATGAAACCAGTAGTGGCTAACTAGAAAGTTATGGGACTCGCACGCTGAGAGGTACAATAAATTAAGGCTTTAAAAGCGCCACTCACTTCTCCGTAGCACCGCACTCACTACACCTCCTGTAACCACAGTCTCTGAATTCAGCCATAATTATAAAGAGCTCTAAGTGCACTTGACATGCAACACATTTACAAGACTATCTAGATTTGCTCAGAATTAATACTTAATAACAAATATTTTATTTTTAAGCATACATCTATCAATACGAAAAGTTTAATTGCCAAATGTTCTAATTGTGTAATATAGTTTAATTGTTTTATAAGTTGTATAATGGGTTTTTTGAAAAGAATAAGGTATAGGGGAGAAAATAAGGGTAGTATTTCTCTCAATACAGTGTTAATATTACTTGTATGTCTACTCCCAACAACAACAACATCATGAAAATAAAAATCTTGAAAGTTTGTAATGCTGCTAAGAGAAATGCCTCACTACAGCAGAGGTGATATAAATATTTATATAAAACTATATAAACTATATGAAATTATGTATAGATATACAATTTTCTAGTTTTTATGTCTTCAGTATAGTTGTAAAATGTGGAAATATTAAGCAGTTGTAGACTGAGCAGTTGTGTTGTTAAGACGCTTAATTATTTATTGGAAACCCTGAGTGTAGAGTTAGTTGTACATTATGAAAAGAGTGCGGACAAATAGCTGTATTTAGTACAAAATCCCATTTGTTCTGTCATGTCGAAATATGCAGGCACCTCATGGTCTTTTTAAACACTGTCCTTAAGATCCCCCCTCTAAAATCCAGCTGTGGAAAAAGACAGAACAATTTGTTTTTTTTTATTATCAACATTGATTACTTAGTATTTAATAAAATATTAACAGATGACTTAACAAACGCATGACTAAATAAGTGAGCTAAATGAATGAATTAAAAGTGTGGAAGAGAGAAACTCCATATGGTTTAGAGGAAAGGTATCCAGATTAAAAGAGAATGACTAGTTGAATGAGTAAATGAGAAGAAGGCAGGCACTCCTATGGAGGCAGCGGTAGGGGAGGTCTGTTATAGGGGACGAATAAGAAGGGAGGTCGCAGAGATGGGAGGGGGAGAGGTAAATGGATTACAGCAAAATGGATGAATGAGTTTTGAAGATGTAAAAGCTGCTCAGATCACAGGCGGGTTTAAGAGCCTGTGTGCAGGTCGTTCGAGTTCACCTGCAGCCCCCGCTGAGAGAGACGCTGTCACTGAGACCCGACCGTAAAGCATTCATACTTGAGTTATGGATTACTGCCGTGTATATGCACATGCACACCCACATACACACATACACACTCACACCACACCAAACATACATACGTTCAAGCAATCAGGGGCAAACAGCCTGGACTGGTGGAGGTACACTGAAGAAGACTGTGGCCAACTCAAGCCACAAAACTTTGTGAAAGGACACAAGAAAAAGAGATGAATGCGGCACCTGTGGACACGGTGAACATGGTGATTCAACTGCATTAATTATAGAATGTTTAACATAAGCCCAATAAACAAACAGCATTAAATAAAGTATGCATTTCTTTTTAGGTGACAGATATAAGATCCTTGAGCTATGAACTAGTGGAAATTGTTACTGATAAAATGTTCATGTTTTATGGCTCAGGTGACTTGAATGTGATTCTCCTGACTATTTAGGGGAAAACAAATCTGACACATTGGACGCATGAGATGCTTCCAGTCTAGATAAAGATGATATTATTCATTCAAAATATCAAAACACGTCAGTATCTATAATACTGGATCAATGCCTTTATATTTAGTATAATTTGTTTAATTTTTAGTCTTCATATCAGTTCTCGGTACTCATGAGATTCTTATTTTTGGCAAATCAGCAGGCATTTTGATTTGACTTTCATTTTAGATGTTGTAGCATCTTGGCGAATCCTAAACCAAACTCTCATTGTTCCTTCTATCTGGTCTCATTGCTGTCTAAGAGAAACTACAAAAATATAAAGGACATTTTTCTGTCCAATTTTTCCTTACAATATAAGTATGCACGTATATACATTTATGATCCGTGCTCCTCAAACTCATAAATAGTTCCACCAGTCACATTTCTTAATTCAGTGTATTTTTAAGTATAATGAATTGCACTGTACAATTGTATGAAAAAAAATATGTAATTGTATTATGCTACAATGCAAAAAGGACTGTAATCATATTGAATCATGAGTTCCAAGACTTATACCTCCAGCAAAAGCAAATCTAATCAAAATGAAGTGGTGGGCTTCCACGTCTGGCTGAAGTTCTGCTCTAGTAGAGTGTGAAAATCAGCGGTTCTCACACATACACACAGAGTACTTCTCACTTAGGCTTCTTCAAGCCTGTTCCACCTGGCCCATCTAAGAGTGCTCCAAACCCCCGAAATGCATAATCCCTCCTAGAAGCTTCCTTGGATTACTGAGCCATTGAAGCAGAATCAAAAATACCTGTTGCCCCCTCTTTTCCCTAAGAGCTCTGACCCAAAAACCCTCTCCTCCAAAAGGCCTGCACAATCTCTCACTCCTTTTTAAATGCTTTAATCTCCATTTGTTTTGTGTATTGAAGCCATGGAATCAGCTCCTGAGAAGGCTAATGTCACTACTAAGCTCCTAGTGCTTCAAAAAGCAGAAACAGGGCGACAGCCAAAGGAATTCTGTTTATAAAAATGAGCTTTACTACTGGAAAGTTTGCACTCAGAGATGTGGCCCTGTTCACTTACTACAGCCAGTTGCAATTGCCATGCTTTTACTGTTTGCCTTGAGGTTTGTTGATGATCTTAAACACAGTCATCTTCACACTATACACTCAGATACTGTACATTTTTAATAATTTCCTGAGGCTCTTGAATTTTAAACGTAAAATATATTTATATTATAAAAATATGTTTCGTGTGTTCAATGTGTTATAATTATATATTATAGAAACACAATAAATATGTTTATCATATTCATTTGAGAATCGTTTGGTAATAACAAATATATTGAAAACACTCCTGGGTAAGAAAATCTCACAAAATGCGATATCTATATACCTGAAAGAGAAAGTAAACTTAAATTAATTCTTTCATTTTTTATAACAGCACAGGGTAAATTCAGAATTTACTATATTTAATTTCATAACAAAGATAGCATCTCTCTTAGCACTGTAGTCTCTCTGCCCTGTCCCTCTGCAGTTTTAAAATCCCTCTTTAATTTTCAATTGAATTTAAGTAAGAAGATATCTAGGCCACGCAAGCACCTGCACCTGTTTAGAAACCAGTCTTGAGTGGTTAATTTTAAATGTTAATGTCAATTGTCTGGTTAAAACATCCATCTTGTCCCCTTATTTGGTCAATGATGTCATATAATGCTGCTCTCACCTTCATACTTCATTGTGGGTATGATGTTCTTGGAATCAAACATGCAATTGCCAAAATTTTATTTTGCTCATTTGACACATTTTTCCAAAACAGAATCATCTAATGTGCAAATTTTAGGTGTGCATCACTGTGCTTGTTTATTATCTGAGGAGTTTTGTGTGAGATTAAAGAATAAAGATGATAACATTGCAATACTTTGCTTTCTGTTCTCTGTGTTGAAATGTTTCCACTCTTCACTGTTTTTTTATGCTGATTTCAGGTCGTCCTGAAAATCATAGTGAGAGACTGCTGACTTCTCTCCTACTTTCTTTATCAAACCTAGCAACTAAAATAACTTTTCATTATCTTATTTTTATTTCTTGTATTAATATTGTTTAATTTGTCATTTTAAATATTTGAATACAATACCTCATAATTAAAATAAGAAAGCAGTCAGTAAACCTGTATATTCCATTGGCAAAATATTTTCTCTTATTTTTGTAAGTAGCTAATATTTTGACAATGTGTAATCTAGTGTGGCACACCTATCTTGGTACCATTAGTTGTGTTTAAACTGTGGATACATGCATTGGAAGCACTTGTTTTCCCTCCCTGTATTGTCAGAAGGTATATATGGCCTATTGATATATGTGTCAGTCAACAGGAATTTATTCAAACACCCATATATAACCATAGGGCTAAACATTATTAATAAGTTATAAATCAATAAATTAATCATCCTCTAGAACTCAGACCATCAGAGGTGTGGAAGTGGTATGACATCCCCTGCCATGGTGGTCCCCCAAACTGTCCCTGCTGGGGCAGGCCAGGCTTTACGAGAGCCCAGTCAGAGATGTCCTGCCAGTTTTATAGCAGGACTGAGTACATACGGCCAATGTAGAGCAACCTGATCCCCCATCCCAGTCCTTCGAGTTGGCGTACAGTGGATTGCAAAAACTAATAGACAGCTTCAGTAAGTCCAAAACTAAAATAAAGGGTCAGACCTCAGTCACAGTGTACAAGGGTCAAACAGAGCACATCAATACACACTGAAAAAAGGGATGAATTGATTCTGGTGTATCCTAGTTTCCACACAGCTTTTGCTGAAGCAGGTGAACAAGAATTTTGTTTGATTTCTATGGAGGCTAAAACACAACATGTATAAAATTATCCTGTACCATAGTAGAGTGTTTAAATAGTGTGATTATGCTAGCATACTTTCACACTCATCCTAAACTGAGTGCTTCAGTTTAAACTTCACAGTTATTTCTGTATCAGTCGATACTTAATATCAACAATGGAGAAGATAAAGCATTCCTTGCATTAGTTTTCCATTCCTGTTCGCCACCTTAGGTTGACATGCTTCTTTAATTAGCTCTTTTACAACTTACTTTAAGTAGTAATACACTTTGTCGTGATGACTACTGGATGCAAATGAAAAAATATATTTAAAAAATCCTGTAACAAGTGGAAAAGAAGGTCATAGGGCAGGGGTGTTCAATTAAAAGCCACTGAGGTCCAGTTCCTAAATTTCGTCCCAGTATAAGGTCCGAACTGAAGTCCATCCTGTGTCTTACAGTCTTCCCCTATGTCCACATTTTCATATGGTGTTCACAATATATAATTTTCATTTCCAATGCAGGAAATGAACTGAGTGCACAACATAAGGGGCTTTTAGACCGAACACTGTATGCCCTGCACATTATTTTCTATGGCTTGC
>JBBMFX010000001.1:34806932-34818890 GCA_037832545.1 Rhabdalestes septentrionalis
AAAAAACAAAAAATCCCCCCCCCCCCCCCCCCCCCTTTAGCAGGAGGCAGTCCATTCCAACCTTGCCGAGTCTGTACCTATAATGGTTTTGTTCACTTACCAGAAGTGATGAAAGCTTCCATGTTGTCTTTGAATGGTTGGAGGTGTTCGTCTGAGGAGTTGGCACACACTTTTTGCACACCCTTTTCACAGGCTATGGGGAGAAACAATAAAAGTATCTGTTTTAGTTCAGCATTTTACATCCTTTACTTTCACACAGTGTCTGGAGTAGTAAAGAAAGTGGGGATACTGGAGGCAAAAACACATTACAGTGTAGTGCAGAATTAACCTTTGTTTCTTATTGTCCAACTATCAGTGTTTAAAAGTAGGACAGCCTTGATTATCAGACAACTGTACTGGGTAGGCCGTAAGAGCTGTGAAATCTGAGGAACAGTTAGGAGTTTGTTTCAGTGAGTAATTATCTAATGAGAAATCAAGAGACGTGATGAGGTGGGATTGAAGCTACAGGCTTTAATTGTGTAACCAATCAGACCATCTACAGAAACTACACTGAACCCAGATGTCAGTGGTGAACAGCTGGATTCATCAGGTCTACGCGGACTGTAAAACAGGCAGGAGATTAATGAAGGGCATATGAGTTTGCACATCATTAAAAACACTTTTATAATGAAGTTAAACACGGTCTGGTGGGGAAAACAGATGAAGGGCGAGCAGAGTGCGAATGTTCACAAAAGCATCCTGAACATATGGCTATTAAAGAAGCTCTTTTTAAACAGTCTTGGGCCAAGTTCAGAATGTAACAAGAGAAACAATCCTTTTCATTATCAAACCAGCTTTTCACATTTTCAGCAAGATTTTATGGCTGTGCAACTTGTAAATGTTTTTTTTCATCAACACTTGCAGTATGCAGCGATTCCATGAGCCTGCATTTCAGAATCCGTTATGAGATCCTTTTCATATCGCATTGTTTGTGATTAATCCTGGTCCATCCACTTTGCCCTGCACAACAATACCTGATTCAACCAAACAGTTAATTACTGAATGATTCAGGAATTCAGTCGGATTTTAAAACAATACACAGTGTCTATTTTTATGATTGGAGGAAAAGGTAACTAAGCAGAATTTATTTAGTTGTATGCATATGTTTAAACACCCCTGGTCAAATGTTTTGTTTAATTACTAATAAGTACAGACTCCTTTCTACACATTTTAGAGCTTTACATATTTGGTCTAAATAAATCTTGATAAAACACATAAAAACATATAAGCATGCATATTCCACATTTTATGTTTTCATTTAGCTCATAAACATTAAATGTATTAAATGTGTGCAGAAGTGCACTCTCTGCCAAGGGTGTTTTTCAATGTTTATGTGACAGTCAGAATGTTCAGTAATGTCAGAATGTAAAATAGATAATTGTGTCATATCTGTGATTTGTTTTGCTTCAAAGCAAAAATATTGAGTGAATAGCATCTAATGCTGATCCTGTTATATTTGTCAAGGTCTGCATGTAGAACCTTCACTAAAAGCTATGGTTCACCTGTGATTAAAAAGTCACTGCTACAAGCTTGTGTACAATAAAAAACAATACAATGTCTACAACCCCTTCTCGTGTTCTCTAGCTAAGGAACATTATTTCATAAAATCTAAAAATCTGCCGGTCACATGGCTGCTTTTGATTAAAAACAATGTACCTTTTAAAGTCTGTGTTCATATTTCTTTAACATATTAGAGATAAAGGGCAGGTCTACAATCAGTTTTCACCAATACACCTTAATGACAGCAATTACATGGACAAGGATGACTTTATCTTAGAACATCAAAATTAGTCGAGGACTGGTAAGTCCGTACACCATATGGTGGACCGGGTTTGACCCATCCTGAGTCTAGGACACGTTTGTGTTGTTTGTGCCAAAACTTGGCTTTGTTGTCCTGCCAAACGACTGTTTTCTCGCACACACTCAAGACTTGGCACCCTCTGACTTTAGTTTTTTTTAGATCTTCCAAACAAGCATTCTTAGGTTACAACATATAAGAACAGTGCAAATTACTTTTTCGCTTTTTTCACCTGGTAGTTGTTAATTAGGGCCGTAAATAGACGAGCTGTGCTGCTAAAAAAAAAAAAAAACAGGCGCCACATCACAGCCTAAACTGAGCCATCAATACTGTAAAGAAGCTGCCGGTAGTCTTCACACAGGGGCCTGAGGTGGGGCATCTACAGACATGAGCAAAGCGTGTTCCTGCTGCCAACCCAGCACACCACAGCATAGAAAATGGCACTGGCCACTACAGACTCATAGAACATCCTCAACATGGTGTTACAGACACGAAAGGATTGGAGTCTGCCTGGAAAGTAGAGCCTACTTTGACCCCTCTTGTATGGGGGTTCTAAGAACAGTCCAGCTTGATGTAAATGTGTTCACCCAGGTGATTCCAATCAAGATCCCAAACAATCTCTACATCCACCCTCACAAATGGACTGACAGGAGATTGTGATCTTCTCAAGTCCACCACCAGTTCTTTGGTCTTCTGGATGTTGAGCTGCAGCTGATTCCACAAAACTGTCCACAGTCATCCTGCTTTCCAAGTCGCCCCACTTCCGAAACCTGGCCCTGGATCAGTCTCTCGAAGACCCTTATGCTGTGTGAGGTGAGTGCAACTGGCCTCTTGTGCGATGGGGCACTGGGTCGTCCCTTATTTGGTACAGGAACCAGACACAATGTTTTCCACAGCACGGGTACTTTCTCGGTATTGAGGAATCTGCCTATTAATATCTGCCTAATAATATCCAATTTTGTCGTGGTGCAGGTCTACACAAACTCTCTCTGTGTACAATATAAGACTTAATTTCCCAGGAAATGAATAATGCTAATCATACATTTGAATATGAAATTATGATTAAAACTAAAGCTGCAATCATAGTCTAACACAGGGGTGTTCAATTAAAAGCCACTGAGGTGCAGTTCCTAAATTTCGTCCCAGTAGAAGGTCTGAACTGAAGTCCATCCTGTGTCTTATAGTCTTCCACTATGTCCACGCTTTCATATGGTGTCCACAATATATAATTTTCATTTCCAATGCAGGAAATGAACTGAGTGCACAATCTAATGCCTTTAGATCGAATGCCGCATGTACTGCGCATAATTTTTTTATGGCTTACGCAGTGAAACACACACACACACAAACAAAGCGTGTATGGAGATATAATGTGCATCAGCAACAACAATTATCATTGTTATTATTCAAATGTGATGTTGCAGAAAATCTATGTTGCATTCTTCTAGTGAAGTGATTTTTACCAACTTAGTTGAGATCAAAATGAGATTACACACAGTGGGAGGAGCTTCTTTTAACTGTGAATGCCAAAGATAGTCTTCTTATCCAGACCTTTATATGAGTAAATAAGAGGAAACTCCCACAGGCAATTCTTTCTTAGTGCTAACAGAGCTGGTGCCTGACCGCGGGCCGGGACAACGACAAAAGAGGAGAGTTTAGAAAGCCCCGCCCATTTCTCGCACTGAGCCCCGCGGCGAGTGTGGCGCGTCGAGCACAACTCGCAGATTTTTCAGAAGAAGTGCAGGCCTCGTCCGGTCTGAGAGTGCCTTTAATCTGAAAGCGGTTATACATTAAAATATGAGGCCACAAGAGCCGGCTCTCTGAAAAAGGGGCAAAACTTCCCATCACTAGTAAAGTAACGAGTGAAGCTGTTGTCGTAGTAACTGGAACAGCAGCGCCCCCTGTCTGCAGACACCGTCCACAATAACGCTCCATGAAAATTAGTTAATCTCGGGAATTGACCAGCCTGTTCACGGGTCCAGAGAGAACCAGCACCTGGTCCGGGTCCGGACCGCGGTCTGCCATTTGGTGATGCCTGGTCAAGCAGGTGCTTCTAAGTTCCAAATAAAAGTTTCAGTTCTTTATCCGTCACTTAGCTACTCTCTCCACACTTCTTGGCTGCAGAGCATTCTCTCCACATACCACATACCACAAAAAAGTCTCAGGTGATTAGCATAAAACATTGCAAAACCTTAGACTCTATGGCGGAAGCAACATAAAAAATGCAAACAACATCAACAAAAAAAAACCCTGCTTTTGTTTCCTTGTAGTGGCCCAGACAGAGTGCAGCCACAAGAAGAAAGCCCCAATAACAACAAAGCTTAAAAAACAAACCCAAACCAGAACTTCATTTTTTGTGGTTATCCTCATTCGGCACCATGCAGAGCTGAGCTCAAGCCGTAAGCTCTTGGGGATGCTCCAGTGTGTGCCAATGTGGTATCTAAGCAAGGATTTCTTGAATTTCCTTGCATTTATTCAGCTCCTGCTTAGAGCTGTCTCCCCACAGACAAATAACCCCATTAAACTAAATAAGAGCCATGCTGTTCGTGAAATAAGTGGCTAGCGCTAACCAAAGTCGACAAACCGGTGACAATTAATCAATGGGTCTAGCCTCAGCATAATGTCTTTTGTAGATTATTACGATGGGTGAACTTTTACAAATGATGCATAACCTGTAAATCCATGTGAAAGAGCGTTCCCCAAATTTGAAAGCATTTAACTGTATACATTATCTTTGTATGCTGCAGCACTGACATTACCTTTCACTGCAACTAATAGGTTGAGCCCAAAACATGATAAACAGACCCAGGCTATTATCCTATTAGCACTTAGTTACACTTTAACGTTTATAGAGAGCTTGTTTAATCTTATTCTAAATATGAGGCACCGACTCTCACTTCATCACCTACAACTTTACATAGAGCTAGACAGAGTTTGCCTGGTCATGTACTGTTGCGTAATGCCACTTCCGTGTAAGGGGGATGCTTACCATTCGAGGAAGAAGAATCCACTGAAAGAAACACAGCAAGAGCTCCTTTTATCGTTCAAGGGTGGTTAGTGTTTCAGAGAAGGGTCTGAGTAAGGTTAAAGCATCCATCACCTTGGCAAATCAGACACCAGGCTCCTGCTTTAAACGACCCTAAATGTCAGGAGCGGGCAGGGCCTTTAAGCTCGAGGGCCCTTTTACAGTGGAACAAACGGGGTAGTCACAGTCTCCAAAACCCCATGTGTTCAGACAGGACTTGTGAACAGGGCGCCAGGGATAGATTGCTTTTTTGCTTTTAAATGTTTTGGTAGTATTATTCTGCCACTTTCTCTCTATCTCCCACTCTCTCTCCAATTTAACACAAGTAACCTCTCCCTGCTAAAGATGTCTAAATGTGTATCTATTGGAATGCATTCTTAATAACTTGACCAAAAGACCTCATTAATAAAAAACAAAAACTCATTAATTAAAAAAAAATTGCGATTGGCTGCCTAAATCAAAAATGAGTTTGGACTGAAACACTTCACCATGAAGGGCCAGGGTTAAATGGCTGTATTGTGGGTAAGTGGATGTGTGAAATTTGAAAAGGGCAAGCGTGTACCTGCTTGACTGGTGTCTTGACTGGATTCTTATCATTGGATGACCATGATTAGATGTCAATGCCAAGTATAAACAGGGTCTAAGACGCTGCTGCCCCTTTACCTCAAGTCAGTCAAGGACTTCAGAAGGTGTTAGTTAGCTAAAGCAGGTCTGGCAAATTGTGGAACTAGAAAGGAAGATAGATCACTAAATTAGATATACCACAAAAACCCTGCTTTCAATTTGTCCGTTTCAACAGGTCCACCTATCATACAGGTGCAAGTACTGCTGGGTTTGGAATGTGGATCCGAAGTTTTCTACAACCATTAATCAACAAAATGTTAAAAAGCAGCACACAGACACACAAACATGCCTCTATCATGTCATCATCAACGATACATCTGCAAAATGGACCAACAGGTTAGACAAGCAGTGTTTCACTCTTGCTCAGAAGTGTTTCTCACAGTCAGAAAGAGGTAGTTCCTCATCTTAATCCTAATCAGTTTATCCCAGTAGGCAATGACAATGAGAGGTAAGATATGTTTATTCTACTTACTCTAGCAGTCCAAACGATTATTAACAGCAATATTCATGCAACAGGTACAACAGGTGTGTGTTGGTCAGAGTAGTTGGCTTAGCTAGACAGGTATCTTAAGTAAGATTTTTTGCACTCGCAACATGTACCAGACAAAAACAACATAATCTTTCAAACTCACTCTGTCTTCCATAATGGTTAAGGCATGGATGGCATGTATTCCAACCATTAACAAAACTATCTCTAGCTTAAGTGACCAACTTAACAGTTGGCAGTTGTTAGGGTGTGCTAATATGAACTAATTAGCTGCTAGGTTAAACATATATACAGGGGAACCATGAAGGAAAGCTTTTTATATAATTTTATGATTAAATTGAAGAGTGTGTATCATCAGCTAGATAACTGGCTGTCTTTGTGTTTAAGGTGTATTTGGAAGCTTGAAAATCTTTCTAAATGTTCTGCAGTTGAAGCATGACCATAGAATTTTGACTGTGGCAGGTTTTCGCTATCTAATGGTGGGATTGTTCTTACTATTTTTTCCCCTTACCTGTTAGCATACCATTTAGCATTCCTGAGAGTTAGCATTCCTGAGAAAGTATTCAGTAGATACATTATTTACTATTGCAATGTTTGTTTTGCACTTTGTGATACTTTAAACCTAATATTGCACTAAACACAATTTGCAAAAATATCAAAGTGATCTCTAATACAAAGTTTCTGTAACATCATGAAAAAAGTGACAGTATATGGTGGGAGAAACCCCCGATTTTCACCCTGGTTTACATTTAAATTTAAATGGCTACAAACCTTAGCTTTAGTTACCCACTTCTACAAGCACTGTGGTATAGATAGCTGATTGTGCAGTGGGGTAGAAAAGAGTCTTGATTTATGTAGGCGAGCAGGCCCTGGCCAAACTTAAGGTAATAGCTGGGATTTATATGGAGCTCTGACAGCGCTCTGGGCTTGTATATAATTGTGGATTATCTGCTGAAATGCTTCGGCTTCGCTGTGATGGAAACGATCCACCGTGTGGTATATAAATAACCACAGAGCGCCTGGCCAGACGAAAGTCTGCTCTCCTGAAAGATTTTCCAAACCATGACATCTAAAGCAGTGTGTGTGTCCACATAGTGATAACTTTTTTCTTAGCATGAGGGATCAATTGATGTTTGTCATGTACAGTTATTCCAAAATAATGCCCAGCAGCCTAATGGCTGAAATAATAAAACATTGTCTCCAAAGTGACAAGTAGCTAGAGGATAGGAGGGTGGTGAATGTGGTGTTATTAAGGATCATCACCATTAATGGCAAAAGACTCAAAGAGAATCAGGTCGAGCTCTTTTTCTATTCATCTGGCTTAAATGTGTGGCATGAGTTCCTGCACAAGTAATTCTGAGAAGAGAAATGTAGTGTCTTTAACTGCTTATGCCTGTATGTAGGCCTGTAGTCTTCTTTTAATTACTTTAATTACATACCACACAAAATGGTGTCCTAATATGTAGTGAATCTTTTAGTACCTGAATACTGAAAAAGTCTTAAATGGTGATGGGTAATATTGGATAAGAGATCTATAAACAATAAGATGTATCAATAACTCACATATTGTGTTTGAGAGCCCTTTCCCAACTTCAGCAATAAAATCATGAAATAAGCTATTGAACTAGCTACTGGTCACTCTTAAATGTATCAGTGGTGATGTGTGTCATTATCTAAAGGTAATAGCAATTAACAAACTCATCACAGTGTTTTACACGGTTAAGGTCTTATAGTGCAGCGTTTCTCAAACTTGTTTGACCTGGGGACCTGTCATGTCAGGCTTTGGGGCTTCAGGGCCCTGCATGTATGGAATATATAGTATTATATTATTGTAATTATTATTGTGTACCCATACCTATACATAAGGACCAAGAAATCTGTTTTTTCACATTTTTTATTATTTTTTTAATGCAATTTTTAAATCACATTTTATCATCATTTTAATGTGATAGTTGCGCCTGCTTCCATGCCACAAATTGTTCTAAACGAGGCAGGCACAGAGCCGCTCGGAGCTTGGGTTCTAAGTTCAGCCTGTTTTTGAAGTCGAGGGGGCGGGGCACGCAGTGATAGCAGCGCTGAGATCAGAGCTGGATCTGACCGAATAGTTTGAGAAACGCTGTTATAGTGTATCTCGCTGGCACACAAACACACACACACACACACACACAATACACAAATACATGCACACACATTGACACACAGACGCACTCACATACACACACACATGCACACACACACACGCACTCACACACACACATGCACACACTCACATACACATAGAGCAAAATTAAGTGCTGTAGGCTGTGTATTCTGTGTATTGAGAGAAACATGTCTACTTATGTTTCATCTGGAAACAAACCGTCACCCCCTGTTCACAGGCTGTAACTCTTTGATAACCATCACTCATCTGTTCATGTTTCTCTCTGGTCATAAATTTTATGTATATATTCATTAATGAATTAAGTTGCCACAGTCCTTAAGTGCCCACTTCATGAAGTGGGTAATGTAGATTAAAACTTGGTGGTTTTGCTTCCCATGGTAATTACATGCCTCATGAGCATGCAATCAAAAGGGCTGACAAGTCTGGTCAGAGAAGGAAAAATAACAACATGGGAGCAACATGGGCCTGTTTCATATATTGTTATGCTCTCTTCTAGCCATGATTAATGCTTGGCTGGTTATGAAAGACCCTTCCCATCCACAATAAATACAGAACTGACCGCTTTTGTTTTGCCCCATTGTTCTTAAAGAGCAAGCGCTCCCGGAGGCTTTGGGACTAGAACGACTCTCTTCTGGTGTGGGCCGGGACATGATTGTGCAAGGAAACTGAGAAGGCTTAGTGCTGGTGAACAAAGTATAGAACTGGAGTAAATAAGCATAGATTCTGTTCCAGTGCCTTTCCTTTCTCTTTCTTTGCCTTAAAGAATGGATCCAATCTGTTCAGATCTCGTCTTGGATCCTGATATACAACCTGGCAGATGGATTCTCCTGAACAGACAGGACATCAATTCACACTCATATTTTTCTGAAAATAAAATCTGAATGCTTTAGTCTGAACCTGTGTAGGAGTGATTCCTATGCATTGTTGAGTGTATTTCTGCCACACTCTGAGCAATTCCAGGAAGCCTTGTAAATGAGCTGCTGAGCTGAAATGTGTGTTAGAGCAGGGTAAACATTAAAATGTGCAGAGGAGGGGTATTACATTGGTACGTACACTAACCCTAGATCTGACCCCAACCCTTGAGCAAGACACTAAAAAGACTAGCAGGGAGTTTATCTCTTCAGGGTCAACCTCGGTGACCCCAACAGCCACTAAAACTAATCAGGAGTCAACAGAATACACAGCAGGTAAACATTGCTAATTTCAAAATCCATGTTCAGTTGGCTAAATAGAAACAAACTTTCTAAAAGCTTTCCTGTAAACAGATAAATAGGAGACCAAATGAAGCTCAAGATTCTGATGAAGGGGAAAGCTAGTGGTGAGAACTCAGTAGGGTGGTCAGGGCTGTGGCATGTCTGATCCAAATCTCACAGTTCAGACACCTTCACTCCCATTAAGTGCCATGAGGCACCTGAGGCTGACCCCTACCCTGGCCCATGTTCCACACCATGGGTGCTGTAGCAACCTGCAAGACACTAAACACAAATAACTCTCCCATCCTGGTTCCCTGACATTTCTCTTTCTCTTGTTCTTTTTTTTCCTTTTCAGCTAAAGGTCAGAAATTCATTTGAAAGCTAGGTTGGATAAATAGTCATAAATGATTACAGTTGAGAGTATGGTGTACATTATTATTTCATTTTTTCACTTTTTTACATCTAAAAAACATCTTTAGTTCAGTCAATATCAATCACATTATCACTAATGCCATTAAAGGCCAGATTTTCCAAGTGTTGCTGGAAAGGATGCTGCTGAGAATAAGGCAAGGTTTTATTTTTAATATATAAAGGATGCAATGTTACTGTCTTGAATAGCTACTAGTAATGGAAATTAAGCTGCAAAACCAGTATTTTTCCAAGCCATGGGTTTTATCATATTCAGCTAACAGATCATCCACCTGAGGATGCAAAGCATAGTGTTGTGTAAAATTAAATATGTCTGTTTTTGGCAAATAAAACCACAGATGTTAAAAATAGACCTCAGTGAGAATAAAATAAAATTTGAACTATGGATTAAATTGCTAAAACTGCACACAGTTAATGAGATGATTCAAGATTTCAGGCACAAACTGGCGCAAAATGTTTAGGATAGCTTAAAATTATTTTGACTTCAATATAATGAATTTAATACTACAATATTATTTATTTTTCACATTGTCAGTTTTTTCCTGAAGTAAAAGAGGCACCACACTCCTGTAAACCTTCTACTGACTTATGACACAAAATCAAAACTCCATCAGGCCATGTTAAACTACCACCGCAACATAAGGCAACATGAAAAAGGGCTTTCTTCCACATGTGCAGCTCGTGTACTAACCCTTTTTCAGTACCACAGTCTCAGGGCTGTATTTTCAGTGGTATAATTAAGAACACTTGCTTCCTTTGGGGTGGTTCATGATAGCACAGCATAAATATTTATCTCACTTAGCTCTTGGTAGGGATAAAAAATAAATAAGATGAAGGTTCTCATTCCAAAGCTCTGCAATTTCTGTCTTACGATTTGGTGCCAGTACCCTGAGGACTCGAAGGCGAGACGTTTAAAGTTTTTTGTTGGGGCCCAGATCAAATGCAAAGGCACTTATGTTGTATTTATTGTCTCCTAGTCTTCCATTTTTTCCTAATAAATGACTGACAGACAGCTCGGGGTGGGTAGGCGACTCTTTTGTAGATTATTTTGTGTATTTCCCCCCAGGTCAGTGAGGATCAGAGTTTTTTTTTTACTGTGATTTGTGAACAGAGGAGAGAGGAGTGATAATGTATCTAATTGGTTTCGTATGCCATATTATTGGTTGATTTAAATAATCGCAGAACACCAAGGGCTGGAGAGAGCATGACCCTCAACCTCCCAGCTGCTAATAGAGGAACTGGTGAGATGGACGGAGGGCAAGAGACCCCTACGCATATACACACACAAACCTCCATACATTGTGAACCAAGTTAATACTGTTTCATCAGCAAATGTCTTAAGATAGTGTTTCAGCTGTTCAGCACAAAACAGGAAAAGGGAGAGTAGTTGTAAACTATTCCTGGCATTAGAAGAAAATGAAAAGGCTGCAGCCACTGTTATAAGGCACATAACCATTTCAAAGCTTGTTTAAAGCTGCCTTGTGTAGAAACTAGGGCTGGGAATTTAACACATTAATTAGATTAATTAATCACAGAAAAAAGAACGCATTAATATTTTTAACACAATTAACGCTTTACGTCATCTTCCCGTTGAAAGTTTTGAGTAACAGCAGGAGAACTGAGTCCCAGATCACTGCTGCGTGAGCAGCCAGAGAACGCAGTTCAGTTCAGTGAGATTTGGAAGAAAAAAACGCCAAAATGGCAAATAAATAATGTCTTGTGAATGTTTTTTGCAGATTCTAAAATATTTTCCTTTTGGAAAAGACGCTTGCGCGTCTCCCACTTCAACTTTGGAGCGCAGCTGCGCGGCCGTGCGAGGCAAAAGTGATCCCGAAGCACAAACACACGTTTATTTAACACTCTGTCCATTGGGAAAGTGTATGGAAGTGGTGAACCTGCTCGTACTGTCTGTGGGAGAGCTGTTGGTCGAGCTAGAGGCAGCAGGAGAGGGAGAAAATTGTGCTGGAAGTAGCCACATTAGCTTTCTTCATCCAGAACTCCAGAGGATCGGAGTCTCAGCACCGGCCATAGTGTGTGTTGGAGAAAGCTGGGAGATGTAGTTTATCAAACTGTTATATACTGTAACCAAATTATTTGTATTCGTATTTGTATTTGTTTTCGAATGAAATTCATAATGCAGCGCGCAAACAACGTCAGAATCTCCTCCTGAACTTGAGCGTGTGATGGGGGGAGGGGGAGGGG
>JBBMFX010000001.1:34826422-34836623 GCA_037832545.1 Rhabdalestes septentrionalis
ATGTGTGCCGCTGCTCGCTCCTGCTTATGAAAGAAGCTGCGTGTGGGCGCATTGTCAACAGGCGTCCATATTATAGCATTTAACAATGCGCGAATGACTAAAAAACAGGTTTTTTCTGGTCAGTGGCGCAATGAATTTCACTTCTCATAAAATTGCAAATTCCCGCTATGTGCCTCACCACACTGCTTCTTTCCATGTCTGCCCCCACCCAGCGCATTGTCATCTGCTAAAATGACAGCGCAGATTTCTGGTGGAAAAATGCATGATTGGCTCGCACAATATAGCAATGATGGGTTGCGCCAGTGACGAAAGCACGTTGCGCCGTGTGCATTATCAGGCCCTATATGTGTTACATAAATGACTGATATGTAGTTTATGCACCACTGAAGACTTAAATAACAGTGTCCTTTTTTTTTAAGTATTTTTATTTTTTATTTTTTGCACTTTCAGACCCCTAGTTTTGATTTGTATGCAAGAGGGGAGTGATTATTATACATAAAACCGTTTTTTAGTTGAGTGGTGGTGTAATAATTGTGTCAAAAAGAGAAGTATGTTAGTAAATAAATATTGGTTCTGAAAATCGGTTATCGGGCACATAAACATGCAAATAATTGGTATCGGTATCGGTAATAAAAAATCTATATCGGTCGATCACTAATTAGTACATGACTAAACATATCTAGTCACTACCCATCTTTGCTCTTTAATTAGAGTCTCTTTCCCTCCCTCTCTCTTCCTCTCGTCACTACTTTTTAATTTGCCCTCAAAGAGGAAAGTGGCCCTGGAAGCAGGCCGTCCCTCAGAAGGGCTTATTAGCTGTTTCTCCTTCTATTGTGACCCTCCAAGACTGTTCCTCCAGATCTGCCATTAAGATTAACAGACCTGCTGGGAGAGACAGAAAGAGAGAAAATACAGCGACAACAGTCTGCCTGACTTAATGTGCCAGGCACGTGTGTGAGTGTGTAGAGTGTGTATTCCTGGTGTATGCTGGTGAATTTACTCACACTTAGATCATTAGCAGATCGCTCCCATTAGGGATGTGGTGAGTGTCACAGGCTACAGTAAACAGACCAGAGTCAGCCACATGCACAGACAGGCAGGTGCTGACTGCACCCTCTCTGCCTCTATCTCGTTTAAACAGCTTTATACCTGCTCTCACATCTTGTGTGACTTTTATCTTCTTTTGCGCCAGGCAATCCACCCCACTCCCCTCAACCCCACCCGCCAGAACCTTTCTCCTTCTTCCGTCAAATGGTACAAATTTCCTTGCTGTGGACTCCAACAAGAAAAGGGAAATGCATAAAGTATTTAACATAATTTCAAGGGCATTAACTTACTCACACAAGCCCCACAAATGCGCACACACACACACATTTTCTGCACGCCTTGCTCAAACACCAGCATCGTTCACCACAGACGCAGGAAATTCGTAAAAAGGCCAACTGGAAGCAAATCAAGAGACGCTAAAAGAGAAGGAAATTACAGTTGCACATTGCTCACATATTCTCCCACTAAACATAACTAAGCCCATCTGTGAGTTATCAAGCACACCAAGAGCGATTTAAGTCTATCGGCGTGCAATTAGAAGAGGGGGGCACTTAATAAAGCTTGGAAATGGTTCAATGGGTTGAAGAAGGAGGGACGAAAAGGCAAGCACTGTTCTCACCTTGCTGAATATCCTTCATCTCCAGGTGAAGGCTGGATATGAGGATTCCCACTGCCTGAGAACGCTTCCCATCCAACAGCTTGATAATCTACAGAGAAATGCAAATAAATGCCCACATGTCATCTTACTCAAGTATATGGACAACATGTCATCTCTGCCTCTTCACATCCATTGTATATCATTTATCTTTTAGCAAATCCATTCCTTCTAGCAGGTCTTGAACACTGAACACTTGAAACTCGATTCGACTGATTTATAGTTCAGTGCTGGAATATTTTCAAATGTTACATTCTGTCATTGAGTGAGAGAGTTGGATTAGTTCATTTTCTCGTGGATCACACTGAAGCTACCCCTGGGTTTTACTAAGGGTTTGCCTGATTTACAGAGTAAAAAAAAGCCCCCATATATCATCACTGCTGGAACAAATCTGCATTTTAACATAGTGTGAAAATGCAAGCAGTTATTTACACTGTGTGTAAAAAATCATGACGAAAGAACCAATAGATATGTTTCAAAATAACTTACATATGGAAAAGTAAAATTATTACCTTTGCTCACACTGAAAGTTAAGAACATTTGTTCTTTCCCTTATTAAGTTCTGACAGTGGCAACATACTGTTGCCTAGCTATATCACTCATGGAAAGATATTATGCTATCATGAAATAAACTTTCAAACGAGTCATATGTGATATAGCCCTAACTAGGATGCAGCTGTAATCTAAAACAACAAAAGAAAAAAGAAAAATGGAACCATAAAAGAACATCTTTCGGCCCTGGACGAGCATTTTATAACGAACTATAAATTCACAGGATTTTTATTTTCACATACACATGGTCACAATTACATATGACTGAATATCCCATAAAAGGCAAAACAGTTTTTGGCAAGTTAAAGCCCCGCTCTAAAAGTTAATGTCTTGGGCTTCTTCATTAGGTTGTCGCTGAGTGCCCTTACAGGCGCTGAGCTACCGAGGTGTTCAGTGGGAACCGGTGCAAGGGCTCTTTAGAAGTGAGTATTGTGTTACAGCCGGTGAAGTGAGCATGCTGCTTCTGCATTCATTATTAATGTCACTTGGGATCTCCCCTCCCAGAGACACTGCAAGAGACGGAGAGCCTCTCTTAACACCTCTAATGAACTGCGGTGTTAAAGCTAACCAGCCTTAAAACTTCTGCAGCATGCATGGAGGCTGAGTGGGGCCACCAATTAGCACTGGTGCCTGACACAGCTAATGCATCGGTAGCAAACGGGACCACGGGGGGATGATTCTGCTGAATAGAAAGAACAGAACGATGAACCAGTGATCAACAGAATGGGATCAACTAAAATCTACTTGGTGCCTTAAAAGGATAAGAAAACAAAATTAAGATTTCACACTGATTTTTTTTTGCAGCATTTTTCCCGCCATAATATATTCCCATTCTCTTATATCTATCATTCCTTCAGCAAATTCATTCTTTCCAGCAGGTCTTGAACACTGAACTTTTAAATTTAAAATTGAATCCACTGATTTAAATTTCAGTACTGGAATATTTTGCCTAGTTGTATATTGTATAGAGGTCGACCGATATTGAATTTTACCGATACCGATAGCTAGGTTGGTCCGTACTTGCCTATAACAGATTAATTAACTGATATTTTTAAAAATGGATACTGGATTAAAAATAAATAAATAAATAAAAACACAACACTCCATATAAAATAGTACTTTATTACAAAAAACAAACAAAAAACAGTACTAAATTATGAAAATGTGTTATATGAAATAAATATGAATATATTAATAAATATTGAGTTAAATTAAAGACAAGCTTTCAAACTGAAACAAAAAGTAACCCTGAAAAGCTATTGGCGTAGATTTTCGCCGATAACCGATAGTTCTGGGAATCAACTATCGGTGCCAATTAATCGGCAAAACCGATATATCGGTCGACCTCTAATATTTTATAATCCTTAAAAGTAATGGTGCAATGACGCCATTTAGGCACAATGCTAAAAAAGAACCATTTTTGGTTCAGCTAAGAAATTTTCAATGGATGGTTACTTAGATCCACTTTTGTAAATGAAATTAGGGGTTGCAAAGAACCTTTTAAAAAAAGTAAAATCCTCATAATGTAATTGCTTTTGGAAGAAACCTAAATTTGACAAAAAATATTTACATTATGTATGTTTTATACCTTCATCAAAATGTTTTTTAGGGAAATAAATGGTTCTTCTGTGGCAATAGTAAAAGTGTACCTGCTACTATAAACTTTTTAAATGTGTTGTGGTCCTGGGATAATAATGTTAGTGGGAATGCTTAATGTGGAACTTATGATCAAGTTACACTTGTACTTGAAGCAGTCCAGAGATTCAGAGAATAACTATATTTTCACAGTTTCAGTACTTATGGCTGGACCTGAGTGTCAACTCACACCTATAAAACAGTTCTAGACTTTTTGTGTGTATTATAAATACTATTGCAACATGGTTTTCTGGCAAATTCTTAGACCAAGAATATTTACAGAAGAGAGCAGCATTGCCAAAGCAAAAGAAGAATATGATGCTGGATTTATGATGGAGTGACCCTGGTCTGCCCAGGCTAACGTATCCTAAACCAACTCTCAGGCGTCAAACCTGTCCTAAAATAGCTGCTCGGTAAACACAAGGTGCTAGGGCCTGTAAGTCATTCCAGAACTTCTGAGTCAGGATCAATTAAAATGTCAGTTTGTTTGAGCAGTATTACCGCCGTACAAACTGCGCATTAAATGTGATTAATCTGGCGACTGAAATCGCTGTGCAGTGTTTATGCATTAGCCACATATTACAGACCTGTAATGGGTGGAGATAAAGAGTGAGACAGTGGTATTTTTCTTTTCTGTGTAGTGCATCTCATAAGTTCAACAACGCTGAGACACACTGCAATGTTGAGGGAAAAGTCACGGCCTTCTGCTTTCAGCAAAATGAAAGGGTGCTTTCCAGCAGGGGCAGTTCTGTGTTTTGCTCGCAGTGAGATTTTCATGTGTAACAGAAGAAGACCAACAATAGACTGGTGTAATAACTACAATGTGGGCCAGTTTCCCAGACGTGGATTAGTCCTGGTCTTGGACAAAACTATAGTGTCAATGGCGAATCATCATTGTAAATTCTTTTTAGTCTAGGATTATCCCTAATGTGGGTCTGGGAAACTGGCCCATATATCCAACAGTTTGCAGACCCCAGCTCATTTCTTCTGAAATCAAAGTTCAAAGGCATTAATGGGAAGTTGCACCCAAATTTCTGTGGTAGTCACAGCCTATTCTCTTCTCAGAAGTTAATGTAAAGAAGTAGAGCAAGTCTCGGTAAACAGCCAAAATGTTCAACAAAGGAGCAACTGCCGTATTAGCATTATAGCACACACACTTATTTTTTTCGACTTTCAGCACTGCCCCAGACACAAGCAGAGCCACATGCCAGCAATTAGGTTTTGGACCATTCGCCTGATTGAGATGACAGAGGCTCCATTTGCTCTATGTCATCTCCTCTTCTTTCATATGATAATCAGGAGAGCAAGAGCCAGCCAAGGCCTCAAGAACACTCATTGTGTGGCTCAGGACACATGATACAAATTAGCCCCCCGCACCACCACCTTATGTAATTGTGCACAGAGATGACACAGATCTATGTTTTGAACACTTTTAAGGCGATTTTGATATGAACTCCATGAATTCTATTATTATTTAATTATTAAATTGACTGTTTATTATCCAGTAACTACTATGAATTCTTTAGTGGCTACTATAAAATGATTATGATAAGCAGTTGTGAGAGTTGGCTATTGTAAAGGATCAAACGTGTGGTGCACATGCCTTAAGGAAGTGTGTATGAAATTCAGGGCGGAGACATAAACTTGCACAATAGCACTTGTGTAAAAACAATCAATAACACATGCACAAAAATCTCAGCATCATAAATGCTAGCACAGATCAAAACACGCACACATACATATGCAGTTTTTTTTTCTCAAAATACAGACAGACCGACCATTTCCTCACCTCTCCCAAAAGAGCCACACGCCCCAAGGCAACAGAGTTGGGCCCAATCTGGCAACGTTTTGAGAAAAGGCACACAAGCACACCCGCACGCCTGCACTGTCAACACTCTCTGCTTGCAGGCTGAGCCATGGCCCTCATCGATCAGGTCCAGACTCATCTGACCGCTATCAGTGGTCTAGGAGTACAACTATTGGCTTGTCAGTTGTTCCTATATTGCAGTGCAAGGATGGGCCCACGTAGGGAAACTGACAAAAGTCTATGTCTGGCCAGTGTGGCTGGGCCTTGCTACCCCTCCTCCTGAATTCCTCCAGGTTTCTGCCCAAAATCCCTTCTTTCCTGGCCTCCGTTAGTGAGCGTGATTTCTCAGAAGGATGATTCAGGAAAAGCGCTCGTACCTTGGAGTGTAAACAGACGCAGATAAAAGATGGAGATGTAAACACGTTACTTTTGTTTAGCTGACCTTCTGGAAATTGCGCCGCTTTGCCAAGGTGCCTGTGCCAATAACCATCTGTCTTCTCACTTTTACCGGACACAGTGTTGAAACTTAATAATAATGGTGTCATCAAAATTTTCATGTCCCAAATTTCTGCCCCCAACCCCCTCCCCCCTCACACACTCACACAGACCAACAAATTGCTGCTTTATTTCTGATACTTTACAGTCCAGGAGAGAAAATGATCCTGAATTTTTTTTTACACATTCTGATGTTCGCAAAACGGTCATAAAGAAAATAAATCTACACATTATCTCATCTTCTTCTGTCAAATTTTAATAATAACCCCTCCCATAAACTACTTGGGGTTACTGGCTCTCATTAGGGCAGCACGGGGATAAATGCTTGTCAGGGTTCTATACAAGCACCTGAAAGCTTGTTTGGTTCTACATGAACACTTGCTGATTACCTGCCAACTAGGGCTGGGTTCAAAGAATCGATTCACCGATCAATATCGATTCTCGTTCAAACAATACGATATCAATTCAAAAATTCATGGATCAATCTTTTCCTGTCACCACTACTGCTTGATACCGCGCAAGGAAAGCTATAAAACACTCACTCAACTCATGTAGCTCAGCTGGGGATAGTGGCTCAGTGGTTAGAGCACTCACCCTGAGACCAGAGTGTGGGTTCGATCCCCGAGACCGACAGCAACCTTTCATTTTTCCTCCAGAAAATCTCTTAACACCTGAAGAGAGTCTTATCAGTCAAGCAGAATTTTCTAGACTGTATTTGCCGTGGCTGCTGAGCTAGGTCGATAATTTTAACCAGTTGTGGTCATTGATGTTATTTTATTGATATTAAAACAATTTTATGGTTAACATTGTGATTTTATTGTCAAACAGAGATTTTCAAAACAGGGCAACTAACTCAGTCATTGTTTTAAATGTGAGAAATTATATAAGCCCTGGAAGTTATTTTCTTCCTAAATTCTTTTAATTAGTGACTCTCCCTCTCTCTCTCTCACACACACACACACACACACACTGTTCCTATTAGTTATTCATGTTCTTCATGTGCAGCAGTTGTTTTAATTTAAAAAAAGTTGGATTAAATGAATTATAAAATAAACAATTATTGGAAAAGTTTACTTTTCACAGGTAATCCTGCAGTACAATCCGTCAGCACAGGGATATCCTCCACTCAAGTCAATTTATAACCAAGCCAGTCAGGTATTAACACAAAGAAATCAGTAAACAAATCGATATAAAATAAAATTGAATCGGATCGAGAATCGAATCGGATCATGATCTTGTGAATCGGATCGATTCAGGAAATCGGCAACAAAACCCAGCCCTACTGCCAACACTAAGCCAAAAACCGGGTGTTAAGTTGTTCTTTTCAACATGGGATCAAAGTGACTGGTAGTTCATAAAAGCCTTCTCTGTCACCAGAATCACAATAAATGTTCTTGTTCTTTCATTTCTTGCTCTTACATGGGGCAGTGAGTGTTCATCCAAATAATTTTAACCAGCCCTTGGCTGCAATCTGTTCCAAATCCTGGACATTTTTTAGATTTTGTCTTAAGCGTTTTTGAGATAAGCTGAAAACCTACACCAAAGGTATTAAACACATGACCTTATCATGATCATGTCATCTTTTACCTAATTTTCTCCGCAATTAGGTCATAGCCAGTTGCACCGTCAGTCTTGGTGTTACCAAATGATTTGAATCCTAGCACATGCCAGCATGCTTTTTTTTTCAAACTGCAACACCACTGTACAGCTCGACACACCTGGAAGAGAACACTAACTGCCAAAGTTGTTACTGCAGCATGCCTGCATTGATTTTTCTCAGTAATTTGGAGAGAGTGTGGGGCATGCTAGCTACCTAGACAGACAGGTTTCTTGGAATATCAGCCACAGATGTCTATGGTTATCCACTCATGATCCTGCGATAGGATCTTTACACCACTCAGGAGTACTGTCATGAGAAATTAGTAGAGCTGTAACGACACACAAAACTCACGATTTGGTTCGTATCGTGATTCATTTGCGGTGGAGGAGAGAAGTTCTGAGGTGCCATTTTGTTTGGAGACACCTTATCTTTACCACAACAGTTTAAACCAATATTCACTTAAATTCTGCTTCCTTTCCATTCATACTGAGAGTCGAGAAGTCGAGTAAGAGGAGTCGACTCGCCCCTCTCGGGTTACCACTCCGTTCAAACAAAAGAAACGCTCCGCCCAGCTGCCCGGAGCCACACACAAAAAAAAACTAACACAAAATACTACAATTAGACATAGCAGACATCAAACAGACCTGGATTTGAAAAGAAAAAATAGAACACAGTTACTAACTGATCCCAGGTCTGTTTAAAACAACAGTCTGCAGTTCTGATGAGAACTGGCCAAACGAATTCATCCACGTTGAGGGATCATGCCCAAACACACACACACCCCACAGCAGGAAGGTCGACACTGCTCATGCTCTCTCACATGCACGCACACACAGACACTCCTCGGGCTGAGGGGCGCGCGGCTCTCGATTGTCTGAGAGGCGGACCACCAGAGACCGGGACCCGTGATGTCACCGAGACCACCGGAGCGGCGCTCTGGCCAAATTCAGGTTTAATTTGTAACATAAAATGTCATACACGGCACAACATGCAGCGAAACGCTTACTGCAGCCCGACCTTAAAAAAACTGTAAAGAAAAAGAATATAAATAGTCTCAAAGCCAACAGCATCAGGAACCACCGCCTCTGGCTCCGGCACTGCTCAAAACAAAACAAAAACAATTACACAGAGACTCCAGCGCAGTTTTATCACAACCCAGTCGGCTTTTAAGCCCAGTGTTATAACTTACATGTAGTCACAGCCAATCAATTCAGCAAACAAAGGGTCCGTCTGTGCTCCGAATGTTTGTAAATTGGGGAGGGCTCTTTGAAACCCTTAGACCCTCAGCTATTGGTTAAAGAAAAGAAACTGATGTGAACACCCTCCTATTACCGTGAAAAACGTGTTTCTGGGCGGGAACTCTATACGGGAAAGAGTTGGAAGGGGTTTGTCTGTGTCGCGATTCATGGACCTGAGTGTCGCGATTTCGGTTTTGTATCGTATATTGTTACAGCCATAGTAATTAGTACAAAATAGTGCCTAATATTATACTACCTACTGAATACAAAATGTACTGCACAGGTAAACATTTGTTCATCAAGGCACAGTGGTCCTTTAGGTCCAGTTGTGTACCTTAAATATGTTTCCCCAGGGGCAAGAGGCCTGTTTGAACGATTAAATACAGCAATGTTTTCAAATATAACAAAAATAAAAAGCTGGGTGTTAAGAGAGTGTAAATGGCTTTAGTGCAGCAAAAATATAATCTAAAACCACTGAACTACATACCCTTAAGAGTACCACCCCAGTTAAATGTGGGATACCAGCTCAGTGATTGTTTAGTAATTTTTTCCTTAGAATGTACATTTAGAGCAGCGTTTCTCAACGGGGGCGTTGAGAATGAGACAGCTGTAAGGAGGGGCGCTCAGACTCAAATGGGAGGCGTCAGTTTTATTAATTAGACATATACAATAAAGAGACTTTATTCATTTGGACACGAAATAAGATCTAATAATATATTAATGAAATGATTAGAAATAAATAGGCGGACCAGCGTCTGGTGCTCTGATTACTTTCCCTACTGTCGGCATGTCATTTCCATAGCAACATCTATAAACAAACGTGACCCGGAAGTCGGCGTCCTGTTTACTCTGATACGGGCCAAATATGTTGAAATGTTCGATTTTTCTTTTTTGCTCTTATATGAAAGAAAAGGTCTTCAAAATCAATCTCCCAAAGTTTCGTCAAGAAAATAACTGCGGAAATGTACTTTAATGGCTATTTAAATTGAGTTGCAGCTCTCAAATCCTAAAGAAAGTCCAAAATAAACGCTGTTTTCGCTCGTTTCAACCGAGAAATTACCCTGCGCCCAGAGTCTCCTCCAGAACGTCACGATTTCAAATGTCCAAATATGGTGTTCCCCGATCGTATTAAACTGCTTAAATCACGCTTCAGACCGGCACACGCCCAAACT
>JBBMFX010000001.1:34881721-34901917 GCA_037832545.1 Rhabdalestes septentrionalis
TCTGATTGGTTTATTGCATGCTACGCCCAAGACACACCTATGACTAATTTTCTCATTTAGGACAACCCATTTGAACTTTGCGACAGACGCAAAGTTTGTTTTACCTTCTACGATTATAGCGCTTCACGCTGGCCCCTCCCCCAAAGACGACTGCGCTTCTGACTTCAGACAATGCACGACTGACCGTGAAAATCAGGCCCATGGACTCTCACTCTTGGGGTACAGATTTTAACAGTGACTCAGCTAATCCTATTGGTTTTCTATGGGATTTTGGTCTGGAGACACTGGATGCCACTACATTCAGGGTACCCCAGTCTTTAGCAACCATTCCCTAGTGATGGGACCTCGATGAGCTGGAGCATTGTCATCCATGAAGATTTGTTGTTCATGCAGGGGCACAATGACTGGATGAATGCTGTTTTTCAGGTAGTATGGGCTTGTCAGAAAGTGAAGGGCAGTTCTATATTGACTAGACACACTGTAACACCACCACAAAAGATTCGTCTTGTGCCAACAGTGCCTGATGCGTAGCATTCTCCTTGACATCTCCAACATTGTTGGCGGCCATCATTACTGCTCTTAATCAGTGACTTAATCAGTCCCGTGTATATGTTCCTTGGCCCATGCAAGACAATGATGCCTGTGCCCATGAATGAGACCACACTGATGTAAACGGTTTTGAATGGTCTAGTGTGACACTTGGGTTTCTCTCACCTCTCCTAATTGTACCTATATTTGAGTGGTATTCATCATCCAGATCCACAGGGCACTGTTCCATCATTGTGGTATATGGTCAAAGAACATCAACTTCAGTGACATTCTGGGATTCTTGCTGTATCTCAGTTGCAACCTGCTGATGACATTCTGTGACACTCAGTGGCCACTTCTGTCTGAGAATATCCTGTTTGAAGCCTTGCAAAGGCGAGGTACTGTTGATCGATTGTTAGGTCCTGTCTTGGTCTCATGATGTCAAAAAGTGAACAGCAGGATGAGTTTTCAGAAGGTCACATTAAGTTCACCTGTAAAGGTTATAGTGCATTTTAGGTTTCACCCGAAAGCCGAATATCCCTAACTCTTTGTGAGTACTGTTTATCTATATATAGAGTATACCTGTATATATAAACACCTACCTGAAAATGATTATAAAATTCTTATTTTATTTTAAATTAAATGTCGGTGTACACATTAAAACAATTTATTTAAATTTGCAATGTCTTTTCAACACAACATATGGAAAGTGATTGTTCTTTTAACTCTGCCTTACCTACAGCATGAGACCCAACATCTTTTTGGGCGTGAGAGACGGCTCAGCGCAGTATAAGAAGTGGTACTTTGAATTGATGATTGACCAGGTTGAACATTTCATGACCAGCGAACCTTCCCACCTGCGCGTTGGGTGGGCCTCCACCAAAGGCTATGCCCCCTACCCAGGTGGTGGAGAGGGCTGGGGTGGGAATGGAGTCGGGGATGATCTCTACTCTTACGGTTTTGATGGATTGCACTTGTGGTCAGGTATGTTTTGAAAATAAAAACAAAAATGTTTTAAAATATTTTTAGGTCAAGCGTATGGGGAACTGTGCTTTGCTTACTGTTATGTTTGTCCTAAACTAAAATACCTAAATTAGCACATGAAAAAGTAATGAGCTGAATTTGTTTTATTTGATATGCTTAAGCCAAAAAATGTGGGGTCTGCAGAGCTGTGATTTAAGTGTTACTTTGAGCCAGTGTGTTGGAACTGAGTTTTCGTCTGCATTGCACATTTTTATTTAGCTTGAATTTTTTTTATTCACAAAGTGAAATAAATGTGCAGTATGTGGTCAACATCAGTAAGTCTGTAAATCTATTCTGTTGTTTAGTGTCACAGTTAAATAGCATTAAAATAGCATGTCTCTGTCTGGATCTGCCTCTGGACATGTGCAGGTGTGGAAAAATGAAAGCAGTAATAAGGATATTTATTCAGTAGAAAAGGCTTTAATCTTATCAAAGGTTGCTGTTTTACATAATCAAAATCCACACATGTCCATATTTGTAAAACATAAAAATGCAACTGTGAACCTTAGAAGTTGCCTGAATAAGAATTTGTAAAAAAATATATATATATTGAATTGAATATTGAAATATTTATAGCAACACATCTATATGACCTACAGCAGTTTAGCTCTACACATTTGCACTGAAATTGTAAGTGTTTTGGACTAGACTGCTTTTTGAACGAGGCACTATTCAGGGTAACAAACCAAAAAAAATTTCATTTACATATAAGCTATTTAATTGTGGAGATAAATACAGGTGAAAAAACTTATGTAAAAACAAACATTGACCGTTTTTGTTATAGAAATCCATTTAAATTTTAAAAATGGGCCTCAGGGCAAATAATGTTTTGAATTACAAAAAGCGAGACTGTGGCCTTGGCCAAAAGCGTCTGCATTTAAAATGTGCCTGCCCAGAACGTGTATCTATTGCAGTTGGGGAATAAATGTTATTGCATAGTTATTGAAAATTGCACCAAATTTAAATGCTGATATTGTAAAAATGTATGGTCTCCTCCTTGATGGTTTCAGACAGTGGAAATGTGTGTGCTTGTGCTGCAGGGCGAATTCCACGGACGGTGGCCTCAGTAAATCAGCACATACTCACATCTGATGATGTGGTCAGCTGCTGTTTGGACTTAGGTGTTCCCAGCATCTCCTTCAGGATCAATGGTCAGCCTGTGCAGGGCATGTTCGAAAACTTCAACACAGACGGCCTCTTCTTCCCTGTTGCCAGCTTCTCTGCTGGTGTCAAGTATGTTACTTTCCATGCAACATTATCTGTATACGAGTCTGTGGGTGCACAGGCAAGCGAGTAGGCAAGTGGGTGGCTGCTATGGCTACGAGCTTGACAGACATCTATGCTGAAGTAAATTTTGAGCTCTAGTGGGCTCTCATAGTGTAATTTTCTGCACCCAGCTGCTGTTCTATTTTTCTTCACTCCATTTGCAATCTTCATGCTTTTACCATTTTACTGCTACATTTTGTCAAAAACAGGCCAGAACTGTTACCACTTATCATGTAACTACTGAAATAAAAGGTTTTGGATATTGATTTTTATTATTAATCAAGTATGATTTGAATAAGGTTTTTTAATAGGTTGGATACTTTTAGAGAATTAACATTAACACTTAGAATGCAAGCAGCATGGATTCCTGCCGAAGAAGGTCAATAGTCATCATACAGCAAAACATCTCCTGATATCGAACTTTCTGCAGTTCATGCTGATGCTTGAAGAGTCATCCTACGTATTTTAGAATTAAGGAATTGTAACTCATTATTTGAAAATACTAAGTCTATATAATAATAATTCAGAATTTTGAGAAGAATACCTATACATACACACAGTCATAACATTCAGAATTAGGTTTTGCACTGACAAAATAACCCTGACCTGTTTAGGCATGGACTACACAAGAGCTCTGAAGGTAATGACTGCAAAGGTAATTGGTCTGGTAAATAGATTGAAATATTTATGCCATAAGATTTATATTTTTCCTTTCACACTGAGCATTTTTAATGTGTCAATATACCATTGGTGGTTAAAAG
Source organism: Rhabdalestes septentrionalis (assembly GCA_037832545.1). Classification (NCBI taxonomy): domain Eukaryota; kingdom Metazoa; phylum Chordata; class Actinopteri; order Characiformes; family Alestidae; genus Rhabdalestes; species Rhabdalestes septentrionalis. Next base: position 34,885,300 of record JBBMFX010000001.1, read on the forward strand.
TTAAGCTACTGGTGGATAATTGGGTATGGTTCTTAGAATGGACTTACTATGCGTCTTCTGTACCACTTTAGCTTCTATTTGTGTCTAGCTCAGAAAGGACCGGAAGGAGCATAGGCCCTTTATGAAGTACAGTGTGACACTAAGTCAATGAATTGTGCTCATAGCTCATAGCTGCAGCTCTGTGATGGCCTGCATCTAATGACTTCCATCTCCCAGTTCATGTGTTTGTGATTGAAGTTAGGTATCTCAGTTTACAGAAGTAAGGCACGTTACAGATTAAGAAGCATTAGCAGGTGGTCAAGTAAACAACAACTTTTCTAATTCACTGCTATCGCTTTAATGTTCAGCTACATGATGTACTTTCAGAACATTCAGTATTCGTAACAATGCATCATATTGGTGTGGTGAATGCATAAGAAAAGTGCTCAAGTTTTGGTTGTTTGTTTTACTAACATGAAAAGGAGTGCATGGTTTAACCCCCTGTTGTTGATTTTCTTTTTTATTTAAGCTTTGTTGTTGATATCAAGCATATGATGCATTGTAATGAAATCTTTTTAATATACTTATTTTGTAATACTTAAATACAAGTTATTTAATGTTTTATATTGTGTCATGTTGCTTGTACTTTCAAAGCTGAGAGTGCACAAGATACTATATAATGGATCATTGTAAAAGTAAAAGGCCCCAAATAAATATAGTTGAGTTGTTGATGCAGTGGATGCTATTTAATGTTGGATTGACACTGAGCATATAAAAATAATAATTAAGGAATAAAGAGGAAAGCCTCTCTGACAGCAGCTTGTGTATCGCTGATGGACACAAACCTAATCAATTGTGCTCTAAATTTAATCCCAATTCAAGTCCACTCATTCTACCCTCTTGTGTTTGACAGGGTGCGCTTCCTTTTAGGTGGTCGCCATGGAGACTTCAAGTTCCTGCCGCCATCAGGCTATGCGCCATGCTATGAGGCACTACTGCCCAAAGAGAAGATGCGAGTTGAGCCAGTGAAGGAGTACAAGAGAGACACGGATGGAGTGAGAGACCTGCTGGGCAACACACAGTTCCTCTCCCAGGCCTCTTTTATACCCACACCAGTGGACACGTCTCAGGTAAATACACACAATTTTAAACACACGCACACACACACGCACGTTACCATCTGATCTGACAGACTTCTTGGCATTCAGGGGATTCTCATGCCAGTTTTATAAGCCTTTGCCCCGTTTATACTTATGCTATTGGACAACTGTCAACTGAGCACATACAAGCACACACTCACACTCCACACTCACATGGAGCACCAGTGACCACCTGATCTGATAGAAGTTATCTATTTTAAAGGTGTTCAGATGGCATTTCTGTTATGTGTTTATCTTGTTTTCCTTCTACATGTTATAAATAGGATGGTCTGGAAATAGTTTATTTATTATTTTTGATCATATAATTTTTAAAGATTAAAGAAAAAGCCATGCATTTTTTTCATTTGCTAACATGGTTTTTGTTATGTAAATACAAGACACATTTGGACCTGGACAAAATTTGACTACAGCTACTTTACTAAAGCTCTTCTTCTAAAGGTTAAATAAAAACAAATCCTAGCAGGTGCTACAGAAATGTAATGGTAAGGTGGATAGCTTACCAACAATTAATAACTGAAAGATAATCATTTTTTGAGGAAGGACTAAATAATTCCTTGTAAATCACTTTCATGTCACAGATTGTTATGCCTCCTCACCTGGAGAAAGTGCGCGACAGGCTGGCTGAGAACATCCATGAGCTTTGGGCTATGAATAAGATCGAACTTGGCTGGTCTTATGGCAAGGTATGACCTTAGTATAAGGCAAAAAATAGACTACAATTCATTCAGTTTAATGACAGCATTTAGTCCATACCATTTTAACATATATCTATATATTTTACGAACATAACTTCTCTAAACACTCGGATTAGCTATACATCCTATAGTACAGAAAACATCCAGTTTTTACACATGAGATGCATTTTTGTCTTTTATTTACAACTTGATCATAATTTATACATAGAAATATATCTGTTTAGTACTTCATTTTGCTTTCTCTTTTATAATTTGCTGTTCAAATAAAACAGAGGGTAAGTAAATTAAGATCATATTGTTTCATTGTGTTATTGAAATCCTCTTGTGTCTGTTTCAATTTCCATATATAGTAGATCAGTCAGTTCAGCCATGGCCCTCATGTCGTGTGTCATTGATATGCTTTGGAGACATGATTTACTCAAAAATAAAGGGCTCAGTGTATGACAGGATGCATGGATTTCAGTGCAGTCAATTTAGCACCCCCTGTCAGCTGAATCTGTTAAAACTGACCAATATGCACCACATGGCCAAAAATATGTGGACAGTTGGGACATAACACTGGGATGATTCTGTTCAACAACTCAATCTAAAGTTATGGGAAGTCTTCATTGGCTACAGCACCATAGTGAAGTCAGGCATCAATGCTGATTGATAAAGTCTGGCTTGCAGTCTATTCTCCTGTTCTGTCTTTATTGGCCTCTGTTCAAGCTTGGGCATTGTAATGCACAGGAAAGTGCCTTCCTGAAACCTCGGAAGCACACTGGTCTCTAGAATGTCGCTGTGTCACTATACTTTATGTGTAATTGTACACACCTGTTAGCTGTAGGGTGTGGCTGAAATAGCTGAACCCAGTAGTTAGAAAAGTTGTTCACATACTTTTGAGCAGTTAGTGCATTTTACGAAAAGGTAATTATATTGTCACTGTTCAGAGAACATCATGTTTTAATTTGAATTTTTGAATTGAACAAAGCAGGTGCTGTTTAGGTTTCATGATAACTGAACCAATGGAAATGGTACAGAATTACTTTGAATAAACTGGTTATGTGCTAAATGCACTAGATTAAAAAAAATATTTTAGTGCATTTAGTGCAATTAAAACTATAAAACATTTTTGCCTTCTCCTTTTTACTTTTTTTGGGCAGTGAGAATATTTAATCTTTTATGATAAAAATGAATGGCTGCAATAGCAGATTGGGCCCTTTATGTTCAGAAAATAAACAACAGACAGTGAACTGAAACCCAACTGTGATGTCTGCACCACAAATATGATCTGTATGTTAAGTCATAACCCATCATATCTATTTGTACACCATCTATACATTTTTACATGTCTTCTTATAGAGTGACAGTGTAGTTTTCCCCTTACTCCATGTGTAGTCTATCAGCCAAGACATATTTGATGGTCTATAATTTCACACTGGAGATATTTAAATAACAAATAATTAGTTTATTCTTCAGTAATTACAGATTACTTCAGTGCACTGATGCTGTGTTAATCACACACTTGCCTCAAACCACACCAAAAGGCTTATGTGGTTTTTCACATGAGTGATATAGATTTTGAAGGACCATTTTCTGTCAATAAATGTAATTATCATTTAAAATTATGTTTTGTGTTAAATCTAGTTCTCCTTTTTATTATTTTACATTATGCGGATATCTAAAACAAAAATGAGGATGGTGACAGATATTTTATCTCATAATTGTACAGTGTCAGAGCTCACATAAGCGAGTCTGTATACAATTACTTAACAAGTGTGTGGTTATTCAGGTTTGTATGAGGCTAATTGTTGGGATATGAGCATTTATTGGTATCTCCAGTGCTTGGCTTCAAAAGTGAACCTCAGACATCAAATGTGCCTCAACTGATCTGCTGCATCCGTGTTAAGGAGTGTACATTTATTTTTTTGAATTTTAAACTTCATCCTCCTTGTTTTTCTTTTGTCAAAGCCCTCAAAAGTGTGCAGTCCGTTTTTGCAGCCTAGACTTTGGGAAGCTTTCTGCTTCTTCCAGTGTTTTAATAGAGTTTTGGGTTTGAAGGGAGCGTAGCTATTACGGTCAGGCCGAGCCCCTCATTTATTAATCTGCCATTGCTGAAGCCCTGCTGTTGTGCGCAGGATTTTATATGTTTTTAACGAGACCTCGTTAGCCGAGAGGTGAGACAGTTCTGGCTGAGGGACAGAAAGTGGCCGTACAGTACCAAGATGGATCTGGCACAGCTTGTGATGATGTCGGATATGCACAGGGAAGAGGTTGCTCCTGCCTTAAATCACTCTAGGCACGGACTTTCCAAAATTTGTGCTACATCTACAGAAAAAGAGAAACTGAATGGCCTTTGTATAGACTGTTGTTTGTTTGACTTCCACATCTCTGTTTCATGGGCTACAATTGATAAAGAATCAATGTTTATTTCCAGCTTGCATTGCGAGATAACGACTAATAGCTCTTTTATAGTCCATTTACACAGATGACCACGGACAGTCTTCAGACACCAGATTGAGCAAAGTACTCTGTTATAAATGACAATAAATCTTGACTCTTTTTTCGTGAAGCATCCTAAAGTATACATGCGGATGTACAGTTAGCTTAACTAAAGGAATCTTAGATCAGCACTCCTAAGGCAGTTTTCTTAATAAATAGAAGCCCAGGCATTCAACCACTTATCTTATAGAAAGTTTTACACGTACATTAGCAATTATACTCAGGTGCAGTTGGTGTGAAGCTGGAGTATAATAGTACAATAACATTTTACTCCTTAACTCTGCTTATATGTATAAATCTATAATGGCTAGTTTTCCCAGGCAGAGGTTTAACTGCACTTGTGCAAATTTGCTAACAGGATTAGTTATCAACAACCTATTTTGTGCGTTAAATGGATGCCATATTGACCACGAAGCAGAAGGGGAGGAACTTTCAACAAGTTTTCAGTGTTGAATAATGACAGCCAACAGTGAAATGCAAGGCCGAGCGGGACTGTTCCGTATAAATGTAAGTAACATTAATACAATGATTTTGCTGATGTATACTGCAGTATAACTGGCAGATTGGAGAATCCCGAGCAAATGTTAGTCCATCACCTCTGCTTAGTGCAAGACGTTAGTGTTCCATTTCGGACAACATTAACCCACAGCAGTGTGCACTACAGAAGGAAGTGTGCATTATGTGCTACATTCCAGTGTACTCGTGTAAGTCTTCGGTTTTGGATGCACTCATAAGCTCAAAACTCGGTGTGTTAAGGATTTCATGATAAAATAGCTAAACCAAACAAAACAGAACAGAAAATAGCGGCCTCTAGCAGCCGCCAACTGTCTCACCTCCTTTGCATGCTGCTTATTTTTACCCAAACGCAAAGCGACTAAGTCTTATTAGTTGCTTTTTGTATTTCATAGTAGAGATTTTGTGCTTATTGACATGATCTAGATGAAACTTTACTTTGCATACAGGGTGTGTAAAATACAGCACTTTTTCCAAATAGACTTTTAATTTTCAATTCGTCATAATCAATGTTTGATATACTCAGTGGTGGTACAGCACAAACGTCCTACCCTCATCGAATTTTGTTGACCAGGGGTGGTGGCAGTCTTTAATTAAGTTCTATATCAGGGGAGTTGTAGAATTAAGATTAAATGAAATGGAGGTTTTTTTGCTGACAGAGGAAGAGTGGGGTATTGAGAGTGACAGAGATTTTCCGCAAGTGTCAGTCAGGAAGTCTCAGAATCTCTGAGTCTTACAGAGCTGTAGAAAAGGAATAAATGATTATTTCCTTTGAATTACATCAGTCAGGAATTTTCTTATAATTTTCACACCTAATATTCCAGGCTCATCCATGGTTTCTCAAAATTCATGACATGTCCACTAGAAATGCCCACTTGTTCCTGGGTATTACTGTGTATGTGTGTGTATGTATGTGCAACATTCATGATTATGGCTGTCACAGTTACTTCACTACAATCACATACTTGGTTTAAAATTTACTTTGAAGCAGAGATGAATTTGTAGTTTGCTGGATGATGATACATACATGTGCTAAAGTTTGTATAACCTGAGTCAAATGGTATTTTGTTGAATGTCTACCGAGGAAACACTTTAATTGTTGCATTTTTTAGTAGATAATTCACTGTAATTGTGAATTGTAATGTGCAGAAGTATGTTCTCTGTAGAGGATGTGTACATGTTTTCACAATCATCAAAACAGCTGACCAAGGACAATGGAAATTTTACACACAACAATATTTTTTGCTAGTGTAATATAGATTGTTTTGAGGGCTTTTTTTCTTGTAGATTTTTTCTCATAAATACATCTAGTCTTTAAAAGTCTGTTTTAGTTGTTATTCAAGTCCATTTTATTGTTTCACATTCTTAAAATAGTTAGTAGATAGAATCAATAGTGACAGCCCTATTCAAAATGCTCTTGTGTCTTGTTGTCTTCATTCTTAATAGCAACCTCCTGTTAGCCTCAGGGTTGCTATGGTTTTCTACCAGTTTTGTGCAATCATTTTGTTGCAGTTTTCTCGTGTCACTTTTCTCTGATGTTAAGCAGCAGATCCAGGGTGCTGTAATAATTTGTGTACTGTCCTTCCTCAGATAAGAGATGATAATAAAAGACAACACCCTTGTCTAGTGGATTTCTCCAAGCTGCCTGAAACAGAGAGGAATTACAACCTGCAGATGTCAACAGAGACTTTGAAGTAAGTCCTGTGTGTGTGTGTGCGCGTGCACGCACATGCATGTTTGTATCACGCTCTGTGATCACACCTCGAAGTGCTCTGTGTTTGTGTAATTGCGCTTCTCCAAAGTTCTCCTCAATCAAAAAATGCATGTACACACTACAGTAGTTAAGACCCCCCCCCCTCTGCTCTTTTTAATGCCAGACTCCAATTCACACATGACTTACTGAAAATTCTTCCAATCATTTACATGTTTTGATTGGCTTTGTTCTGTCCATCTCGTGGAAACACAAGAAAAACACAGGAATTTAACCAAAATGAGTTGCATTTTATATAAATTATTTTTCACACATAATGCCCCCCTAGTCAAATTACATACATTTATTTACATCAGAACTCCTTTGGAAAACACATAATTACATCTTCTAATGCACAATTACAGCTTAAAAGTAAAGTGAGTTTGTGATATGTCAACACACCACAGCAAAAAGTGTGAACAGCATGAAATTGTTCTCTGCCTTTAACAAGCGGCAGGCAGGGGAGTAGTGTGCGGAGGGTACATTTCTCAAGGCTACCTCAGAGATGCCACTTGCAGTCTTGGGATTCAAACCCATGACTTTCTGATTGCAAGGTCAAAGGTTTGAGAGTTACTGCTTAAATACATATAGTAAGGCCTTTGGCACATTTTATAGTGTAAGGTGGAACCAACAACCAGAACTAAACTGAAAACAGGAGCTATATACACTAACTAAACAAAAAGAAACACCTGGACTGCAGAGGAGACAGGAACAATAGGCAGGAGAAAGAACTAATGAGTACGCAGGACTAGACAGGAGTGGACACTATATTCAAATCAACAACACAAGGCAGACAAAACAGGAGTGAAAACACAGCGAAAAGACAGGAGAACATACAAGGGCTACAATAACAAAGAATAAACAGGGCAAACATTACAACAAAGAAATATTGCATGATTAGAATCCTCACAGGTCACAAATAAAACCAGGAGTCATGTGTGCCAGATCATGAGCACCATGGGGCACAGGCGGCGCAAGGACCGGAAACTGGGAGCCATCCAGGAAGCGTTCTCTGAAACACTATGGGGATGCTTGCAGCATCTTGAGACCTTCCGGCACCACAGGAGCTGTTGGCTGTGATCTTTTCGAATCTGGGAGGTGGGGCTCTAATTGACAGTCCATTGCCCCTGATTTTACCAGCAAGAGAGATGGATTCTCAGCCATAACGAAGGTGACGATTTCAGCCTTCAGATATGCCTTGTCCTCTGCCTTAATCTGCTGCTTGTGCACTTCGGCTGCTCACATTCCAAGCCTGAATCCCCTATCACCTCCACAGAATCATCCTTTGGGTGAGACAGTAGTTCTTTGCCCTTGTGCACACTATACTCTTTCCCTTTTCCGAGTCATTTTTGCACGGTCCAGTTCTTCTAAAATATTCCTGTTCACTACATCCATATTAAGGTTGGACCTCCCGTAATGTAGAGAGGTGAAGAATGTAATCTCAAACCAAGTTTAGTAAACAAAACAAACATGGGGGCTTACAAAAGGAATCAAAATAATGCAAAAATAATTGGGGTGTAATATACATAAACATGAACACAAGGGGGTGGAGAAACCCATAGCAAGATATACAGGGCTAAACACAGAGCGAGCTACTAAGCAAAACCACAAAGCAGGAAGAACTGGGCAGAAATATCGAGGACCCACAACCAAAAATACACAAAAAAAAAGGAGCAATATATACTGACTAAACAACTGAGAAACATCTGGGCTTGGGAGGACACAGGAACGAGAAACAGGTGGAAGATTCCAGGTTTTCAAGATTCAAGATTCTTTATTTGTCACATGCCTAGTTATACAAATACAGCACACAGTGAAATATATCCTGAACCACTCCTTTTTGACTGTGTATTAACAACAGCAGTATAAACAATTTAAAACAGCAATGCAAGCAGAGGAATGTGAACAAAATTACCAGAGTAATGTAGTGTAATATAAACAGTGACAAGAGTAATGTAAACAGAATAATGTAAACAGAGTAATGTAAACAGAGTAATGTAAACAGAGTAATATAAACAGTAGTGTAAAACTGTGACCAGGGTAATATAAATGATACTGTAGCACCATGTGATGTAATATGACAAGTATGACCATGAATATTCTGGAATATGAATTTGACATGAGCTCATGTATTAGTCCCGTTATGTTAATGCTATGAGGGGAGTGGGGACATGTTCTGATTTAGGATAAAAGCTCCTTTTGAGTCTCTCTGTTTTAGCCCTGATATTGCAGAATATTCTGGCTGATTGCAGAAGTTGAAACAATTAGTTACTGGGGAGGGATGAGTCCTTTAATATCCGAATTGCTCTCGACCAACTTGTCCAGTTATAAATGTCTTGTAGAGAAGGGGTAGCAGACCTGCTGCAGTGTTCTGCTGAACGGATCACTCTCTAAAGGGCTTTTTGGTCCTGAACACAGCTATTCCCATACTAGGATGTGGTCTTCTGTGTGAGGATACTCTCCACATCACCTGAATAGAAAGTCCTGAGGATCACTGGCAAGACCCTGAACTTCTTCATTTGACGGAGATGGTACAGGCTCTGCCTGGCACTTGAATATGAGCGGTCCATGTCTGAGGAGATGTGGACACAGAGAGACTTGAAAAACATGCACTCTCTCCACTTGAACACCGTTGATGATGAGGGAATTGTAGTCTCGCTGTTGTCTTCTTCTGAAGTGCACCACCAGCTCCTTGGTCTTGCAGACGTTCAGCTGGAGGTGGTTGTCCTGACACCACAAAATCAGGTTCTTCACCTCGTTCATGTACGTCATCTCATCATTGTTGGAGATGAGGCCCAACATTACTGTTTCATCTGTAAACTTTACTATGGTATTGGAGGGATGAGTGGCCACACAGTAGAAGTACAAAGGGAGAACAGCAATGGTGAGAATATGCACCCCTTCGGCTCTTCGGTATTGGTGGTGATGCTGTCAGACACACCTACCCACCCTCACCACCTGAGATCTGCCAGTGAAGAAGTCAAACACTCTTGTACACATAAGTCGGTTGAGGAGGGATGGGTAATGTTAAGGTTTTATTACTACTTCTATCGATACCACTTATTGATTCGGTACTTTAACAGTATCATTATCTGTACTTTTAGCTGAATTTTTTACTTGAAAAACGGAAACAAATTGAGAAGAGAATAACACCACCTTAACCCTAAACCTTACCCTAATCTAAAAAAGTTGTAGCAATAAGTGTAACAATAAGGGATGCACCAAAAATTTGGCCACGGAAAATTTGGCTTAGTAGCTTGGTCTGTGTTTAGCCCCGTATTCTTGCTCTGTGTTTCTGCACCCCCTTTTGTTCATGTTTTTGTATATTACACCCCAATTATAGCCTCCTGGCTAACCTTCAACTCATTCAGCTTGTTGCCCCCGCGTGTCTTTGTCCTGCGCCTCAGACGAGCATCACATCCATTGTTTTTGTACGAGCCGGTCAGGTTTAAGTGTCTGAAATGACACATGCAAAGTTGTAAACTATTAATCCAGCTGACTTTAGAACATTTATAGATAAATAAAAACAAAAAAAAGCAGAGGTCAGGAAAGGCATGTGTAAGTGGCCGCGCCGTCCCAGATTTTTACATCCTGTATGTACAATTTAGAAGGCGGGACTAGGGTGGAGAATCTAAGGAGAGGGCAGCACTAAGATGGACATTCTCCCCAAGAGTGTGATTCCCAGGCCCCAATTTAAAACCCTTCTCGGGAGCCAACTTGTAGGAGAGATCATAAACAGGAAGAGGGGATTATTATTGTCACATAAAACATCAACAAAGCATGTAATTTGAATGAGGCTGGTCAAGCTGTTGCACATAGTTGTCTAGGGCCTGCACAGTTTAGTGAGGGGTTTTTTTTGTCAGCAACTACTTGCCTAGTTTAAATGGTGTGTTAAGAGCAAGTGTAAAATGACTTCCAGGGTTTAAGGACTGAAAAACCATTCATAAGATGTAATACCATGCTTTATTCAAAGAAGCAGATGTGACACCACAAGATTTTGCTCATATTCATCAAGAAAATGTTATCATTTTCATCAGGTTGACCTTTTATTACCTTTATAATTACCTCATCCAGGGAGGCCCCATTCTCTACTCTGCAATCTCCCGACTCTGCAATCTCTCGACATAAATCATAGGGGGATTATAACGAAAATAATTTGTTTTTGAACAGAAGGAAGCAAAGCATTACTAGCAATACTATGATACATGTAGACATTGCAATCGAATATGCAAGTGTGCTCAGCTAAATGTTTTACAAAGACTGACTTGTTTTGACAAGTGATACTTTACATAACGCAGACCTGCCGAATGTGAAGATGCAATCACATTATGAACTCTGGAGCAGGACAGCCTAATCATGGTTGGGTTTTACGTCTCTTGTCAGAAGACAGCTACCTGATACAGACTCTTTTTAATGTCACATGTAATGCCAACACTTCACAGGTTGTAAGAGACAATCACTTACTAAATTTCCCATTACAGCACTATAATTAACACTTTACCATAGCAGTAAGATACTCTTGACTTTTAAAACACCTTTGCTGAGGAAAGTTTAGGGTCCAGATTTTGGACAAGATACAGCTTGTGAATAATAAATAGAGACTCGATTACCATCATGACAGTTGTCTACTAAAGTATTTGAATTACTCAGCCCTGTCCTAGTTAAAAACAGACGCAGTGCCAAAAACATTTCCTGAACTATGCGCTTCTTCCGGTTGGCTCTCGCAGTCTTCGAAATGCACAGCTTCTACATCATGTTCCTCTTAGAAATTAACAAACAACATTACTTCATTTTGGTTAGTGTGCAGTAAGCCATAGGTGGTGTAAAGAATGTATCAGCAGCAGGTCTCTGGTTTTTCTCTGAATGTTCTGTTTTTTAGGACTCTATTGGCTCTGGGCTGTCATGTGGTTCATGTGAATGTCAATGCTGAAGAGGACCTGAAAAAAGTCAAACTCCCAAAGAAGTAGGTTCTGGTTGGAAATGTTCTATTAACCTGCTTTTGAATTATACAGATGCTACACCAAAATCCATTCCATTTCATCAACGATAATAGTTCTGACACATGCTCTTCAGTTATATCAAACACCTCCCACTTCATCAGTCAAATTTCTATAGTGAATCTCTTGTTTTGCACAATTCGTCAGCTACCCACAGCCCTGTGTCTCAGGCCATCACTGGTCAGTTTGTGATCATAGATCCTCTGGTGACCTAATATTATTTAAATGGTTGACTGGCCCCAACACAGAGCAGTGTTAGTGATAATGTTGTGTTATGGTAGTGAAGCATTGGTGCAAGGGTATAAAAGTGTATGTAGCACATCAGAGTTCCTTGCGTTTGAGCATGCACCAGCCAGGTTGACAATAGTCCACCAACAAAAATATCCAGCCTAAAATGGCTGTGTGGTCAGAAATTGATTACTGATGAAGGGCTAGAAGATGACCTGAACAAATTGTGAATCATCAATTGGGTTCCGTCTCTTAAGTTTCACTGACAGGTCATCGCAGTCCCCCAGATTTGGAGAGGGTGCATATTTTTGCTATTTATGCACTATTAGTCGGAGCAAAAAAGAAAGGAAACCATATAGAAATCCGTTTCTTAAACTTTTTTTCTTATATCTTATTATATGTTCTATGTTGCTGAGAAGCTACATGATGTCTAATGGCTATAAGCCCACCCCACTGGACTTTTCTGAAGTGAAACTGACTGCTGGTCAAGAACTTCTGGTTGACAAACTTGCAGAGAATGCTCACAACGTTTGGGCCAAGGATCGGATTAAACAGGGCTGGACCTACGGCATACAGCAGGTCAGTTTCTGAGGGCTCTGGAGTTTACAAACCAGTCAATGACCTGAAAATACACATTGCATTTTCTGTTCTGCTTTTATGGATGAGCCATCCTGTGCCTTTTAACCTCTAGAGCTGTTGTATGTGTTCTGTTCTCTTTTGATTTATTACACAGTTTCATTATTAATATATTTTTATATTATTATATTATTGTATATTATTTGCATTATATATTTATGACTGACAGATTTATGTGTGTAAAAACATATTTTTCCTTAACTTTTTCGAATTCACATCAAGATAAAAGTTCTTTAAAATTTACAATCCATGCTGACAGAATTAATGAACAAAATTTAGGAAAATATTAAAAGTTTGGGTTCAAGGTCTGTACACTCTGAAGGACCTAGTACAGTTAATAAATTGTAGCTTAAATTATGCCTAGAGTATGACTGGTTGCATGTCTGTTTGCAAATGGCAGTGAAAACCAAACTAAAAACTAAACTGCAACCGACTACAACAGCTTCCATGGTGCACAATAATAATTCAATCTCATTGTTTTTTTTCTGCTCACCTAGTGGGTTTACTCATATTTGGCAGCTGCAAAGTGCTGCATTTCAGAATGGGGAGAGGAAAGCTACTTTAGATCAGTCTCACTGTTCTCACGGTTCAAGAACTCATTATGTGTTCCTTTTCATTCCTCACATATGTGAAGCCTAGTTTGCCACTCACTGCTGTATTTGTATCATTTTATTTTTTGCTTGGTTTTCTCGATTTTGTCACTCTGATATACAGCAGAAGCTTCACTTAAGCTGGGCATACATTGTGTGAATTTTTTTGCCCATTTTGAGCTGATTTTTAACTTGTGCGACCCTTTTGGCGATCAGCCCGAATTTCAGCTTATTTTTGTGTAGTGCATCGTAAAGTATACATGGGGTAACGAGAAGCGATTTACACTCACGACCAGCTCCCGATCAGTAATCGTATGGTCGCAAGAAAATCAAACCTGTTTGAAATCCTACCTTTTATGATGGCATCGCGCTGTTGAAGCAGTGCCACGAAGGATTTAATGCAACCCCACCACTGCGCATGCGCAGATGGGTGAAATAGCACCTTGGCGACTAACCATCCCCTATTTCTCCTTCTTACACACACACGAAAAGAGAAAGAAAAAAAAACACACACACCCTTCTTACCTTCCTAACCATGTTCCTTACCTTCTTTTACAGGTGTTGTCTTGTGTCAAGATTGTCGTTGTAGTTAGGTATCAGTGACGGTGTTGATCAGGTGTACTGAGCTACAGTTCCTTAGGCGATTTGTGGATGTCGACTTAAATCTTGCTCTACAGGTCCTTGCTACTGTTGTGGATTACTTAAGCACTGTTGTACGTCGCTCTGGATAAGAGCGTCAGCTAAATGCCGTAAATGTAAATGTAAATAGCATGGCAGAGCAGCGTGTGATCTGCACACAAGCGATGGAATTGTACATTTTGGCCCCTCAAAATTATCACGACCGCAACAACCGTGAAAAGAGACAGTACTGGGTCTACATTTGAGAGTTTCTTGCGGGAGCGGGCGGGGGTAGAGAGACATGTTCACGGGTAAAGATATTGCTCTCTTGGCTCGCCAAAAGTATCCAAGTGCCTTGAATACATTTTACAGTTGTTTTTTTTTATGTGGGGGAACAGAACAACATATGTGGTCGGAGACATAACCAGCGGATGTTAGCGTTGCGTGAGAGTCTCAGGGACTCCAACAGCCACGCTTGCGGGATTTAGCGGGCGGGAGCGCGATAAAATCAAATCGCGCAGACCTCCACCCCACCTGTCGCGTATGGACGTACAGTGTGTGCAGTCAGTTCGCATGAAAGGATCATGCTGTGTAGTGTGAAATCATGAATCAGGAGCTACGAACTTCTAACCCCTGCGATTCAGTCGTACAGTTTGAGCAGGAGCTGAATAGGTGACTTAAAAAATCGCACAGTGTATGTCCGGCTTTAGATAGACATGTTTTAGAACATTTCTGTTAAAAAAAACCCTGTTTTATTCAGCTATTCATGATATTTTAATATCTTTCAATAGAAAAGGAAAATGTTACATATTTACATGTAGTGATCATTTTGTCTGGCCAGTTAACAAGCTTGATATAAGAATGTGTTATTATTTCTGCCAAGAATAACAAACAATAAATCTAATTACAAATTGCATTTGGTGATGAGTCTGTATTGTACACATGTCCCCTAACAGTACCAGTGCTGGTTGAAAAATACTGCTCCAGATTTTATGTTGGTTTACCAGAGATGTACTGTAACTGGTGCAAAATGGTGAACTTGTGAAAAAACATAAATTATGCTCCTATGTGATATGTGAGCTTTTTAATACAATTACAGTAGGGAAAATGAGTATTTGGCACACTAGCATTTTTATCAGTAAGGGGATTTCTAACTGGGCTATTGACACAAAATTTGCACCAGATGTAGCCATCAAGCCAAATACTGAATTCATACAAAGAAATCAGAACATACAAATATCAAGTTGAGTCATAATAAATAAAGTGAAATGACGCATGAAATAAGTATTGAACACGTGAAAATAACAAGGTGCATAATGGCATAGAAAGCCAGGAGATATCACCTGAAAGCATTCTGATGGGAATGGTTATAAGCGCATTTCCAGAATGCTGAAAGTTCCTGTGAGCACTTTGGGGGCCATCATCCGGATATGGAAAGAACATAGGTTCACCATAAACCAGCCATGATCAGGTTCGCCATTTAATATCCCAGACTGAGGAGTATAATCAGGCGAGTTCTTCAAGAACCAAGAACTTTAGGAAGACCTTGCATCAGCATGTACTGTCATTTCAAAGAAAACTATAAGCAATGCACTGAAACGCCATGGCATACATGCATGCACACCAAAACTCCATTGCTGAACAAAAAGCACGTTGAAGCTTGGTTAAAGTTTGTGAAACAGCATTTTGAGAAGCCTGTGGATTACTGCGAGATGAAAGCAAAATTGAACTTTTTGCCAGTCATTCTACACACAAAGTTTGAAGAAGAAATGGCTCTGCCCACCACCCCAAGAACACATACAAACAGTTACAAAAAGTTTGGGGGTGGAAGCATCATGGCTTGGGGCTTTTTTTTCAGTAAGGGGTACTGGCAGACTTAATTTTATTGAGGGCAAGATGAATGGAGAAATGTACTGGGATATTCTGGATAAAAATCTTTGCCATCTACTAGAAAGCTGAAAATGAAGGGAGGCTGGCCATTTCAGCAAGACAATGATCCCAAACACAAGGAACCTTCTAGATTTAAATACCGTTTAGAATAATGGGCCAGAATCACTCCTGAGCAATACAGACGACTGGTCTCTCCATACAAGGGGCATTTAGAAGCTGTAATGTAACTAACAAATGCTTTTCTACAAAGTATTAAACAAAGTGTCACTTTATTAATCATGACTCAACTCCATCCATCCATCCATTTTCTACCCCTTTATCCCGCACTCGGGGTCAGGGGGGTTCTGGAGCCTATCCCAGCTGCTACGGGCGAAGGCGGGGTACACCCTGGACAGTCGCCAGCACGTCGCAGGGCCACACACTCACTAGACCTGTCACGATAAACAATAAATCTATTAATTACAGCATAATTAAAATGAGGTCGAAAATTTTCCGGCCGCGATCATTTTCATTTGTTTGCAGACTTTACTGTGGTACATTGGTCTCTACCGCCCCCTCTCGTTTCCTTCGGGTAATGAGGCATGAACTCTCTTGTGGGTTAGCCTAATAGCTATCTAGCCGCCTGGTGAGAAAATGCTAACTGGGTGCACATTTAAGCTGTGAATACCGCTTACACCACTACGTACGGCCGTCTCACTTACAGGACGGGACGTTTTTTAGTCTCCCGAGATCGGTACTTCTTTGAGAACGTGCCAGAAGTCTTATTTCTCCTCGTTTATCCTCAGAAGCTTGATGTGACACGTGATTAACTCGGTGTCTCGCGGGCTGGTGCGCTGTGGAGCTGAAAAATGTCTACGTTTGTAATACTGATAATAACAAAATAGCCAAGTAATAGTGTAATCAGGTGTAAATATATTTTAATTAAATGAAAAGACTCTAAAATTACAGAAAGACCTTTAAAAGTGCAGGGGCCAGTCCGGTTTTAACATGCACTCATTGCTCGTGGCTTTTCTAGACGGGACAACCACCAATCTCTGGGAAACTTCACAGTTAAATAGGGCTCAATGAGAGCTTTCCAAAG
>JBBMFX010000001.1:34902017-34914328 GCA_037832545.1 Rhabdalestes septentrionalis
AACATGCAAACTCCACACAGAAAGACCCTGCACCCGACCCGGGAGTCGAACCCAGGACCTTCTTGCTGTGAGGCAACCATGACTCAACTCAACTATACCTAAATGCACTGATTTCTTTATATGAATTCAAAATTCGGCTTGATGGCTACATCTGGTGGAAATTTTGTGTCAGTAGCCCACTTAGAAATCCCCTTACTGATAAAAATGCTGATGTGTCAAATACTTAATTTCCCTGCTGTAAGAGTAGAAATGGAAAAAGCAAAATGTGTGTCCTCTGGATTTACTTATTTCCTGTGGCGGGCTATTAACAAGCACCTGAATGTAGTCATTATAAAATTTTGTAAATTCTAGCTCTTTAGCTTTACACTGAAAGCAACATCAGGATCTGCAGTATAGGTACAATAACATATTTAATCTACTGTTCCACAAAAGAGCAGAATGATATACTAATTCAGACAAATGGCCAATTAATTTCTTAATTAGGCAAAAAAGCTGAGACAGGCCAGTCGCAACAAATAGCAGCTTGGAGTTCTATCCCCTTGAGCAGAGTAGCTGAGCGCACAATCACAGCTGAGCTCTCTCTCTCGCTCTCTCTTTCTCTCTCTCTCTCTCGCTCTCTCTCTCTCTCTCTCGATTTATCTCTGTAGGATCTGAAGAGCAAGCGCAATCCTCGTTTGGTGCCATATGCTTTGCTCGATGAGCGCACCAAGAAGTCAAACCGGGACAGCCTTCGTGAAGCCATCCGCACATTAATCGGATACGGCTACAACATCGAGCCTCCAGACCAGGAGGGGGGTGAGCGTGTTAAAGAGATTTGAATAAAGAGCAAATGCCTTATATGAAACACCCTAAAATATTCAGGATTTCTTTTAGCTTTGTGGTTTAAATTTGCACTTCTAAAATAGCAAATAAAAATAGATAGGGCACAGTATAGGCTTGGGTGGTGTAAAAGAAATTGTTCTATAAATACTGATTATAAGCTCAAACTTTTTCTTAGATTTAGAAATGCGTCATACTGCACAGAGTTCTTATTTCCCTGTTAATCAGTGTGATGTTGGGGACAATTTTTGCAACATAAATAAAAAAAAAGAATGCGCCACTTATGCATGCATTTGCCGTTTATCTTTTTCTTACATGACTATTGTAATTATTTGTACTGAGTCAAAAGGAAGGTGAAATATGGTTTTATTCCTGAAATGCAATCAAACATTGTTTTTTTTATTATTAAAGCATTCTGGCATAAATTGTCTCAATTAAAAGCATTTTTATTTTATTAGAAATTTAGACAAACCAAGAGTAAATGTAAAACATTGAACTGACTTTTAGTCAATGTGTTTAATGTGGCTGCCGTATGCTGCTGTCAGTGCAATGCACTGCTCGATGTAATGAAATGGCCTGAGATATCACTCTACTTGTATTTCCCACAGAAGTCAGCGTGAGAGCAAGCGCATTATACACACACACACAAACTGCAATTCCCTTTTACTTCGGTTAATTGAATGGTGCAACTGTCTGAAATGTTCGAGTGTTGCCGTCCATGGCCAGGAGTCCAACAGCATTATAAGTCTTGCTTTCTTTTGGTGGATTGTATGGCATTCCGTCCCCAAATTCACTCAGTACTAGACTAATCATGATTGAAGATGTTGTACATAACTGAATTGGCAGTTAGTGTTCCATGTTGAGTTGCCCAATGATGTTGCATTAGTGGCAGTCCAGATAGATACAAGCTGCTACACAGGTCTTGAAGGAAGCCCGTGCTAGACTTTACTTTCTTAGTGTGGTATCACAGCGTGACAGGCTGAGACCCAGTGAAACTGGACCTGGCTACATTACAACAAAAATCTAAGCGTATTTTTATCTGTAAGAATGTAGGACACCTGACATTTTGCAGTTAATGCTGTAGAAACTGAAATCTGCCATATAACCTTGCTCCTTCATCACTTTGCTTCAGTTTTATGAAAGTAACTCCATATTAATCCAGCGCAAGTGATGTTGAAACAGTGACTGATTTATGAGACTTTTATTACAAGCATTTGTTCATTTGAAATCCTGTATTCCTTTAAAATCTCTTAGGACATGTGGTGGAGAGACTGAGCATTGATAAGATCCGATTTTTCCGCCTGGAGAGGACATATGCGGTGAAGACGGGAAAGTGGTATTTTGAGTTTGAGGCAGTGACTGGAGGGGACATGAGAGTAGGCTGGGCTCGGCCTGGTGTGCGACCTGATGTGGAACTGGGAACTGATGACCAGGCCTATGTCTTTGATGGCTATAAAGTGAGTTTTGGTTTAGTTTCATTCCACAGGCGTATACTTTTATTTGGCACAGGGTTCAGTTTGGCTACTAACATGATTTGATTTATGACAGATACTTATCTGATGATAATGTGCAGTGATGTGACTGTAAGATGGAAACATGGATTGCCAGCTTCCAGGCACTGAAATATATTATTTCAGAAAATTGTATTTTAGAATGGGGCTGTACTAAAACTGGCATATGTAGCCCATTTAGCATTCCCAGCTGAAACTTGTAGGGCTTACTGGCTTCAAATATATGTTGGTATTTGTAAACAAACACAAATTCTTATTTCTATGGTATAAATAATATTATTTTTATTTTATAAGTTTCACAGTTTTCAGAGTTATGATGTAAAAATAGTTTAATATTTATATTATATTTATAAATGTGTTTTAATATTTATTAATAATATTTATATATGTGTTTTTTTTGGTTCAGTTGGTTTACTAAATGCACATACATGATCCTATTCTATTTTTAATTAATTGACCCAGCATCATTTCCATCGCAAATTAAAAGATCTGATCCAGCATTGACAATTTGACTTATTCTAAAGTTGAAGGTATTCTGCCGTATTATACACGTTTTATATTAATCAACCAAACTGCCTGCTACTTTCTGTTGGTCACATTCTCTCAATTTGGCATCTGCTAAACAGGTAAGTGAGTTTTCACCTGAATATCATTCAACAGATAAAACCATAGCCAAAACAAATTTGTATTAGGCCTTTCTATCCTTTTTCTATCCATCTTCATTTTTAAGATGTCACTTGCCTTGCTTTAGCCTTTCAAAGAAAAGGCTTGTGGAATGAAAGAGTGTGGCTATGTTCAAATTTAGCTACAGATTATGACAGATTTTTCATAGCCTCTTATGAAATGTAAAGAGTTTACATAGGAAAGGCTTCCAGACATTAAAGAACTTAACACCAACATAAGCAAATACCTGAATGCTCTTATAATTCAAGCCAGCCCTAGACAACTCAAATTGTGTAGGGTTATCATAAACTTGTCTGCAGCTGCTTGGCACCCAGTTGATGAAGCTCCTGATGAACAGTTCTTGTGTAACTTAATATCTTTGCACTTTCTACATGGCTGTATGTTTGATTTCATGAAATTGCGAACAGACGAAAAAGCCAAACCTCCTTATCACTTTGTACTGTTACATTTCCAGGGTCATCGTCTTCACCAGGGCAGTCGTTTATTTGGCCGTTGCTGGCATGCTGGGGATGTGGTGGGTTGCATGATTAACATGGAGGATAAGTCCATGATCTTCACCCTCAATGGAGAAATCCTCATCACAAATAAGGGCTCTGAACTCTGCTTTGCTGACTTTGAGACTGAACATGGTGAGAGAGAATGATGTGTTTAATATTTTGCTTTATTTTGACTAATAAATTGTATGAATTAAAGATACCTAATGGTTGTGGTAATTGAATTTGGTCCAGAGTTTTGAAGATTTAGTAGTGAATTTGATTGAGCAATATTAGGATTATAGCCGTACACAACTTCTTAGTCAGTAAAGAGTGGCCTAAAGATGACCGCTGTTCTGTTTCATGTTCAGGACTTATTCCAGCCTGCAGCCTTGGGCTTTCTCAGGTTGGCCGCATGAACCTGGGCAAAGATGCAAGCACCTTCAAGTACTACACCATGTGTGGCCTTCAGGAGGGGTTTGAACCATTTGCTGTCAACATGAACCGAGAGGTCACCATGTGGTTCAGCAAGCGATTACCTACCTTTGTTGATGTGCCCAAAGATCACGGTCATGTTGCAGTAAGGCCAAGTTTTCTTTGTTTGCTATTGCAGTTATTTGCAGAATTGAATTGCAATTAATCATCCTGATGAATGAAATTGAATACATATTTGCTGAATTTAATGTGACCAGGGGTGTATAACTTTGCAATCGTGTATGCATATTTCACTGTCAGAATATCTCCAAAATAATATCTTTCCACGAAAAGGGAAAGGACAGTCCTAACATAAATAAAGTTAATAAATCTATTATCTAATGAGCTGTATCACATATACAGCTCATTATATAATATCTATACTGACACACCATAAGCAAAGTGACTTCTTTAAGGACAGAGAGTTTGACAAATAAGAGGTTAAAACATTGATGTTTTCAGGTCACAAGGATCGATGGCACCATTGACAGCCCACCATGTCTGAAAGTGACCCACAAGAGCTTTGGAACACAGAACAGTAATGCTGACATGGTGTTCTGCCGTCTAAGCATGCCTGTGGAGTTCCACTCAAGCTTTAAGAGCAGCCCAACTATTGACATGAATGGAGTACATGAAGAGGAGCCACTCAAACTTAAACACAGGTGACTTGAAGCTGTCTTATTTCAAAGAGCACTGATGAGTAAATGAAGGATTTCATTATGAAGTGTAAAAAATAATCTGTGGAAAAACCTTCTTTTTCATATCGAAATTATACTTCGAAGTGTTGGTATCTAGGTTGGCCACCAACTTCGAAAGGACTTTATATTTTACAGAGTTTATACAGACTCCAGTGAATCGTCACAATTAATCATAAAAAAGCCTTAGGTATTAATATCCAAAATGAAATTTTTTTGTGAAATTTGTGAAAACCTGCTATGAATAAACATTAGTTAAAGAAAACAATAAATGAATTACCTGTAGTCTGACTCTGGCTGTAAAAAATATACATAATGAGGTCAGTGAAAGTATTTTGAGTTGTGTATTAAAATGTTGATCATGTATTATTTCATTATCATGTATTATTATAATGTTGGTCATGTAGTTTCACTAATGTAGCATAGAAGTTTGCAGCTCTATTCTGTATTATCAATAATATGTCATAAACCCCCTATACAGTATGTTTGAAATCATTTTCATTGCTCCACAGGCATGCAGTAAAATCCATGAAACATGCAGAAGATGGGAGGAAAACAGACTATAGTAGCATCACAACTGTAAGTTACTAGGAGTGGAGTATTCACTTAATTTATAGGTAATTAACTTATGAATATTGTAGTAGTTGGGTAATGTGCCGTTAATATGCTCTGCAGTACTACCACTCAGTCCGGGTGTTTGCTGGTCAGGATCCCTCTCGTGTATGGGTTGGCTGGGTCACCCCTGACTACCATTACTACAGCAACCTCTTCAATCTCAGTAAGAATCGGACTGTAACGGTTACACTGGGAGATGAACGAGGCCGAGTTCATGAGAGGTAAGTGTTCAGTCGTTAGTAATTCTTTCTGATTTCTTTGTTGTGATTGTTTAGGGAATAATGCCACTTGTGTGTTTTACAGTGTGAAGAGGAGTAACTGTTACATGGTGTGGGGCGGGGACATAAGTAGCGCTACACATTCGTCCAGCAGAAGTAATGTAGATGTAGAGATCGGTTGCCTGATTGATTTGGCCACTGGGTTGGTAGCCTTTACTGTCAATGGAAAAGATCTGCCAATTTCATACCAGGTATTCCACTATGACCTTTTTTTTTACATTGAAATGTATAAAATGTAGAAGTATGCTCATAGCAAAAATGGTTCTGTTTAAGCTACTACTAAGAAGAGTTTATTTGTGCATATATCCTGGCTAGTCACGTTGTTATAGCTTTTAGGCGAATACCAAGTCCAACCTAAAAGATAAGTCAAAAGTCTCTTTTATTTTTTGGGACAAATTATACTCTACATTAGTTATGATTGTTTTACACACCAGCCATTGTAATGACACAAAATTAACTGGTATCACTCACTGATGTCAACTTCTACCAAGACTGGTGTGATATAAATTATGCTGTATAAGTTCTGTCAGTTTTTAGGAAAAGCTTTTGCTCACTGACATTTTGACAGTGATTGATGGTAGAAACAGCAGCTTATCCAAAATGACTGTTTCCGCTCTTCAGAGATTTGCAAGCATTCCAGTGCTGACTAAGAATCTCGCAGCTTCAGCCTTGTCATGCTTGTCGTGTGCTTGTCATGACCGATTCCTCTAAGCCTCACATTCGCTGGCTGTCCAGCTTTCCACAGGATGAGTACACACAGACTGAGCAAAAATCAGGCAACTCTCTTTTTTGTTTTGGCCTCAGTCTGTTTTTCTCTTTTAGCTCCCTCACTTTCTCTGTATCTGTGTGTTTCTCATATACACTAAAATATGTGTTTGAATCTGATGTGGCCCATGTGGATTTGGATATAAAATTCTCAGCCATTTAGTTTTACATACAAATTCAACAATTTTGTTTGTCTCTGTCCTGCTTCTGTCTTTCCCTGTTTCTCTGTTTTGGTAAATTATTTTGTATATTAATTACATACGCATATGGTATCTCTCTCTCTCTCTCACACAAACACACACACACACACACACACACACACACACACACACACAAACACACACACACATGTACATATGTGTGTCTGTGTGTCTGTGTGTGTACACACACATTGCATATGTATATATAATAAAAACATACTTTCTATATGTAGTATCTCTTCCATATATGTAGCAGTTATTTGTAATTAAATTAAAAATAAAATATCCCATTTCTGTAGCTGAAACATTAAAAACTGATTCAATATGCTTATGTTAATGGTTTAAAAAAAAGTATGTATTTTACAGGAAAAATGAGTCGGTTAACTATATTTAATTTGGCGACTGCGATATTATAGAGCTAATATAAGAGATCATAGTTTACAAAACTCAAAAGAAATGCAAACACTTGTTTCTGAACACTAGATATTACTTACAGCTTGTAAAAAAAATATAAAGTATGTTAAAAAATTTATTTGTTTTTTAGATTGTGGTCGCACCACATGACTTTTTGTTTTTCGGGCTATAATATGTCATTGACCCATATATATATATGGAATCAGTCCAACACAGATTTTTTTCTGAGAACAAAACCATTTTTCAATTAAACCCTCACACTAACGCGGAATCTGCAGATATCTTGCACTTTTTTTTGCTTATGTGACATCCGGGCCTCGTCCGCCACACCCCCTGGTCTTCAGGCTGGGTTGCTAAGCACAGTGCCCAAACATAATCCAGGACAAGTACGAGGGGGCATGATGGACAAAGCCCCGACGTCAAATCTTGTGTGTTGCGGGAAGTGTTAAATTCGCCAATCCGAGAATGTAATTTTTTTCACCTTGCTGCTGATTGACAGTGGCCATTGACGCATCCCTCAATGTACTGAGAGGTGGGAGGTTTGAAAGAAGCCATTTTGAATACTTTATTTATTTCTACCTGCTGCTGATTGGCTGCTACCCTGTGATGCTGAAGACCAGAATTCCCCCCTTAGAGTGTCTTGAATGTTCTTGTGTTTTTCATTTTGTTCTTCCTACAGCCCTGTATTTCTATTACTGTAAATTAAATTAATTTATTATTGTATTTATAACAAAAAACATGCATATGCATTAATGACAGTACAGTCTATACATTAATGTGATGTTACTTGTGTCTCTCCTGATTACATATGCCCAACATGACTTCAGTTTTTAGCGATTTCTTCTCAAATGATGGGACAAAGGCTTTTAATGAATGTAGGTAATCTTCTGTGTTAGGTTTAAATTGACATATGAGGAGAGAATGTGGTACTCTTTCTATTTAAACTGAGCTGCACTGATTCTTGTCGGTGTGTTTTGTAAAGAGTGGTTGTATCTCTGAGTTTTTACACACCTACCTCAAATTCTACTCATTACTTATGAGACACCTTTAAAAGAATTTATGATACTTGTTGACAACATAAATGCTAGAACTTCTAGAGTACTGACACAGGCACAGCCAAGTGACACGTCAAGGTCAAGGGGAATCCCACGTCACGGTGTATAAACAGGAAGTGGGAGCTTCCTCAGTGCTCAGTCATTAAGTTCAGACGCCAGCATCCCTACCCCTCGTCTCATCTGATTGTGAGTACTCTCTACTGCTGTGTGTGTTTGTGAATGTGGAATCCTGGTGGGTTTCTTTGCAGAGCATTCGCAGAATAAACCGCGTGAGTAAACCACTCTCTCGCTTCTCTCCGCTCTTGAGCTCTCCCCTCACGCTACAAAGGCGGCACTATCTTAAGGTAAGCCCTCTTCTGTTCATTTATCACCAGCAATATATAACAGAATGACTGAGCCTAAGGTAATAAGCCGCGCGGAGTGGGACCATCTGGTGGCTTCGGTTGACCGACAGCGATTTGAAATAGAGCGGCTCGGGAATGAAGTGACCCGTTTACATCTGGAGCTGGCTGCTCGCCAACCTCTTCCCGAGGACCCTGTCGTGACACCTCAGCCTCAGGTGCCCCCTCCAATTTCTCTGCCACTTGTTCCTCAGATTTCATCCTCTCACCTCCTGCCAAAAATCTCCCTCCCGGAGAAGTGGAACGGATTGGACGGATGGTGCGATGTGTTCCTCACCAACCTTGACCTGGTCTTCGAGTTAAAACCGGAGCACTACCCCACCGGTCGAGCCAAGATAGCTCGTCTCCCTCCTCACTGGGCAGGCAGCTGAGTGGGCTGCGCCGGTCTTGAAGAGCAACATCGCAGAATGCCACAGCTATCCACACTTCGCCAAGCTCCTCAAGGCCGCCTTTCATAATCCCGACAGTGAGGTCGAGGTGCCTTCCCGACTCTACCACCTGCGGCAGGGGAACGGTCCGGTGAGTAAATACACTGCTGAATTCGGCACCCTGGCCATGCAGACCGGTTGGGGCAGTTCAGCACTCAGGGCGGCCTTTTACGAGGGTCTCTCTGTCCGTATGAAGGATCAACTAGTCGGGCGAGAGCTGCCCGAGACCATAGAAGAACTGATCCAGCATCAGCTCTCCCCCCCGGACAGCCCCTCGTACTCTGCCGCCCACACCATCAACGCCACCTCTGAGGGTCGTCTCTAACATCCCCGGCCCTCCACCTCCGTCGGAGGCCCATGCCGACCCCGGGGAACCCATGCAGTTAGGGCGCGCCTCGCTGAGCCAGGCGGAGCGGACTCGATGTTACCGCGAAGGTCTGTGCACCTACTGCGCATCCCCAAAACATCACCGCGCCATCTGTCCGCTCCGTCCGGGAAACGAGTTGACCCAGTGAAGCTGAGAGGGACTTCATCTGGGTTGTTCATCAACACTTCCAACCAACTCAAAGTTTCTCAGCTCCTGGTTCAATCGCACCTCCAGATTAGCCACAAACGACTCAGTGTCGACGCTTTCGTTGATTCGGGGGTGGCCGGCAACTTTATTCACCTCACTTTTGCTAATTTTCTGGGGGTGAAAATGGAGGCGATATCCCGGCTGCTGAATATAACTGTCGGCCCCTCCAACACAATCCCATATCACCACGCACGTGCCCCATCCAACTCACTATTGACAAGCACGTGGAGACCATCACATTCCTTGTGACTCACCTCACCTCACCTCCCATCATCCTCGGTTATCCCTGGCTCTTCCAACATAACTCTCTCATCTCCTGGACACAGAATCGGATTATCAAATGGGGGTCGACTTGTCAAGAGCTGTGTCTCGCGGCGCCGGCCGGGACGTGTTCAGGGGAGTCCCCAGTCCTAGACGTCGACCTCATCGCCATCCCGGAGCTGTATCGGGAGTTTAAGGGGGTCTTCAGTAAGCGCAATGCCATCAGCCTCCCTCCTCACCGGTCTTATGACCTGGCCATTGACCTCCAACCCGTCTCCACCCGCGCAGCCACCTCTACTCCCTCTCCAAAGATGAACAATGGGCCATGGAGGACTTCGTTACGGAGGGCCTTTCGTCTGGGCACGCTTCGGCCCTTGTCCTCCCCGGCCGCCGCGGGGTTCTTCTTCCTAAAAAAGAAGGATGGCGGGTTAAGACCCTGCGTTGACTACCAAGGACTGAATCGCATTGCTATCCAGGACCTTCATCCACTCCTCTTTACCATCTCCTACCGTCCGGGATCGAAGAACCAAAAGGCTGCTATCTCTGCTCCATCAGCTCGAAGCGCCGCGGAAGGACCCCGTGCCTATCATCCCAGCTGACCTCATTGTTTCGCCACTCCGGTGGAAGTTGGAAGATCCAGTGCGCCAGGGGCAGACCTGGGAGCCCCCTCCGAACACCACGCCTGCTGGACTTCTATACGTGCCTGCTCCCATTCAGTCCGAAGTTCTCCAGTGGGCGCATTCCTCCGCTATGTCAGGACATCCAGGAGTCAATCGAACTCTGACACTCCTCCGATGTGTTTGGTGGCCAAGCATGCCCACCGACGTGGAGGAGTTCGTCTCGGACAGAGGGCCCCAGTTCATTGCCAAGTTCTGGAAAACCTTCTGCCACCTGGTCAAGGTCTCCTGCAGTCTGTCTTCTGGTTACCACCCCCAGACCAATGGCCAGGTGGAGCGGACCAACCAACAGCTGGAGCGCTTGCTGAGATGTTTCGTCGCCGACCGACAGCGCTCCTGGGCCCGCTACCTCTTTTAGACTGAACTGTCCCTTAACCTTCACATCTCCACTGCCACCAAGATGAGCCCATTCGAGGTATGCTATGGTTTCCAACCTTCCATCTCCACCCACCAGGAACCGGAGGTTGATGTACCGACGGTCCGCAGGTGTCGACGGGGATGGGAACGAGCCTGTGTCGCCATCACCCAGGCTAATCGACGATACACCGCACAGTCCATCCGTCGGCACCCACCGGGACGATTGTACCACGTATGTGACAGGGTTTACCTCTCCACTCAGCACCTTCACCTCCGCACGGACTCACGCAAGCTTTCACCCTGCTTTATTGGACAGGATAACTCACCGCATCAACCCTGTCACCTTTCGGCTCCAGCTGCCTGCCTTTCTCCGGATCCACCCAGTATTACATCACTCCCAGCTCAAGCCCTTCCGCACCTCTCCCTTGTCACCTGCCACCCCGGAAATTAGGATTTGAGCAGGTTTTGTAGGAGGTAGATTCTGTTCTAAATAGTGGTTTGGTTAGAAAACATTGTACCTTTAATAAGTATATATGTATAATCAGTATTAGTTCACTTTAAACCAAATACTGATGAGTTACCTTTGAATATTTCATCAAATAATTGAGAAGCCAATGACAGATAATTACAAATATTCCCCTATGATGCATTAAATAATCTAACTATTTTCTCCCAAAAACATCAGCTGAATTGATAGTACTTAGTAATTCTTTGTAAAATAAATGAATACTCTGGTTAAAAGTAAATATAAAAACAAATAAAAAACAAAATTAGGAATTAGACCTTAACTCCAATAAAGAAATTAGTCATTTGAGACAGAGAGAGGTGAATATTATTCTAATCTGGTTGGTGTTTAGCTGGGTAGGTGCTGGAAGCTACAGCAGCATAACCCTCAGGTTGTGGTACTGCATTAGGGATGGGCTGTGTTTGTGTTGGCCACCACCTGGAGAGGTGGTGTGGGGTGTGTATTGCACTGTGGGGAGAAACTTTGAAACTTTTCTCAGTTCTCTGTCTGTTCAGAGGCGAAGGTTTGGGATGAGTTGATTTGGCTTAATTGTGTGTTATCTGTGGTGGTGAAATTTTGTCATGTTTCTGAAATGGACCTTGTCAAAATCGCTTAGGTTTTTACACTTGCACATTTTTTCTGTTTCCAAGACAGCAACTTCAAGAACTTCAAGACTTGTTGCCTAATAGGTCCCACACCTTGACAAATGCCAGTTTAAAAAGACAATTAATGTTATTTACTTCACCTGTCAGTGATTCAGTGTTGTGGCTGATATTCATTTGACAAATTCAGTTGACATTCTCAGTCATTTGTCCTCCTGCTTGTTTAAAGTGAAATAGGTTATACCTTACCTACTTTTCTTTAATAGTGATGTTTTGCATTGTGGTGATGTTTTGCTTGTGGTGAGTATCTTATTTCATAGTCCATTTAACTGAGCAGCTGCATTCCCTAAACATAAAATTCCTACCAGGCCTGGCAGGTAAATCTTCAGCTTGCTGGTACTCAGCTTTTTTTTTTTTGCATTCAAACTGGATACCATGATATCCTATCTCTCTCTCTCTCTCTCTCTCTCTCTCTCTCTCTCTCTCTCTCTCTCTCTCTCTCTCTATCTCTCTATCTCTCTCT
>JBBMFX010000001.1:34921422-34947583 GCA_037832545.1 Rhabdalestes septentrionalis
TGTGTGTGTGTGTGTGTGTGTGTGTGTGTGTGTGTGTGTGTGTGTGTGTGTGTGTGTGTGTGTGTGTGTGTGCGCTTCAGTTCTTGTTGAGGAGTCTGATGATCTGAGGGAAGAAACTGTTCCCCTTCCTGGGAGTGGAGGTCAATATGCCATGTTACCTCTTTCCAGATAGGAGGAAGGAAAAATGTGTGTGGTGGGTGTGTGGGGTCGCTCACAATGCCGGTGACTGTGCGAATGCATTGTGTGGTGTAAATATCTGTGACAGGTGATAGAGACGTTAATTATCTCAGCTGTTCTCACAATACTCTGTCGTGTCTTGCGGTCTGAAATGTTGCAATTCCCATACCAGGCTGTGATGCAGCTACAGAGAATGCTTGCAATGGTTCCTCTGTAGAACATGGTGAGGATTGGGGGTAGAAAGTGCGCTCTCCTCAGCCTTTGCAGAAAGTAGAGATGCTGCTGGGCATTCTTGGTGATGGAACTGGTGTAAAGGTTCCACGTGAGGTTCTCCCTGGTGTAGATGCCAAGGAACTAGTTGCTCTGGACGGTCTCCATCAAGGAGCCACTGATGCTCAGTGGTGAATGAACGCATTGTGCCCTCCTAAAGTCACTATCTCTTTGGTTTTATCCACATTCTGGGAAAGGTTGTTGGCTTTGCACTTGTCCGTCGATGATTGTACCTCCTCTCTGTATGCTGCTTTATTAATCAAACCCAATATAGTCATGTCATCGGCTAACATGATGACGTTTTTTGAGCTGTGCATTGCTGCACAGTCATGGTTCAGCAGCGTGAAGAGTAGAAGGCTGAGCACATGGCCCTGGGGGACCATTGTGTTCAATGTGGTGGTGCTGGAAATGATGCTCCTGATCCTGACTGACTAAGGTCTCCGAGTCAGGAAGTCCAGCACCCACTTGCAGAGTTCCATCCCAAGCAGTAAGCAGTCTCAGTGTCCCAATCAGACGAATGATGTTCAGCGCATCTGGAAGGCAGGCTTCACTATCACAGCTAGGTGAAGATGCCTTGTAGTTGGTGATGGCCTGAATGCCCTGCCACGTGCGCTGTACATCCTGAGTGTTTTTGAACGGTTTACTGCGCTGATGGCCCTGGGCACATTGGCACTTGCTGTACCCAGAGCCATGTCTCAGGTCCTCAGCAGCATGTGCACCTCATCCATGCTTTCTGGTTGGAGCATGTGGGGATGTTCTTGGAGACTACGACCTCATTCACTCTGACCTCATTGATGTAGCCAGTGTCCAATGTTGTGTACTCCTCCAGGTTGGAAGAGAGCTGCTGTAGGTTGCAACCTCCCTGAATTTGTCCCAGTCGGTGTGATCGAAATAGTCCTGAAGCGCAGAGATAGTGACTGGGAGCCAGATCTTTGTCAGCTTTTGTACAGGCTTGGCAGATCTGATGAATGGTCTGTTGGCTGGGATGCACATGATGGGCTGGTGAGCGGAGAATCCGAGGTGGGGGCGGGGATGACTCATTTACTGTCACTCCTCTGTTATTTACGTAGACTGATCATTTGTGTTAAGGCATTTTCTTCTTCCTTTGTTGTAGAAACACATGCTGTCACACTGTTCATATTAGCCTTTAAGATTTGCTGCTAATGATCAAGCAACCCTTCAGCTGACATTTGGTCTAGGTTTGACTCATCACTAATGTCTCAGTTCAGTATGTATTGGTTTGCCAGCTGCCTTCTCCTTAGTGTGGAAAATAATTGCTTCTCGTAAATGATGCTGTGCAGTGTAAGTTCGAGTAGCAGTGGTTAAAGTGAAAGCAGCCTCAGACAATGTCCCAATAAAGGAACTCTCACCAACAAGCTCTGTGCTTTGGGAATGCACACATCTAGCAGTGTACTAATTTGATTTTAATTAAGCCTTAAGGTGTACTGCATATATCAGCCCTATATAATGACCTTCCAAACAAAGCACTCAATCAGAACTGCTGGCGGTAATATTGCCAATGTTGGGCAAGTTACTTCAAAACTGTAATGTATTATGTGTTACTTGTTACTGACATTTCAAAGTAATTCTTTACATTACAATTTTACTGTATTTTAAATGTAAGACAATACACTACTATTGCATTACTTTTAAGTTACTCTTGCCAAAATAACTAGAAATATGGATTTGGCGTGTAAATATAGCTCATGACGCTCAAGAAGCTCATAACGCATCCAGCAGAATGTGACCGTACTATCCGCCGTTAGATCAGTTGCAGCTGGGCCGGTCCTGGGGGGTTAGATGTTTAATGCGCGTCTCAGGCCGACGGCTGTTCTGGACTTTTAAGTTCTGAGAGATGCCCGTAATGTGACGAATGTTTAGGCAGCTCAAAATCCCAAAGGATTCTAAAATTCCAGCCGGATGGGCGGAGGTCTCAGAAACAGGACATGTCCGGGAAAAAGAGGACGTCCCCCTACTCTTCTCTCTGTCTGACTACATGAAGTGAAACATTTTGCATGGACGTTTCTCCTCTGCTAATCGTGCGGTGATTTTGGCGAATTCATA
The DNA here is from genome assembly GCA_037832545.1 of Rhabdalestes septentrionalis. Taxonomy (NCBI): domain Eukaryota; kingdom Metazoa; phylum Chordata; class Actinopteri; order Characiformes; family Alestidae; genus Rhabdalestes; species Rhabdalestes septentrionalis. The sequence goes on from JBBMFX010000001.1 coordinate 34,923,934, forward strand.
TGAAGGAGAAAACAAAACTTCATTCCGGTTTAAAAATGCATTGTAACTCATATTTGTACTGAGTAAAATCTTACCAGTTTCTGTTCTGTAATGACTTACCGCGTTACAGCAAAAAGTAGTTACTTTTGTAACGCGTTACTCCCAACACTGAATATTGCAGTATTAATACCCATCTCAACAAGCAGAAATCAGCTTGCTTGGTGATCGAATCGCCTATTCATGAACCAGGGGGTTGGGATTGGTCAGAGAATTTAGAATTTGGAAATTGGAAAATTAAACATGTAAATATATCTCTAGACGGCATGCTCGCTAATGACAGCCCTGTTTAGCTTACACAGTAAGGCTAACAACAAGGGGTTCTATGAATGTGCTTGAATATGCTTTAGAATGGAGTCTTTGGGTTCATTCATGAGTTTTTTTGCATGGCTGTAGCAGATGCAGCAGTGTGCCTTTGAGCTTTACTGGAGGACCAACTATAAAGCAATGTGTAACCAAACAAGTGTGTGTGTTTACCTGCTCTAAACTACCTGAAGAGGAGCTTGGAGTATATTCTAAGAGATTTTGAGGTTCTCAGTTAGCTGAAGGATTGGCTGCAAAAAGAGGCTTTGCAATTGCTACTATCACTGAAGAACATGGCTGTCACTTAACACATATGTCAGTCCATTAGTGCAGTTATACAATAATAGTAATTGCATGGTAAACACACAGTTCACAATTTCACAAGGTTCCCCACAGTAGACAAGTATCACCCATATATATATATATCTTAAATTAGCCATAATTTTTTCGCCACCTTCTACATGTTTTGGGGTTGAAAACATGCTGATTTGTTGGAAGGGGGGTTGTTGTTGTTAAACAGAGCTACATAGTTACAGGCTTTCAGAAAAATAAAAAACGAAAATGTGTAACTTATTCACTGGTGCCTAAAATTTTACCCACAATTGTTTTAAACTGTCTCTTGAAAATCATTAATTTACGAGCTGATCATTGGCCATTTTAGAATCAGACTTTGCCTATGGCTTAGCAAATGTGAAGTACCTTTCTGTGGATATTGTGCATAAGACTGTATGTACTGTTCAAGCCACCAAGCCTCCAATTTACTCAAAACACCATGTGTTTCACATAATTCTGAGTATTCTCGAGTTTTAAACAGCAGGAAATCTTCTACGGTCATTTTCAGTGCTGCACAGTACAGTATGTGCACTGCATTTCTGAGCACACTATGGAGACAAAAATAGTCCAATCAAGTGAATGGCCAAGACACATGCAAAAACATTTTTTCCACTTTACTTCCTCTCTGCAGCGAACCTGAAGGAGCTGATCTCTCAGACAATGGTGAGTTGGGCACAGGAGAGTCATATTCAGGACCCAGAGCTAGTGCGAGTGATGTTCAGCCTGCTGCGGCGGCAGTACGACAGCATTGGCGAGTTGCTTCGCGCAATGCGCAAAAGCTACAGTATCAGCGCCATTTCTGTCCAAGACACAATCCATCTGTTGGCCTCACTGGGCCAGATCCGCTCTCTGCTCAGCGTCCGCATGGGCAAGGAGGAGGAGCAGCTCATGATCGATGGCCTGGGGTAAGGGGCCTAATGAAGAAAACAAAAAACTAATTTTGTTAATGGTGAATGGAAGTTATTAAAAATAGTATCATGTTTATAATATCTTGTGGATGAATGTCCAATAGAGAAAAAGAAAACTGAAAGCTTTATGATGCTTTTTATTTTGGGTGTTTAACTCTTAGAAATCTTGAGGTAATATTGCATTTTTGCCATATGTTTGATTGACACAATTATTTAAATGGAATTAAGTGTGAAATAGAGATGCACTGTTTAGGAAATTTTAAACTTGATACCATAACTAATAATTAACACATTTTGTGGCTGATACTGACATCATAGGTCATTTATGGTAACTAATTTTTTTAATTCATTATTTTAAACCACACTGATTTGTATCATCATAATAAATGATATCATAATAAATACTATGAATAGAATAAAACATAAAATGATGTTTTGAGTGCACAAAGCATTGCATCTCATCAGGTTTGTGCATTTGTGAAAACCTGTAATCAGAATGTGACTGCATACCAGTAATTTGTGAACTGAAAATTCTCTGTAAATCTATAACAGTTCCATCTATGTTTAATACAACAGTATTTCTTGTGTCTGAATACAAGCACACTATGAAGAGATTAATTAAGTGTTTGTTCGGAATGTAAAGATGTTTTTGTGATCAGTAGTGATAACTCAAATTGATGAAAATTAAGTCATTGTTTTTTGTCTTGTGTCCTACAGTGACATCATGAACAACAAGGTGTTTTACCAGCACCCCAACCTGATGCGAGTACTGGGCATGCATGAGACAGTCATGGAGGTTATGGTTAACGTCCTGGGGGGAGGCAAGTCTCAGGTACTGTTTAGCTATTTTGCACAGTTTTATGTGTATGAATAAGAGAGTATGCATTTCTATATTCACTGTATTCCTTAAACAACTGTATGAAAATCTCGGGACATGGTCATTAATTCAAATGTATAATGAAAGTGCCCAAAGGTACAGCTGGCAACACTTCAGGCTGCCCTGCTGCAGATTTAAAGATATTGTATCTTTTATCTTGGTATTAAAAAGTACTTTTTTGGCCATAATACGACCAAAGTGTGATTGCTTTTTCCTCAGTGTTCCTCTTACAGGAGATTTCCTCTCACAGGAGTTTTCCTCTCAAAGCACAAAATACTGTTTCATATTTATTATAATCTGATTTATTAGTACATGAATTTATCATTGTAAACACTGATTGTTGGCTTTTGTGTGCTCAGGGCAACAAAAAAAAAAGACAACTTTGTAAATACTTGCTCTGTCACATTATTTATAATTTAGAAATATTTTAGTTAAACACTATTTTAGACTTCTATTGCCTAAATAGATAGTTAAAAGCACAAACCCAAAATCACTGCACATATGGAACTACCTGTTATTTCATTACTTTGTGGGCTCTGCGCCTTCTGTTGCAGAAACATAATACTTGATACTTGATAATACAAGTTTGACCTCACCAAATTTTCAAATTCACTAAGAAGTGAAGTCCAGAATGAGCATGTTTCAAATGAATGAGCATGTTTCAAGTCAAAATGATTGTATTAATCTGAAAAGGTTTAAATGATCACTTAGACTAATGTCAGTATGGCCTACAATAATTTGGAATAAAAACATATTAATTACAATTGAAGAATATTTTAATCATTTCAGGTTTTGTTATGACAGCAGTGCTAAAAGGAGAAGTGACTAATTAAGCATAGTGTGTGAGAATCTTATGAGACAGTGCCTTGAGAAATCATTATGATGTGGTCACTATGGCCTCTGGTAATTTTTTTGTTTGTTTTTTTGTTTGTTTGTTTGTTTTTTTTATAATATCCTGCAGCACTGGCGGTCAAATAAAGAAACACACACCCACACATGCAAGCACACTCAATCCTGCACGCAAATAATGAGACTGTCCCAGAGGAAGCGTCAGTTTTTGGTGTTACTTAATTGGCACATGCAGAATAAGCGCTTATTTATGGACTGTCATTATTCACTGGAAGTGGAATGGAAGTGGGGGTTTATGAATCTGTAAATATCAGGCATATTTTAAGCCTGTCCTTGGGAGAGGTAGATGCTTCCCCAAAGACTGGCTTAAAGTATACTTGCTATTTTTAAACTCTGACCTGACCATGTGTGGATTAAATTTGCAGTTTCTTTTAGAAATTTTCTCTTTAACGTTGTTGATGCTTTGGTTCGCTTTAATTTGGCTGCTGATATAATAATCGTAATTGTATAATCATCATAATTTTCTGAATACTCTCTAGAAGCAGCATCAGCACAAGAGTGTCATAAACTTGGCTTCCATGGCTGAGCAACTGCAGACACACCTTAGATCACTTTTAGATCACATAGTAAAGTCTGTGTATTTGACTGCAGTGTCATTAAAGTCCCTCTCAGTGTAATGGTCAGGCATCCTTTTGTCCATATACTGCAGCAGGCCCGCTAATCACTTTAACTGATTGCTCTGCAGTTTGTAAATTAGATTTTTAAAAAATTATAATGTGAAATAAAAGGTGATCATGTTCTTTACATGTACATAGAAATTAAATTACTAAAGAAGGAAAGTAGCTGAAATGACAGAAATAGTTGTCTTGTGCCTTGACATGAAAGAGTTAAATCTAGAATGGTTAAAAAAAGAAGTTTTGCAAGTATGTTGTTTTGGTTGTTTGATTGTCTGTCAGTGACTACATAGTAAACATTTAAGCAGGACCACTTTGAACTGAACCACCTCTCCTCACTTCACAGGAAATTGCTTTCCCCAAAATGGTGGCCAGCTGCTGCCGCTTCCTGTGCTACTTCTGTCGAATCAGTCGCCAGAACCAGAAGGCCATGTTTGACCACCTGAGCTACCTGCTGGAGAACAGCAGTGTGGGACTGGGTGAGTTAAACAACATTGCTTTAGGCCTTGACACAATGGCAGTGATGCCGCAAAAACTTTGTAGCTTTAATCTGAGTGGTTACACTGCACAGAAAATTCCCTTCAGGACCACTGCATTTTGTTCAGCATATTATATTATATCAATTTCTTCATATGTGATCAGTATGATACTATGTAAAATTCATTGTGGGTGCAGAGAACAGGCCCTGATCAGTGGCCCCTTTATTGGAAGAGATCGAAAGCATGAGAAGAATGGTGTACTTGTGATCTTAATCACTCAAGGTTTAAAATTTAATATTTCTCAGACCTTAAATATAAAGTCTTTTAGGAGTAGATTTAAGAAATGTTTTACCGCATTTCACTTAAACCACATTTTCTGGCACTTCTATGGCCACTTTATCAGAAACATTGACCTTGTAGGTCAACTAATCTGGTCTGTAGAAAGAGGCTATAGTCCTTTTGAAAACATTAGCCTTCTCCTACCCCTTCATCAAGGATTAGTTTCTGACAGAAAGATTTTGGGTGAAGTGAGTAAAAATACCACTGTCCCTTATACACCAACTCTACACATTACCATCTCATTAATATACGTCATTGCAGAGAATTGTTCACTAAACAAATAATATAAAAAGCTGTCATGTGGTTGGAAACTGACCACAGATATATAAAGTGGGGTGCTGCACAAAACGGGGTGCAATCTGTGGTTATACAGTGCAAAATACTGGGCTTCATAGTCAAATGGTGTGTTTCATGGATTTTCTAACTGAAAGTAAGTGCATGTGCTCTACACACTTGTGCACATTTAAATGCACATTTACTGTTTATTTTGTGTAACTTGTTGAGGAAATAAGTAGTTGAAACACTGCCGCCCTCTGGTTGTCATGAGTTGCTACAAAAGCACACATTTATCTGCAACGAAGATTACTTTTTTAAATGTTTGATACTATTGTATAAGTTCAAATGAAAATAGTTTTAGTGGTGGTGCTGTGTGTGTGTGTGTGTGTGTGTGTGTGTATTCACAGCTTCTCCATCTATGAGAGGCTCCACTCCTCTGGATGTAGCTGCTTCATCTGTGATGGACAACAATGGCCTTGCACTAGCACTTGAGGAACCTGACCTGGATAAGGTATTTCTGTGTGTGTGTGTGTGTGTGTGTGTGTGTGTGACCACTATTTGTTCCTAGCCATGGAAACTGGCAGGTAAGTACTTTAGAAGTTTATACATTTTATAAATTAACAATGGTTTCATTCAATTTGACAAAGAACCCTTTTTCCACCTGTGCACTCTGTACAGGTCATTTTTATATTATTATGGCAGAAAATAAAAAGAAAATCAAGTAAATGGGGACAGGTTTAGTTTCTGAATAATTGGTAACCACCAGGCATATGAATGTTGTCCATTAGCAGCACCTGATTTCATTTAATGAAGGATTGTTTAGATGAAGCAAGTGCTGGATATTTGTAAATAGTGGATGTATCCATTAATAATGGATTATTGAAAAAGCTAACACACCCATATACAGAAATTCTAATATCCTAAACAAATAAATGCTTGTTGCCTGGATACATTATTTTATATGAAAAACAGTACTTCAATGTTTCATATGTATGTATATGTTCTGTCAGAGCAGCTGAATAAGCATCATAATTTTAATTTGTCTGTGTGTGTTTGTATGTGTGTGTGGAGTGTGCGCATATGTGTGCTTGTTTTTAATAAACATCTGTTTTGGTAGCAGGTGCATGTGTCTTTTTTTATATCGAAGCATTTAAAAATAATTGTGTGTGTTTATGTTTAGGTGGTAACATATCTGGCTGGCTGTGGACTTCAGAGCTGTCCAATGCTGCTTGCTAAAGGCTATCCAGACATAGGGTGGAACCCCATTGAGGGAGAGCGCTATCTCTCCTTCCTCCGCTTCGCAGTCTTTGTCAATGGTAAGATTACCATAGCTGAACAGCAGAACACCACATTCAGTTAATATGACATTAGTGCAGGGAAGAAAACAGCAGTGAAAGCATAAATCACTTCTGGAATACAAACAAATACACAGATAGACACATAAATAAAATTTTTGAGATATTTATGCTCAGGTTATACCCATCCTTATACAGTTCACACACATAATCAGAGACACATAAGCAAGTCATTCAGAGCCTGTGTGATGCTGTACAGGTGAGAGCGTGGAGGAGAACTCCAGTGTGGTAGTGAAGTTACTGATTCGTCGGCCCGAGTGCTTTGGCCCTGCTTTGCGTGGAGAGGGTGGGAACGGACTGCTAGCAGCCATGAAGGAGGCCATTAAAATATCAGAGACGCCAGCACTCGATCTGCCCAGCACTGCCCAGGGCCTTACATCAGATGTGTAAGAAACACACACATACATGCACTTTCATATAATATAGATATATTTATCTTTCCATTTCATGCAAAACACATTTGGGCATAGGAATAAAATGCTTAGTGAAGTGTCCACCCATTTGGTGTGACGGTGGGTTCAGATTTTCATTTCACTGTGTAATAAATAATAATAAACTGTATCCTGTGAAAACTTGATATAAATCACAGCTTCCCATCACCTGTTCCTAAAGACTTGAGAGATAATTGTTGTGTCTTCTGTGACCTATTAATGTGAACCCAGGATACGTCCATCCTTGCTCTTCACCTTAGTGACAAGAGTAATTAATGGCTTATTGTTCTTTGTATTGAAGCTGTTGTGTAAAACCTGCTGCATTTTGAATATATCTCACAACTTTATACTGTTTTTTTGGCTGTGTGAGTGTCTGGATCACTAATTGCTTGTTTTGTTTAACCTAAGTAATGATAAAATGAGACTTAAGTGTGACTATTCATTAATGTTTTCTTGTTCAAATATGTAGTTTGTGAGACAAACAAAAAAAAAATTCAGGACATGTTATTCGATCACATAAATTTAACAACTGCACTGTGACATAGTTTGAACATAGAAAAGTGGATTAAATATGTGGCATATTTAGAGGCTTTACACTTTTTAAGGTGTGAGAGAAACTACACAGTAATTTATTGATTTATAGGATAATGTAACTATTAGTTGTGATAATATTATCCAGGCATAAAAGTATATTTTAATGAAAATATGACCATTTTAGATCATTTTTTCGGGAATTTAATCTTGTTTATGATGTTTGTCTGTCTCTTTCTACCCATCTATCTATATGTGTATCGATCTATCTATGTACCTATCTATTTATCTGTCTGTCTGTCAATCAGGTCTACTGAGGATGAAGAAGAAGAAGAAGTGGTTCATATGGGGAACGCTATCATGTCTTTCTACTCAGCTCTCATAGATCTGCTGGGACGCTGTGCACCTGAGATGCATGTGTGTTAACCTCCTTTTCACTTCGAAGAAGATAGTAGTGTAAATACAAGCAAATATTCAGATAAATAAAAATAAAACAGTATTTTTTTCACTTAAACATTTCTAGAAGTCTGTTTGTACAAGCCCAGTATTACTTGTATTTTCCATTAAATTCCTGCTTTAAGCAATCAACACTTCTTTAGATTAAATCAAGTTTGCTGAGAATGGAATCATTCTAATCCACGCAATGTCTGGAGACACATTTTCTATTTTACTTACAAACGCAAAAGAGGCATAAAGAATACAATCTGCTTAATTCGGTATAATTTCTCTGTTTTTTCAGTGAGCTACAGGTGTTAAATACCTCATATTTTATAAAGGTGCTTTTATTACCAGTGATACCTTAGATTCCTAAAGTTTAACATGCTTCTGATTTTAAACTCTTATGGCATTGTTGTTGGGAGTATGTCAGTCTTCTGCAACCTTTTGCTTTCATTCCCTCAGCTGATCAATAAAGGTAAAGGTGAGGCTCTGAGAATCCGTGCGATCCTGCGCTCTCTAGTACCAACTGAAGACCTGGTTGGCATTATCAGTATCCCACTCAAAATGCCTGTCGTCAATAAAGGTATGGAATCTGGCTTTCATTGCTTTCAGTGGTTGTTGTGAGTAGTTTTTTTGCAATGACCTTTGAACCACAGTTATTGTCCGTTTGACTTTCTTTGTAGGTGCACTTTCAGGTTAACAATTACAGACCGTAGTCTTCTCTGATTCATTTGTTAGACCCATTACCATGTACATCAATTATCAGGGTAACCAACAGTCTGCTGGTAATTCACACAATAGCCATGACATTGTGTGTGCTGCATACAGAATATCACTAACAGTGGTCACAGTGTTTAAAAATCCCAGAAGCACTGCTATGTGTGCAACATTTTGTTTCTGTATACAATTTTATGCATACACATCCAGCGTGTGTTTGACTGGGGAATTCACATTTCTGACCTACATTTTCATCTCCTGTGAGGATTACGTCCCAATAAACACACACTATTGAGACAATTTTACATCAACCTGCATTTACAGCTAAGTATCTGTTGAAAAGCCAAAAACTTCCCAGAGAGCACAGGGAGACAATCCTAATCAACACAAAGCACTCTGAGGGCATGTGTGCGTATAAGTGGGCATTATCTATCACATTTTCCTATGGATTGTTAAAGAATCCCTAATACGCTGTGTTACTTCATATTCTTACACCATGTGCAACCCAAATTATCACCCACCTATTACAAGGCTAAGAGTGTAAGCAGAGACAATAGGAATTCAAGAATCAGAATCATTTTTTGTTGGCCAAGTATGTGAGCAAACACAAGGAATTTGGTTCCTGTGTTGGGTGGTCCTGGTCTGCAGGCTTCTGTAATGTCTGCCAGAGAGCAGCAGGTAAAAACTCTGTGGGCAGGATATGAGGGATCTATGATAATCTGTGACAGGTCTTTAGTCATTCCATTCTTTCAGCCTCTCAGAGTAGGTCCTTTTGCACCTTTGATCTCCCTGGTCAGTGTGTGGCTTGCTTCTACCGGGCCCTGTCACCACTTCTGTGGGCATCCTCGACCTGACGAAGATGTTGCAGCTTAGGAGTGCCGGGTTTATGATAAAGGGTAAAAACTATTTTGAAGTGACTGTCTGATATGTAGCAGTCAGTGAAGACAAGGAAAGTACCAGAGAGCTCTGTACCGTGGCTGCCATCTGCGGTGACATCTTGCATCTGAACTACCTTTACAAAAAGAACTCACGAACACAGTGGCGATGAACATTACACTTTATGTTGTTAATTATTATTTGTATTAGCACAGCAGCCCTCTCATTGTCCTAGCTAATTCTCATCCACTGTCTATGTGGCCTTGTGGTTAAGGAGTTGCCCCTGTGATCAGAATGTTTTGGGTTCAAATCCCATGAGTGCCAGTGGCACCCCTGAGATACTTGTGAGCAAGGTACCTTCCTCACACACTTCTCCATGGGCGCTGTATTGGTGGCAACCAACTGCTTCACTTGTTGAATGGGTTAAATGCAGAGAAAGAATTTCAAACTTTTAAAATGCTGTGCTGTGCTGTGCTGTGGTGTATGATGATCACACATGATGAAAATTGGCCCATCATTTGCACTTATTACACAATGCTACCAAGCTGGGAGTCCAAGGGCTCGCAAAAGCTTCTGAGATACATCGTGGGGGAGGCAAACTAGGATCTTGTGCTGATAGGGGCAACTGGTGTACTGAGGGTTAGGGATCTGCCCCTGTGATCAGAAGGGGCACCCATGAGTTACCCCCTGAGATATGTATAGTCCACAAACTGGCACCATAAAATTCTGTCTGTGGTAGTAACAAATACCCCGTTTGCGGTATGGGATGGAATGGGTGTTTTGGAAAATGTTATCACAGTAAAAATATTGAGATCAAGGCTTATAATGATTATTTCAATGATACAAATGATTATTTATTTTAAGGCTAATGGCTGATAGAAAAAAAAACAGTTAAAGCTTAATCTTAATTGTTATTTTGCCTCTTCATATTTGTTATTTTCAATTCAGGTTATACGCCTATAGTCATGGAAAGGACAAAATTGTATTGTATTCCAGAAAGTAACATGTACAGGAGGAAGCTTTATTAGTGGCAGCAAAGGCAGGATATGCACAACAAGAGAGTGCCAAATACAAGTTGGCCTAATATATACAGAAAGAAAACAGTTAAATTAAACAAAGCACTGGGTTCAGGGCTGCCTCACAGACCTATTAAGTGATTTGGATTTTTGAATCTTTTGAATTATTAAAACATTCAAACCAGATCATTACCTAGAAGTAGTGTTGTGCTCTAGCCTGATTTTAAAAAAGGATAATGTCCTAATTCGGTCTCTCTTTCCCCCTCGCTCTCTCAGATGGTAGCGTTACCGAGCCTGACATGTCTGCAAGTTTCTCCCCGGATCACAAGGCACCCATGGTGCTGTTTCTGGACCGGGTCTACGGCATAGAGGACCAGAGTTTCCTGCTGCATTTACTGGAAGTGGGCTTTCTCCCTGACCTGCGGGCCGCTGCATCCATGGACACGGTAAGGCTGAGGGAGCAGATCCTCACTAGTGTCTGTCATATAGTCATGTAGTGTTCATCAAAGTTGAAAATTATTATTATTATTTTATTATTATTGTTAGGTATTTTTCGGTTTAAAATGTAACATATTTTTACTATAGCCCTGCTTGGCAGTGTAAGTGATTTGTACCTAGGTGTGGAGGTCATTTTTGCTATTGTTCCTAAAGTGCTTTGTGGGTGTTGGCTTGGCAACTCTTCTGTAATTTAGTTTAGGAAGTTGACCTCTTGGAACATGACCATAGCTGATTACAACTTATTTCTGGAGGGTCATAACCCAGTAAACAATGTCAGTGCAAAAATGTGGCTTTTCACTAGTCATTTGACATTCTCACAGAGCGCTGCAACTGACATGCTTCAATATTTCAAGAACCACTTGCTTGGATTATTTGAATATTTTTCCACTTGACTATATTTGCTCATAATTTTGTAGGCTTATTGGTAATAACTGTTTGCCCAGTTTCAAACAAATCACCCATAAGATGTCACTACAACAATCTACAATGTCCCTCTGTGTTGCTCTGACATGTTTTAATTTTCCTGTAAATGTCCTCACATAACTTTTTACAAAATCAGCTGGTCTTCGTTCACCCTTTAAAATGGTCAAGCCATATAACCTCTCATACATTCAGCTTTTACACCACTGATGATTTATTCTCTGAACTTTGTCTATTCTCTCAAATTGGTCTTATTACATACTGCAATGCATTATTTCTTGTTTATCTTGTAACTCCGTCTTGATGATCAATGATGTCTAGCTCTAGCACTAATTAAACTTCGATTCCAAAGAGCCAAATTTCTGCAACATTGGTTCACTTGCTGCACACTGCACTACTTTTTCCCAAATATGTTATTGGTTGAAAACTTAGGCAGTTGTGTTACAATGCTGAACTGGTTAATCCATTCTTAATATGCTTGAGAATAATATAACACAAGATCGACTTAAAAAAAAAGAGAATGACCATTTGGAATTCATTGATCATATCCATAAAACACTGTATAGTAAGAACTATGGTAATATAAAATAATAATGTATTAACTATAAAAGTATGGTGGCTGATATAGCAGCAATTTTTAGCTCATTAGAAGTTATAACAATTGATATTTCAAAATGAGTTATTTTCAGACCCTGTTATAGATGATCTTGTGAATTCTGGAAGACTTTGTACTCATTTAAGGCTAAAATTGGTATGCAAGAAAAATGTGACATTTTGTCATTCGCAGTTTCATAATTAGGGCCCGTGTGGTGATTGACCGTTGAGTTGTTGTGAATGATGAGGTCTAGAATTGCTCTGCCTCAGCTTGTTTTGGATATATCTTACGCAAACTTTGAGCACAGACAGCTAGTGTTAAAAATGTTAACAGCTAAGAATTGCCTTCAGATGCTATAATTTCCAGTAGAGCAACAGCGCTGCCAACTGATGAGCGTTAAAGATCACATAGTCAGACTTAATCTAGCTGTTATTGAATAAGAGTCTGGTTGATACACGCCCAACAGGAGAGGCCAAAGGAAATGCAATCTGACATTTAACACATGTGTGTGGGTCTTCACTTCTCTCACTCTCTGTTCTTGTGGTCATTTCTGAGCATTTGCTTTATTGCTCTTGTAAAGCTTATTTTTTAGAAATATTAGAAGTAAGAGTGTGAGGTCAACCCACGTGGTCCACTCCACAAATTATGAGATAAGATACAGACAACTAGTTTTTTAATTGTTTAGGTTATTTATTATGCTTCCATTTAAAATGTATGCACATACTTTCACAAACATTTTGTCTTTGTACTTAGAAACAAGAACAAAAATGTATTTTATTCATAAACAATAAAAACAATTTGAGATGTCTGTTAAGTAGGGATGAGACATGATTTTCGAATACTCAAATATTCTGTATACGTTCGAATATCGAATAGTTATTTAGAAAACCGTTATCTCACTTAAGGGACTCCGAAAAAAACACGGAACAGAAAAAGACGTTTCCTCACCAATACATCATGTAATGCATTAATTAAGCTCCCCCATAGGCAGCTCCAGAAGAAGAAAACTGAATTTTACCGTGTGGCATGAATAATGCAGAGACCTGAGGCTAGTAAAAGTTCCGTATGGACTCGTTTGCATTAAATGGCAATGAAGTTCAGTGCAAACTGTGTTATATGAAGCTGGAATACCACAGATCAACCACTACCATGCACAGTCATCTGAGAGGGAAGCACCCCGCAGGAGAGACTTCAGGCCGTTTCACTGGATTTAGACTTATTGGCTAAATGTGGTTAGTGATGCATTTTTACAATTGAGATAGTCTAGAATTTAGTTTAATAGCTGAGTTGCTCTTGTTCATTTACTGCACTGTGATTTGGAACAGTTTGTGTCGTGTGATTAAACAGTTTGTGAAAATTAACTTTTTCACCCTCTCTGTCGTCATGGTTTTGTGCGCACAAGCGTTCGGGCTGGGGATGAATTTCGAAAAATGTTTGAATAGTTCTCCTCGATGTTCGTGTTAGTGTTTTTGCCAAAAAGTCACATCACTACTGTTAAAACGTAATTAGCTTTTTGCAGAATTGTGGTTCAATTTCAGCCCATTTCTTTGGCAAGCCATATCCAAGGTAATGCTTTAATTTCTAGTGAGTTTTAAGATTGCAAACCATCTAGACTTGGATTTTTATCCAAGACAAAAATTGGATTATTAACACAGCTGGTGGCCTAGTGGGTAGGGCTTTTGCCCCAGCAATCTGAGTGTTGTGGGTTCAAATCCCTCTGATCAAGCCTTAGGTACCTTTGAGCAAGGTACCATCCCCTGGGCACATTGTTCCTGACTACCTGCTGCTTCACTTGGCGAGTGTGTTAAATGCAAAGAAAAAATGTAGCGTATTTCCCACTTGTGGGACTAATAAAAGTTTATTTCTTATCTTTTCTTGTCTTATGGCTGTGTGTTAGGGCTCGTTACCTTTCTTGATTGATTAGATTAAATTCTTCTTTTAATACCTCCAGTTATATTATCATGTTCATGTGTACTTCCGTGATGTGCTCATAGGAGCAAATATGCAGCCAATCTTTGTCCAAACATGATATAGTTCATTTTAGTTCAGCAGTTCTTTTTTGTTCCATCTGACAAGTGTATTTCCCAAAGAGGGCTGGTGTGTCTTAATTCTCATGTGCATTTTAAACATGCATGTCTGTGCTTCTGTTTTAGCACAGGTAAATCATCAGTAATGTGACATCTCAGATGCATGGCCTTTAAATATAGTGTCAGTAACACTATAATAACCAAGATATGCTGTCAGTCATTTTTCTTCACTTTATGTACATTATCCATTGTTGGTCTTCAGATAAAATTGTATCGGATTCTTTTATCCCGATACATGTGACTGTAACAGTCGTCTCTGACAGTGAATGCTAAACAGCATATATGGTATACTTTTGCACAACACTGTGTGTATACACACACACGTACACACAGTACTGTGCAAAATTCCTGAGCCACACCTCTTTTTTTTAATCATTTGCTTTTAATCATTATGCCAAACCTTCAATATGCCAAACCTTATCTTTGGCATATTGAAAAGATTAAAGAAATGGTAACAAATCTGCAAGAAGCTGCAAAGTTTCTAAAGGTGCCTAAAGTCAGCACCAGCAGTATACTAAGCACCAGCCTGGTCATCTATGATCAGCTGAACATGTTTATGCATTGGTTCAGGCTGTGTTGTGCTTGAATGATGTATATACTCCACAGCGTGGGTTAACAATAATTTGCTTTTAGAACTTACCTCTGTTGATGTTTTAGGTCATATTTATGCAAAAATATTGAATATTCGACTTGATTCTGGTTAATCTCTCTGCAGGATGCACTGAGGACGACTGAGACTGCTCTGGCCATGAACCGGTATATTGGTTCAGCCATGCTGCCACTGCTGACACGCTGTGCCCCACACTTTGCTGGGACAGAACACCATGCAGCACTCATTGACTCCACACTCCATACCATTTATCGGCTGTCCAAAGGCTCTTCACTCACCAAGGCCCAGAGAGACGCCATCGAGGAGTGCCTTCTGGCTGTCTGCAAGTGAGACCATCAGTGTTTTAGATTTTAAAGAAGCTTTTAAGAATGTGATGAGGGTTTCTTTGTATCGTTACATGTATTTTTATTTATTTATTTTTTTTAAAGGTACCTGAGACCGTCCATGCTTCAGCAGCTGTTGCGTCGGCTGGTGTTCGACGTGCCTTTGCTGTCTGAGTATTGTAAGATGCCTCTTAAGGTAATCGACCACAAAATGAAATTCATAGTTTCTAGCTGCCCTTTGTTAAAGCCACCATTTCTTTTATACATTTCTCTGGAAGCTCCATGTAACTTTAAATAATTAGCAAAAAGCTAGAAAGATTGAAGGTTAAGGGGAGCCTGATCATGTCCTATTGCTATCATTACGTTAAACACACATATTCCTATTAATTGTGCCACAAATGAGTAAAGACACTATAAATACGGAAGAAAAGAGATAAAAAAATGGCTAGATAGATCTAGACTTTCACTTCTCAAACAAAACAAAATGCACTATTTATCCACAGCTTTTGGCCAACCACTACGAACAGAACTGGAAATATTACTGCCTGCCCTCTGGTTGGGGCAGTTATGGGATGGCCTCTGAGGAGGAACTGCTCCTCACTAAGAAGATCTTCTGGGGGATCTTCGATTCACTCTCACAAAAGGTAAAGCTCCATTGTCAGTTTTGACCTGTATCACCTGTTTCCTCTTTGGAAAAATGTAAAATAATTATTTTGTGTGTAAAACCCTAGTTAAGCTATGATTCTACTAAAATTATATCTACTATTACAGCACAGAAAAGATGAACTTATGTGAAAACATGAGCATGATCAAAAGAGGCCTTGTTAAATTATTTTTTGTTAACGAGAATTTGTATTATTATATATAATTATATATTATATTATATATATTATATAATTAATTATTATAAAAAATAAAAAAAACAATTAATAAAAATTCTCAAAATGTTTTTTTTTCTCTGTGTTTGTACATGTCTAGAAATATGAGCAGGAGCTGTTTAAGATGGCCATGCCATGTCTTAGTGCTATAGCTGGAGCTTTGCCACCAGACTATGTGGACTCATCTCTCAGCACTACTCTGGAGAAGCCCATCTCCGTGGATGCTCAAGGCAACTTT
Organism: Rhabdalestes septentrionalis; assembly: GCA_037832545.1. Classification (NCBI taxonomy): domain Eukaryota; kingdom Metazoa; phylum Chordata; class Actinopteri; order Characiformes; family Alestidae; genus Rhabdalestes; species Rhabdalestes septentrionalis. Next base: position 34,940,021 of record JBBMFX010000001.1, read on the forward strand.
GACCCCAGGCCCATCCACACCTCCAAGTGAGAAGGAGAAAGGAGTCATGTGTGTGTGTCTGTGTGTGCAGGCATTTGTATGTACAGGGTTGCAAGTCTAATCTAATACATGTATTTGGTAGAGAAATAACGCACATAGTGTACTCCCTCTGCAAACTAAATGACTAAGCTAAGCACAAAAAGTGGAGTTGTAATTTTCCGCAAGGACGCACAGTGGCAATGTGGAAAAACACTTCTCTTATGAAGCCTTATACACTATTTGACTAAAGCGTTGCTAATATATTGAATCATGTTTGAACCAGCTTTGTTGCCAAGCTTAGGTAGGTTTCACACTAGATCTTTTTTCCAAGAAAATCTAAAGTGAGTAGCTCCACCAAACATATCAGGGCTTCTTGAATAGTCTCAAGTAAAGGTTTTGAAATATACATGTGTGTATCAAAGGATGTAGTTTATTGTAATAGCTAAGAACAAAGCCTGTAGATCACATAGACACAGTGATCAAAATGTATGTCTCTCAGTTTAACCATTTACAAATCTAAACACTGTCAAAGTGTCATTGTTAATAAGACCTTGTAAAAAAACATTTGCTCAGGCATGCTCTTTTCACAGCATTTCTCTCCCGGAAAAGTTGGAGTACATCGCTGACAAGTATGCAGAGCACTCCCATGACAAATGGTCCGCTGAGAAGGTACGAATACAACTCTCGAAGCCACTAGGTCTCAATTGCTGGCAAATGAGCTGTGAAATGCTCCACCGTCTTTATTTTCCCTCATCATTAATGACAGATCAATGGCAAGCCAGTTTGAGGCTGTAACATATTCGGTCAGGCTGTACATGGGATTTGCAATGGGCCAGTGATGGATAACTGATGGAGTATATGTACTTGCAGTAATATTGGGCAGCATTGTAAGTAAATGGTATATTATTAATCTAAGGGTACAGCATTAGTTCCAATGTTAACATTGTCATAAAGCATCATTTCCGGGCAGTGGATCTTCTATGGCAGAACTACAAACACTGTTTCAGATGATTTGGTACCCTCAAACTTGTGTGTCATACATATGAAGGTACAAAAATGTACATAAATCTTGTACTTGTATGATTTTGTTCAGGACTGTATACCAATGATTAACATTATAAATGAACATTGCTAATCTGATTACAATTGCATCTGTCAGTGGTGTCTATTATGCTAGTGAGTGTTGTATTGGAAGCAGGTAAAATAAGGATCATATGGATGATGCTTTGACATGCACAACCAACCTAAATGTTGCAGAACAAGTACACCCCTGCATTACAATGCTATTTCTTAATGCAAGTGGCCTGTTTTGTCAGGATAATGCATCCTGACACACTGCACTCTATGGATATCACAGATTAAAGGATCAACATCAAACATCTTGGTGCTTTAGACTGCAGCGTTATGTCAGGTTGCATTTTGTAAATTAACTTTTGTTTGTCAGTGAAGATATCACATTCGTCCATCCCCTTCACAGGTTATTCTTGGATGGAAGTATGGAGATTCCATCGAGGAGAAAGCAAAGACTCATCCCATGCTGAGATCTTACAAGTCACTCACAGAAAAGGTATATAAAGGGACATTCTCTTTGTCGTCCATGATGCAGTTTATTCGCACTGTTGTGTATGTGTGCATGTTTATGCCTTTGTGTTTTCTTTACCAGGAAAAGGAAGTTTACCGCTTTCCAGTGAAGGAATCTTTCAAGAGCATGCTAGCCATGGGCTGGAATATTGACAGAACCAAAGAAGGAGAAACCATTTTTCAGCAACGGGAGAATGAGAAGATGCGGAAAATCTCTCAAGTCTCTCAGGTATATATCTATGAGATCAAGGTTTTTGGGATACATTTCTGAGCCTTGTCTAGAGTGATTGTCTAGAGTCTCAGGTCTCTGCTGTGCAAGTCTCTAGGTTGCAAGTTCAAATTATTTCTCATGCCCCTATAAAGCCTCTGCGGTGTGGGTCTGACTCAGGTCTTTGGAGTCCAAGTCTAATTTGAGTTTTGAACCTCTTGGGTACTAGTCTGAATGGGGTGCAAGTCCTAAACTGATATGAGACAAACTTGAGTCTCAGATGTCTTAGATATTAGTCACAGTCTCAAGTCTCAGATTCTAGCAAGTTTAGGTTAGACTTATATATTAGCTGCTGAATTTGCATTGTATAGGAATAAACCCTTATTAATAATCTGTCTGGTTCAGTACGATTTTAAATAACAAACCTCAGTACAGCTTTAAATAATTCCCCTCTGTTGAAAGGATGAGCTGACCAGCTGAAGTTTTTGTAAAGTTTAAAGGAATGTAATGGATGACTTGCTATAAAAATTCAGGTAGACTGGCAGAGACACAGACATAAAGTTGGAAACTAAAGATTTCATTCAATATATACAGTAATTTTGTCGGTCCTAATTTAATCACTTTTGTTTGAGTCTGAGTTAAGTCACTGGTTATAACATGTGGTTAAAATATAACTTAAGTCTTAGTCACTGATTCAAGCTACCTTCTCTGAAAGGATTATTTCCCCAAAAAATGAAAGTGCCTGAGTGATTTTGTTTGAAAGAGCATTTGAATAAGCATTGTTTGGTATGAGATCATCATTATGATGTGATGCAAAACAAATCCAATTGGCCATATTAAAATCCAGTAATATTACTCAAAAATATGTTATTCATGTGCATATATTGCAAAGAAAAATGATTATCTGCACTGACAACGTAACATTAGAATGAAACACAATGTTTTGGAAGTGGCTAAATTAACATGTGCATGCATAAAATCATAGTATATTGTTTTTGTGTATTTGCCTATATTCATAATATATTTCCAAGCAAATAATAATTTATTGGACAATTAAATTGCTTCCACATGCAGAAAATATTTGCAACCAATGTACACACTGGAGTCAAATACATTTCAGAACAGCATTTTTTCCTGTGCAGGTGGCCCAAGACTTTGGCATAGTAGTGTGAAGAATGTATATGCATATACACATGGGCATCATCGCCATTTAATCATTTAATATTATTTTATAATAATTGGTTTGGACCTCCGCACTTTTAACATAAATAATTAGGTCACTAGTGCTGTTGAATCTTGAAAGATTCATGAAAGAATCCACTCCACTAAACCCAAAGAAGAACACCTCTCCTGGTTTGCTGAGAGACTGCATGTTATAAGCATGCGTGACATCTAGAAATGTTTTAGTTTGTGTGTTGTATGTTCACAGGGTAGTGGCTTCCACCCAAGTCCAGTAGACATGAGTAACGTGCTCCTGTCGCGAGAACTGCAGGTGCGTACTGCTGACAGAAATTTGCAGTTCATCTCTTTTGACCAAAAGGTTTTTTTTGTTTATGTTCTAAAAGAGAAAGAGTACTCCACTGCTCAGCCAGAGCTTATCTTATGAAAATGTAGCACTCGTCCAGGGTAGATTCCATCACTACTTTAAACACAAAAAAGGAACTGAATATTTATGCAAACAGCATTGTCCATTTTTTTTCTTTTATTTTTAGTGTTTGTAAACAACCAGCTTTGGCATTGAAAACATACCTAAATAAAAGAGAAAATTGTGTATACATTATTGTAATATAGAATATGATGATGAGATTCAAGGGGATGAATACTTTTGCAAGCAAAAGCCACAAGCAATTTTCTCATCTTTATGCAAATGAACTAGGAGGTGGTAACTTCCTGTTCGGGTTGCACAACAATGGAAGAAAATTCTTCAGCTCTTATGTTTAGATGAAACAAAAATACCTACATTTATCATCCTTAACATTAAAACCATCTAGCTAATATAGATAATGGGTGTCAGGATGAAAGAGGATAGCTGCTACATTTGCCAGTAGTTTGTGCTACAGTAGCTCTTCTTTTGGATTGGACCAGACGGGCTAGCCTTTGCTCCCTATGTCAGTTAGTGGCTTTGAACAACCTTGACTTTATCGTTTGTCCTTTCAATAGGTTCTAACCACTGCTTACCCCTAACACCCAACATGGTGTTTTGGTGGTGCCGGACAATGTGGTGCCGGCCATGGTGTTTTGGTGGTACCTTCCCCAACTGTAGCTAGCCTTAAAAAAAACTATACCATTCCACCTTTTTTAAATATCTGCACTTCTAATGCACTTTTATTTATTGCATTTTCTTTTATGTAAAAAGTAGTTACCCCTTTGTTATTTTTAACCCTCGGATGTTTGAGGTCTCTCTGGCACTGTTTAAGTATTTCATCTAGTTAAAAACATATAACACACATGGTTATATTCTGGAAAACCTCAGCTATAATGATATGTGAGTAAAGTAAATGTAATGATTTTCTAAAATACTGCGTAAACATGACATGACAAAAGAATCTTTTCAGAAGTCTTCAAATAAAGTAAAAAACATGCTCCAAATGTATCTGAGCAAGACCTTTGAAGTTTGAACCTTGTAAACAAATGTCTTGGCGACCAATATGTAAGGAGAACATTCAGAAATGTTATGTAGTTTTACTACAAATTGTAAAACAGTCAGATAAGGTACTTTTTCTTGGACATATCATGTCCCTTGGTGGCCGAAAAGGGCACCTTTGGTAGAATTATATTATATATAATTTTTTTTTCCCACCATCACAATTTAGCCTTCAGAGGCAGACACTTGCTCTTTATAGGTCACATTGTAACAAATCAGTGATATTCACTTCACCTTTCATATTAATGAATTTATCGTATTTTTTACCTTATCTGAAGCTTGACACTTTACTCACTCACATTTGACAGAAATGTCTCCAAACACACCCAACAAACAACAAACTTGGTCTATTTCCCCATTGAAAAAGAAGACATGTGATTATCTCTTGCCATATGAAAGCCACTTACTTTAACAAAGCAAACCAATAAATGTAACTATTCCTCCAACTGATCTAATGCCGTATAAATTATGATGATTATTTTGGGCATGTGCCCCTGTGATTCTCTGTCATCTTCACTGAATCTCTTATGTTGTTGTTGAAATTAGGCCATGGTGGAGGTGCTAGCAGAAAACTACCACAATATCTGGGCCAAGAAGAAAAAGAGTGACCTCGGAACAAAAGGTTTAATTTTTCATAATGCATGTGAACAGTTCTCTCTCCTCTGTGCTTTTCTATTATTGCTTATCTTAATTTGGTTTCATTATGTTTTAGGATCCAAGAGGCCAGTCAGTCAGGCATAAAATCTATGCATTTTTAGAGTAGGACATGTTATTATGGACTTACATTAAAACTATGTGTAGGAGCATTCTGATTCACAAGCAGAATATAGCTTCAATGTGTATGAACATTGAAGGAATTACAAGGTGTAATGCTTTGCAAACCTAATTTTTTATTATATTAGATATACAAACAACCTAAACATACATAATTTTCGGGAGTTTACATAAGTGGTTATAATTATAATACAAATTATAATAGTAAGATATCTAAATTACACTTACAAAAGATTTAAAATGAATTACCTGGACCTTGCAGTCAGAATGCTGTACAAATCAAGTCAGAATGAACAAATAATAATTTAATCACATGAAAGTATAGTAATTGTATAATGCTTTATTTTTGTTGATCTAGGTGGAGGAACACATCCCTTGTTGGTTCCATATGACACACTTACAGCTAAAGAAAAAGCAAGGGACAGAGAAAAAGCCCAGGATTTGTTCCGTTTCCTGCAGATAAATGGCTATGCAATTACCAGGTATTGATTTGTTTTTGTGTGCTATGTATGTCATGTATTTTCGCATATCCTCATAGTGCTGCCGTGTGTGCGCATTGGAAGTAGTAATTGGTTTTAAACAATTTGTGCTTTTGTTTTGCCAGGGGATTAAAAGACATGGAACAGGACTCGTCCTCAATGGAGAAAAGATTTGCTTATAAATTCCTGAAGAAGCTGCTGAAATATGTCGACTCTGCACAGGAGTTCATTGCACACCTGGGTAATGTAACTTTGTTCTTAGCAGCAATCTGCCAAACAACTTTATTATATGTTAAAACAGTGTGATCTTACCTGGGTTATTAAAAAGCTGCTGTTTTTCAGTGATAAATGTCATCAGTGATAATTGGAATTTTGTATTTGTATTTGTACTTTCTTCAGAGGCCATGGCCATCAGTGGAAAAAATGACAAATCACCTCATGAACAAGAAATCAAGTTCTTTGCCAAAGTATGAAGCATATCTCTGTAAAATCAAAGGCACACTGAAATGCTGAAATTTCGATAAAATTTTTTTGACTTACATTTTCACCCACTTGTGCTTTAAATGCTTGCAGGTCCTTCTGCCCCTCATTGACCAGTACTTCAAGAACCACTCTCTCTACTTCCTCTCTTCACTCAGCAAGAATCTGAGCAGCAGCGGTTACGCCTCCAACAAGGAGAAGGAGATGGTTACCAGGTGGTTTAGCAGCACTGTTACAAAATTATAAATACATAGCACAGCACCAGTCTAAAATTCTAATTTTAATAATTATAAAATTATCAAAGTGAATGAAGTAGTAATGATGCCAAGTGTGATTTTAACATATTTTACTATGTAAAACTTTTATTTGACAATACTATTTCTGGTGGTGATGGGTGCTGCCACAGTGTTGAAATACCAGATGAAATATCAGAAAAAGTTTGAAAAAGTCCAGGAAGCTTTGCACTACTCAGAGCGAGGTGGGATGCAGCCAGTTCATCATCACCCTCTCCTTAAAGTGCTCGATCCAAAGCGAGCCCTTCAGTATCATGAACCTGAGGAATGCGACCAACTGGCCATGAATGTTGGCAGGCTTCCATTCATTGCTTTGGCAGGCTCATATAAGATTGTAGGCACTGCACAGGTCCAGTTTGAACGCCTGCTGCAGTGTCTCGAAAACTAGTCAATAAGAGCAAGGCATGCTGCTCTTGTCATCTTGTTAAGCCCTTAATAGTTGATGTGTGGGCAGAGGCCCACATCTTTCTTCCCCACAAAGAAAAAAAACAAGACCCTACAGCTTGTAGATGTCTTGTAAATTTTTGGAGAGTGTTTCATCAGAGTAAAAGTATTTAAACTCACCAAGTGAAATCTGTTTGCAGTGAAATGCATTTTTAAACAAAGCAGCTTCACCCCAAACTGTCTAATTTTCCTTATTCTTTCTTTTCCCCATCAAAACCTATATGTCAACACTCGGCCTCCCAGACACAACAGAAATAGCTAAAATTCTAAAAGATCAGATCATGCTGCATGCAGATCCTCTTTCAGTTCTTTCCATTGCTGGGTGGCACAGAGCATGCTTAGCTGTCTAGTGTCAGGAGATGAAGGACATTCTGTGCTTTAATTACCATATTTTTTGCCGTATAAGATGCTTCGGAATATATGACGCACCCAATTTTAAAGGAGGAAAATCTAACCAAATCTGAACCAAACACTGTAGTTAAATATCTTGAAAAGGAGGTAACAGAGTGTTGACATGGTGCCCGGGCAGCATGTGGTTAGACTGTCGGAAGGTGGAACAGGCGCTAAAGGAGGGAGAGGTAACCCCGAACACACACAGCCTGGCCGTGCAGGGAGGGTCAGAGATAGGGTGACCAAACGTCC
>JBBMFX010000001.1:34958648-34971897 GCA_037832545.1 Rhabdalestes septentrionalis
GACTAATGAAAATGTATTCGACCAAGCCTTCTTCATATCGACTAACGTTTAGTCGACTATTTGGGGGCAGCCCTAAAGAATACAATTGTATAATTATCCTCCTGTGTCATTGCTATCATGAACCATGTGTGTTAACACTGTGTAGTGTAACAAGACAACAATGCATGGTTTATCTAAACAAGCATTTTGTAAGGACCTACTGGCTCATCCAAAGTGGGTTAAGGAATGTAAAATTAAACTCAGGTTAGGAGATTAACTGAAAATACAATGAAGTTCCCTTACTTCCTTAATCAGAGGAAGGTACCATCAGCATTGGGAGGGTTTTTGTTGCTGTATTTTAGGGAGATGGATGAATTTACACTGCTATTACACATACTGGTCTGAGCAATCAGATGTATATACCTTAAATGCATCTTGGGAGCAGTTCCTTTAGCATTTTTACATAACTTGACCTTATCCAGATGTAATCTTAATACTCGAGATGGATAAAATAAAGGAGCATACCATGTCATTGTGTATCTGGCTGAAGAGAAGTTCATTCATGTCTGCAGGGCTGATTACCCACCCACTTAATTCTTCACCTCACTAAGAACGGCTTTTCGTCAATATAAGTAGCAGGCTATCAAAACTCTCAGAATAACTTATTGTTCCAGCAAACAAGAACATCCCTTTGATGGTGAGTTTTGGGTCATTTTATTGCTTGTTTAATAAATAGGTAACCTTGCAATATTCTTGACCTAGCCTCTTAAGCTTTCATGATGGCGAGAAAGTCGCACATCCTTGTCCAAAGGGGTGTGGGTTTACTGTTCACAAAAAGGTCTGCTTCAGCTAGAAGGGATTAGCACAACCTGTGGCATTTGCATTTTGTTGTCAACTCACAATATCACTCTTGAGAGACCAGTTACCTTCATCAAGAAGATACTCAGGCAATCTGCAGGATCCCCAGGTTTCTGAAAAGGCCAAGCACCCCATTCAGATATCAAAATATATTCTGTTTGTGAACTAGACCTTAACTGAGCTAAGCTGGAATTGCCACCGTTTGCTCTCCTAAGAGATCTCTGAACCTGCAGCTGATCTCCTGTAATGGAAGTGTCACTGGCAGCTTACCTCTTTCCTTTTCACAACCAGGAAGTATCGTTAACAGAAATTCTCCCTCCTAAGTGCTAAAACTTTTCATTTTCTCCACTGGACAAGGTGTATGGCGCAAACGGCGCCTTCTAGAAATATCAGGTCATGTGTCTCACCAGACTCTGAGCCCAGATTCCCATGGAGACTCTGCTCATTACTCTTCTCAACAAGATTAGAGTTGCTTCACATTACATCCTGTACAGGCTGGTCGGTGCTGTGCTATTGCTAATCAAATGAGTAACAGCAACTTTTTTAAACATCTGTTGTGGCTAACACTGTCGGATATGCCGTACAGAGATCAGGTGACCTATCTCCTCACCAGGACTATTGGCCAGTCAATCAAAGCCATTTAAGAGTTGACAAAGATGTAGACTGAGGCTTAGATGAGTGATGAAGTCAAAGCCACATGCCTGTGCTCAAAACCAACTGTGCCTCTTCCATCTGTGAAGAGCTCTACCATAATGGTATCTCCAGGAAATCTCAGTCCCAGTTTCACAGCATAAACCTGGATGGCCCTGTAAGGTGCCACCTTTGCCCTGTTTCAGGGCCCTGTTCAAAGAAGATGTCTTTTCCCCCATCACAGTTCCTAAAGCACAGGTTCTCTCAAGCTCTGTCACGGTATTCAGGGATAAGGGAGTTTTCAGTATTGTCAAGCCACTAGTTTGCCTCACTTCTTCCAAGCAGTGTCATAATTAATTTTATTATGTGCTTTAGGGTAAAATTATAGAACCTATTGTGAACACAATTAAAGATGTGTCCAAACAAGTAATTGAAGCACTTCCCAATTTAGCCACATGGGGTCTCTATCATCCCATAGGTCAGGGCAGTCCAAACATTTTGCAAAGTGGGCCAGAGTTGGTGAGGTAAAAATGTGTGGGAGCCGACAATTCAGCCTGACATTCTTTGAACCATTAACATTAAATGCAATTTAATCATTTAATGACATTTTTATTGCAAATGGCATACTTTATTTCTTCACATAGAACACAAATAAATCTAAACCAAAACCTTTACCAAAATCACTCTGCCTTTCATATTTGAAGACCACATAAAAAGTTTGGAAAAGTCTTTAAATATTATACACTGTTAAATGCTCATTGTAAACATTCCAAACATGTGAACAGGAAAACAACACCAATTTATTCACAAGTACAAAATATTGAAGGCAAAAAAAAAAAAGTGTATCACTCTTTCTTTTGTTTTGCAATGGACTTTCAAAAAACAAAACGGCTTTCAGAAACAAAAAACACTGTGTTTTTCATTATACAGTACACGGCCTGCAATTAACCCCAGGGCCAGACTTTGGACATGCCTGCCCTAGGTAGACTGTCCATCCTTGTTCATGCAGTGGAGTCAGATTCATGCACATTCATGTTCCACGTAGAAAGGACTGTTATGAATTTCATCTTATAGTTTTGACAGTCCTTTTTTCATAGCCTTTTCCCACGTGTCAAGCAGTGCAGTGGTGGTTCTCAGTGTGCAGGATATGGGTATTTTGCCGTTGCCTTGCACAGTTTAAACTGTGATTCAGACCTAATTGTGGCAGGTTCTCCAGCTCTTAGGTTTATCCTGTCCAGTAATGGCCCTCCTATATGGAAACGGAAACTCCGCACCACTGTGTTGATGCACATCTGAGATTAGATCTCTTCACATCCACCTACCCTCACATAATTAAGTGAGTAAATTAAGGTCTTCAGCTAGATATGCAAGGCCATGAATTCCACCTACTATAGGCTTTGTACTTCAATCCTCTCCTTCAGGGAACAGTGGTTATATGCATAACATTGTTATACATGTTTTAGGTATTAGAGGAACAAAAAGAAAGTTCCAGGCATCATATACCTTTGGGAAAGGAGACCTCTATTTTACTTATCTTCTCTCTCTCACCGCCTTTTCTTTTCTTTATTAAGCTAATGGGGACAATGTCTAATCTCATGCTCTGTTGCTCTGTAACTCGGGGCTACAGTACAATGAACAGGAACTTATGATTTTAATAGTACCTTCAATTAACCTTCTCATTCCCTTTTGTCACTGATATATTTGTTTGTTTATTTATTTATTTGTTTGTTTGTTTTTGGTATTTTTGCTTACTTTTTATGGCCCATCACTGAAGTGAAGATTATTAGGCCTTGTTAAATTAACAATGAATACAATAAAAACTGTAGTTTTTGTTCTAGTTTTCATGCATGTATTCATTTGTATTTGTTAAGCTCCAAAATGTTTTTCTGTGAGGTTCTTTTTGCTTTAATATACTGATGTTTAGTACTTGAATTTCACTTCTTGTAATGTCTTTTTCGTTGTTCTCTTCCAATGACAATGCCATCCTTCTTTTTAGGCACAAAATTAATAATTACTTCCTGAATACCTACCGACACTTTTGGCTGGGAAAAATGCATGAGAGTACAGATTATGACAATCTGCTCTCCATGCTGACGGTAATGTAACGCTTGGGGAATATTTTTGTTTGCTGCCTCAGTGTTCTCCATCTCTCAGCCATGGTTGGGACTGTAACTCATACTTCAGCTGGAGGTCTCACTGGTCATCTGTTAATGTGTTACGATTAACAGACTTCTGTCTGCCCCTTTAGAGAACAACATTACTAAAAATAAATTGCCAGAAAGAGTTATTTGTGTGATGCCATAGAATAACCATTTTTGGTTCCCAGAAGGACCTTCCAAAGGACAAAGAACCATTTTTCTATGTGAGATGTGTGAGAGTGAGAAGCCTTAAGATTTAATGTATAAACATGATGTAAAGTTTCTTGAAGTACCTTTACATTATGTGAATCTGTAAAAAACATTTACAAAGATGAGAACTAAATAAGAACTAAAACTGGTCTTCTCTGGGATTGTCAAAAGAAAACTTTGTTTGGTGTTTCTGTCTCAGGTGTTAATATTATAATGACACCCTATTATCACATTTTCAAGAAAAACTATTTTGAGACAACCAGTTGGACTTCCTGCGGCTCATACTAACCAGTTCTACTTCTTCCTTAGCACTACCTGTTTTCCAGCTGTAATTTTCCTCCTCCTAATATTTCCTCTCTCCATGGTTCCCCAAATAACTTGTAGTCATTGTGCCAACACCTAATTTCTTGCCCCTCCCACCCCCAGGCATCGTTCTATTAACCTGTTCCTCACGGGCTATCAGAGAATATGGATAGAGACAGAGACCTACTCTTTTGAAGAGAAGCTAGTGCAGGATTTGGCAGTAAGTAACTCTTAAGTCGGTTCTTCTGTGTTCTGTGGACAAACCCGACCTGATGTCGCCAATCAGGTGAACTGCAAATGCTGTGGTCATTTTTTGTGCTCTTTTGTTTTTGGTGACACTTTAGTTGAAGTGAACTACCTAATATATTTACAGTATAGACAATGATTTTGTGTAATAACACAGATTAACAGATTTTGTCAATATAAGTAAGCCTTATTATTCCATATCAATTTCACTTGGATGCAAACCTGCTTACTTTTACTTGTACTATCACAAATCAGAAAAAATATTGGATGAAAAGAAAAATGCAAATACTACATTGCAGTTACCCTAAAAGTTACTTTGACTGTCATTATATGTCATTACAGACAAAATGAACTCCAGGTATTTCATTCAGTTTTAGAGCAGCAAAAATGGACAAATAAGCTCCAGTTTGTCAACAAATGCATAAGAACATTTTTAAATGTTTAAGAACAATGTTTCTTAAAAAATAATCAGAAGAGATTTGCATATTTCTACCTCTACCATGCCTGATATCATTAAACAATTCAGTGCTTCTGGAGAAATTTTGGTACATAAGGGCATTCTTCAGTAGCTGTAAAAATATGGCCAATTGATTACTTTGGCAAACCCTTGTCAGCCACAATAATATGTATTTAATATTACATTAAATAATGCCACTTAAAATCTTATTGCACAAAACAAGACCCCTGAAGCATCTGACGTGTACCATGTCACAGTGAATATGTGAAATTGATGCCATGTGTTGCACACTAAAGGCAAAAAGGACCATGTACAATATTATCACCAACAAATCCAATCATCTGTCATGGTTTAGGGTTGTGTTAGTGACACTGGCAAAAGTAATACATATTTATAGTTTATCTTTATAATACTGTGAGAGTAGAATGAATGCAGAAAAGTACACTTCATTTTCGTTGACTAAAACGAGACGAGACGTTATTCCCTATGCTATAGGGAGGGAAGAAAATAGTAAAGGTAACATCCCAAAACTTTCATCCATTGTGCGGCACTGTAAATTAGATTTTAGATTCTCTGCTCGAACCTGAACCCGGATCGATATTGCCTGCCACCACCCTCGGGTCAGACCGGGCCGTGATGCAGCATTTGAGTTGCTCGGAGCTCCAGCAGGGAGGGGTGTCAGTTTATAAACGCACCCACAGTTCAGAGCGTGTGTTATAACGGCCCACGTATAAAATTTAAGTAATTACAGTCAATTTGTCGGGCCGGGTTGGTTTCGGACACAAGTGCACGGGTTAGGGTCATGTTGGTGTTCATTTTTTGGGCTTGATCTGGGCTCTAATATAAATGAAATGTATCTAGAGTGGAAAAGTTTTGGGACACTCTTTTCTAGACTTTCCTCCTTTAAAATTGGGTGCGTCTTATATTCCGGAGCGTCTTATACAGCGAAAAATACGGTACATGTTTCAGTAAGACAATGCGAGACAATGCCTAAAGACATGTTTGCAGAAAGAAAGGGACCAAATGCTTAATGTCTTGGTATCCTCAGTGCCAAAGCATATTTTAAATGTCATGAGAAGAAATGGCAACATTACGAAGTTGTAAATGCTTTTCTCTCTCAATTTTTTATGGAATGAGTTGAAGGCAATGAAATACAGGGATGGATGTATATAACTGAAATTGACAAAGAGTTAAATTAAGTTGACTTGACAAAAACATGAAATAGCTTCTGTTCATACTGTCTTCAATGTTGTAAAATTAAAAGTAATTTTAAGAGTACTTGCATTTGTTTATTTGCATTTTCCATACCGTTCCAGTTTTTATGAAAAATTTCCCAAAGGCACTAAATCTCATAAACCACATTTCAAACAGCGGAACAGAGAGGACAGAATAAGAAAGAAGATGAGTAGTGCACATATCAGGATGGATAAACAAGGACAATGGTCAAATACAAAATAAATTAGTAGAACTGTCACTTGGAAAATGCAAAACACAGAGCTAAAATATGTTTTTTTATTATTATAAATATTTTGCTAATTAGCTAGTTGAACTCAAAATTTTGAACCAGCAATTCTTCAAGTTCAAACATCCACCTCTTTTTTACTGTGTAAAACACCATCATGAGCAAAATGCTAAAAACATTCAAATGTAAAATACACACAATCTTATGTAGGGAAACATGAGAACTGGGAATGTCAGATGATAGACCAGAATGTGGGAGACGAGAGGTGAGCTACCAGTGTAGCATGGTGGATGAGCCCAGTCGCGGAGAGAAACGAGAGAGCTGGTACCCACATGCTTTGCTCTGAGAACACTCCAAGTGGAGATGAGATTCCCACCAAGGAATCCTCGTTTTCTCGTACACACACAGAGAGGGTAGAGAGAGGGATAGAGTTGGGGGTGAAGTACTCACGGTACTGTAAGCCTAGAGCTGAAGTGGGATGCGTGTGCATCGAAATGAACCCTATTGTCTGGGTGCTAGATGCCACTTAATTTCCTGTTTGTATACCCCCTGCGTGAGTTACTTCCGATGACCTGTGACGTCATGCGACCTGGTGCGTACGACGGAACTGACAGTCATGCTTCACTAACATGATTTTGAGTGTATTCAATTATATCAGGCAAAACAATTTAACTCTGTACAATCAATATCTGTATTTCTGACAAAAATTATCATCCTGGCTGAGGACTTTCAGAAACATTCCTTTAGAAAATTGCATTCTCATTTTACAAGGGTTCCAAAATTGCGTTGTAAGCTGTAACATGTATTCACGTAATTATTAACAATGAGAGCTAAAAATAGTCATTTTGCTATTTCTCTTAGATGCAGCTTTGACGGAGAATGGCTGAGGTTAGAGACTAAGTCAGCAGGGCCTTCAACTAAAGTCTTACCTGTTTTGTTTTTTATGTCTTAATTTTTTTTCTTTAATTCTGGCTAATTAGGAACAACTGTGCCTTAGGCACGCATGACATCTTGTGTATACAGATGTCAGGGCTTGTCGTGAAGTGTCTCTATCATAGATGTGCTAAGTCCAGCCAGTAGGGTTGTAAAAAGACATCTCAATTGATTGCTTGATTTTCTTTGCAAAATTTATGGAAGGCTTTCTTTGGATTTTGAGAGGCTTTCATAAATTTTCAGATGCACAATCGTGGCCGTGCTCATGTACATGCAGGTTTGAGACGAGCTTCAGTTCATGCTTTTGAAGGAGGTTATACGTGTAGGCAGGATG
The DNA here is from genome assembly GCA_037832545.1 of Rhabdalestes septentrionalis. Lineage (NCBI taxonomy): Eukaryota > Metazoa > Chordata > Actinopteri > Characiformes > Alestidae > Rhabdalestes > Rhabdalestes septentrionalis. The sequence goes on from JBBMFX010000001.1 coordinate 34,966,199, forward strand.
TGAGGATGAACTGTTCCTTTGTCAGTAATAACCATTCATTGCCCTGATGCATGCTGTTTGTGTTTGCATACATCATGCTAAATGAATTGCTACATCGCTTGCTACATATACACAAATCTATCTGTACCTTCTGTGTGTGTGTTTGTTTGTGTGTGTACTGGATAATGTGTGGGTTTGTGTGTATGGTTGTGTGTATGTATGGGTGTGTGTTAATTTTATTTTAAAATGTGGATTTTGACAAATCATCATGGACTTAGAATGAGCACAACAGGTGGCATTTCAGTCCAAATACAGTGTCTTACCCTGTTGCTCACTTTTACACATTGTATATATTTATGATATAGTACATAACATAATTACAGTGTAATTGCTTATTAAACTGCAATCGAGTGTGACTGTTCACATGACACAATTAGTGACCGTGCCACATATCACATTCTAATTAGCATAAAGTTTATCCAAAGGAAGGGTGAAGAGCAAAGTAAACACAATTTGTACATTGTAGGATCTCGCCCCATTATAACACATCATAACACAAAAGGTTTTATGTAAATAATTCAAAAAATATAAATGACAAAATGAAAGGCTGCTTAAAATTCCATCCATCCAAATTAAAACACAGTTCCACAATATTGTAGGTAATAATACAGTTAGTTTTTAAATAAAGGTAAGACATTTTCAGTTAACTGCTAAGGGTTTGATTTCTTATTACATATAGTGTCAGTTTCTGGGCCTTGTTTTAGAATTACAAGTATCCATGTTTAAAATGGTTTGTCTTGGCAGTAAGTGTGTTTTAACAAAAAAAAAAATCAAAAATAATTTCAGTTATACATACCATGTTATGTTTTTTTGTTTTTAAAAGTATTATGAACATGTTGGTAATATGTTTGGAAAATCGTGATTTCTCCTTGTTCAGATTGGGAATAGCTCTAGATTTTGAATGGGTGAATGTGTGTTTATTTTAAACTGTGACTTATAAGAATGGTGTGTAAACTGTTGTCAAGGAGGTTTGATGCTGTTCTTAATCTGATATGATCAGGAAATCCCCCAAAAATGTACTGTTAATAAATAATGTGTATTATGGATGTATAAAGTACCACTTTATTTCAGAAGCACAGTTTCAATAACTCAGCTTGTGCATAGCAATGAAGTAAAGCTTTAAAATATGTCTGGGATCTGTTTCTGTTGCACTCATACGAGTAGATTTGGGTTACAAATTTAACAGAAACAGTTTGACTCAGTCAAAAATATATAATGCATATGATTTTTTATATAGAATATTTATATTCCTTTATATATAGAAATGTACCATTAGACCCGGAGCGCATTGGAAAGTTTCTCTGGTTCTGGGTGGAGGAGAACTCTGTGCTCGGGCTCATTGGAAAGGTCACATTGAGTTTTTAGTGTGTGCCAAAAAAGAAAAAAAAACAAAATAAAATAAACATTAAATATGTGGTGTCAATATAATTTCAAACTGAAAAATGTGTTGTTTCAGAGTTTACGTATGTATCCACTAGTTTTATAACTGACGTCATGGGTTATAAAGAGTTGAGGTCACGGGTTTCCTGTGGATCTCCACTCTCCATGAGTCTGCAGCTAGACGCTCTTGGTTTAGCAGGGATCGATGTCACGTGTTAAATGTTTTTTTCCTTCTTTTGAATATTCGAATCTCAAAATGAAAAAATCGAATGCCATCCCGCCAAACGAATATTTGAATATTCGAATATTCTGGTCCAGCCCTAGTTCTATGTGAGAAGATATTTAAATATATAATATATCAGCTTTCTTGCTTTTAGGCTATTCATGATTGGGGCCAAATAAAATATTTTATTTCAAATGTTATTTGATATTTTGCATTGTCTGAATGCTAGATAAATATATTATTATTATTATTTAATAATAATAATAATTTATTTTGTTTCGGTTTTCGGCCAGGGTGTTTCCCCATTTTCGGTTTTGGGTTTCAGGCCAAAAAAATTATTTCGGTATATTATACATATTAGTGCTCTCAAGCGATTACAATTTTTTACATAATTAATTACATGGTGTGGCGATGAATTAATCTAATTAATCACATTTCAACGCACATGAATACAGACGTTACAAGAAGCAGTTTTTTTTACCATTTCTAATAAAATACTTGACATTTTTATCACTGACTGAACCAAACCTATGAATTAGGTTACAGTACATGACAGTTGTAACTTTTTATACACTTCCTCGTTTCTCAAATAAATCTAGCCAACATTATCACCATTATCAGCCCTATTTTCCCTATCTCCTGCTGCCTCTAGCTTGACCAACACCTCTCATACAGACACTATGACCAGGTTCACCACTGCCACCCACTTTCCCGATGGGCAAAGTGTTGAAATAAAAGCTGAACCAGGAGACTCGCAAGCGTCTTTTCCAAAAGGCAAATATTCCCCTTCAGAGTCAGAATCGGGAAAAAGATTCACACGACATCACGAGACAAATTTTTATAAGCCATTTTGGCGTTTTTTTCTTGTCTGTGATCAGGGCGGTCGGGGTTTGACTCCCATTGAAGTAGAACATCACAGCACTTCGACGATGGTGTGTTCACTTATGACAGAATGGTCACTTTCTGTCTGTGTTTTTGAAAAGAAAAGACAGTTTTTCAGTGATTATAGTTAATATATGTCAGTCTTTGTTTTGTTACAAACCTACAGAGAATGTTGTTTTTCACCGGTTTTGTTCTGAATGCAATTTATTCAGGTACTTCGCTCAGATTATTAAAATTGAATTCACTAGTTTTGTGAGAGAAGATATTTAAATGTATAATATTTCAGCTATCTTTCTTTCAGGCTGGGTATGAGAAATATTTTATTTCACATGTTATTTTATATTGTGCATTGTCTGACCACTAAATAAATATATTCAAAGTTTTATACAGATCTTTTAGTAATTTAGTAGTAATAATTTCGTTCGGTTTTCAGTTTCGGTTTTCGGCCAGGGTGTTTCCTCATTTTCGGTTTTCGGTTTTGGCCCCAAAAAATCCTTTCGGTGCATTCCTAATATATATATATATATATATTAGGGGTGGATCTGAATCCGAATATGGTGTTCGGAAAGGCACAAATAACGTATTATTTACGAATACGGTATTCAGACAAATACTTTTTAAATGTTTGTATTCGGGATCTCCGAATGTGTTTAATTTGTGTTGCTTTGTTTAGGGACTTTTTGGGTTTTATCATGACTTCTGAATGAAAAGTACTTTATATATAGCAAGTACTTACTGCCTAGATAAATAACCTTACATGTGACAGACTTTTGCACAGAACTATGTATTTAACCCCATTTGCTGACATTGTACAAGAACAAGTGTGTGTGTGTTTGTGTGTAGAAGACACAGCGGAAAGTGGAGGAGGAAGAAGAAGAGGTGGCGGAGGTACAGCCAGACCCTCTTCATCAGCTCATCCTACATTTTAGTCATAATGCTCTGACAGAGAGAAGGTGAGACATGCACATACCCACATCCAATATTTCTCCCACCCACACACACCTGGACACCTGTCTGTCACTCCATGTGTTCCATCTGTGCAGTGAAACATTTTCAGCAGCCCCATTCTAGCATTGTCAGCTCAGTTTTCAAATCGTTATGAACTCAGGCGAATATTACGTAACATAAACTTTCCCTATGATGTCTGTCTTTTCAATCTCATTCCAGTTCCCTAGAAGAGGATCCACTATACATAGCCTATGCAGACATGATGGCAAAGGTACAGCGGTGACTTATGTGTTTTTGCAAATTGAATACATTTTTCGTGTCTTAAAATGTCTCCCCATTTTGCCCTATGATGTTCTGAAAATTCTTGCTGTGTTTTAATTTTGAGCCTCTGTTGTCCTCAAGAGTTGCGCTGAAGATGAGGATGAGGATGAGGAAGGAAAAGAAAAAACCTTTGAGGTTTGCTTTTCACAATTATTTTCATGCTTTTGTATTTGTCTTGTGCTTTGATCGTATGTTTGTGTTTTATATAGTTAAAATTACTACATATTTTGGCATAAACTTAAATGTGAGTAAATGAGATTGTGCTACTCGAAGCTGAATAGGATGATATGTGGATATGTGTTGATTATAGTAAATAAAATTGGACTGGAAACAAATGGAACCTTTTAAAGTATTTTTTATATTTATAGTCACAACATACCATCAGAGGAACACACTGATGAGTGCAGAAATTATGAACACCATGGAACAAATGATACATTTTATAGATTTTCAAAGAGAAAAACATTAAACAGATTTCTACATAAATGTATATGTATATAAGGGGTGTGCAAAGCAGCCGGTATTTGTATCTGTATTTGTATTTGTGTTGGAGTAAAATCCAAAATAGGTGTAAAAATCCAGCATTGTAAATTACAGAGCTAACAAGAGCTATGTAAACAGATCAAACATGAGAGCACCCGACTGCAGACATCAATAATGCAGCCGAAAACCAGTTAAGGTACAAAAATCTTTGCAGCAAAATCAGTGATGCAGTTAAGTCTTTTTTCACTCAGCCAAGCCTTCTCTGTTGCTGTGTGCAGCAGCCTGTGTCAGTGTCCTCTTTTACTCTCCACCCCCCAACTCCTGAACGTCACTCACTCACTCATTCGGGCATGCACTGCGGTTTCATGAGGAAACGCAGCTTTTTGATATAAAGTTTTTCTAATTCCCGAATACAAATATGTTTTAAAGTATATGTTCGTTTTCATAAAGAAATCGTTATTTGTCCCTTTCCGAATATCGTATTTGGTTCGGCTCGTCCCCTTATATATATTTTTTTAACTGAAAATCAGGGCACAACATCCACAAAAAAAAAATTCATTCACTATAACGGATTTCCATCAACTGAGTGCACATAGGGTTAATAATGAGATGCAGATCCCAAGGGGAAAATAATGAGTGGGGGCTAAACAAGCTTCGGCAGACGAAGTTCTGGAAAGGCTGTCTTTGTCTTTGGTTTAATTATGATTTAATTATTCTTTTAAAAATAAAAATAAACATTATGTTTGCTTAAAGACTGACGGCTGTGGAGTAGCCTACAGGCTGCAAGCTAATGCCCAACAATTGTTTAAGATGCCAAACTTCATAGTATGGAGAAAATAATTCCCAAACATTTAGTGCCATATCAGTGTCAAAGGCTTTTAATGTCCCAGAACAAAGACGTGATCAGCAAAAGGGTGAATGGCATGGGTTTCTTGTTGCCTTGCGTATCCAGTAATAATGAATTAATTGATTAATAAAAGGCTAGTAGTATTATATATATTTTACATAATCACAAAAGATTAGAATAGGGGGCTTGGCTAAATGAAATGGCCGAAAATGGCAAGCCGTTTAGTTCACAGCGTTGAAATTTGAAGCATGGCCGAGGTGGTCCATGCATCCATTCTACAGACTTTATTTGTTAGTTAACATAGCTTTTGTATAGGTAAAAATTATGTCCTTAAATTCAGCAAATAAACAACACTTTTGAATTTAAATGAAATTTGTTCTCTGAGGATGTGGACTGATTTTCGCCCAAAAAACACTGACAAGTTGAAACCTTTGCACTGGACTATATTTACCAATTTTCATGCCTTCATCTTTTTTAAATGTTCCTCACTTAAATGTTTGAGCTGTGTGTGTGTGTGTGTGTGTGTGTGTGTGTGTGTGTGTGTGTGTGTGTGTGTGTGTGTGTGTGTGTGTGTGT
>JBBMFX010000001.1:34984281-34995399 GCA_037832545.1 Rhabdalestes septentrionalis
TTGACAGCTCTTTGGTCTTGCCCATGGTAGTAGTTGGTGTCTGACTGCCTGTGGGGTGGATAGGTGTCTTTAAAGAGGTCAGACAGGTGCTAATAATTAAGATTACTAAGTGGAGTAGAGGTGGACTTCTTAAAGGCAGAGTTACAGGTCTTTGAGAGCCCAAATTCTTGCTGATTGCCAGGTGTTCAAGTACTTATGTGCAGCAGTGCAAAACAAATACATACTTTACAAATCATACAATGTGATTTCTTGAATTTTTTTTTTTACATTCTGTCTCTCACAGTGGGAATGCACCTACAGACCCCTCCATGATTTCTAAGTGGGAGAACTTGCAAAATCGCAAGGTGTTCAAATACTTATGTTACTCACTGTAAGTGTAATATACCCTGTTAGGGTTATGTCAGCAAACTCCATGAAGGCTCCTCACTGTATATATTTGTTCATGAGTGATCTAAGAGGGTAATGCATTTCTCTTGAATATTTAAATATTGTCTTTGGTTTCTGCAGAATGACCATTGATAGAACAACATGAATCACTGTTCACTACTTTTCTGTGCAGGAAGCTGCGAGTAAGAAGGCAGCTGAAAGTGAACCAAAAACAGAATCAGAAAAAACAGAGTGAGTGAAAAAATTATTCTGGATTGGCTGTGCGGCCAAACATTTCTTAGGTTGCCCTATTCTTTGTTAGTTAAATTATTTATTACTTTGAAAATAAATTGTTGTATTTATAATCTTGTAAATTATCCTAACAATGGCATTAAACACACATTATATTAGCGACCATCACTCATAACAAGGCCATTTTTGTGAAGCAGTGCAGAGGATGGGGAGAAGAAAGACCAAGACAAAGGTAAAGAAGATTCCCTCATAGAGCCCTCATCCGAAGAGGAGAAGAAGCCACTAAAGAGGAGATCCGGGCAAAGGAAAGATGAAACAGAAGCTTTCATGGCCAGCTTTTTTGCAGGACTGGACATTTATCAGACTAAAACTCTAGTGAGCATGATTTTGTTGATGTGGTAAAACAGCTGTTCTCTAAGTATTTGTGATTCAAAACACTGGAAACAACTCTATTCATTTATATGCATTTTATGGCTAAATTACAGATAAAATTTATATCAACAAATGAAAAGTAAGTGCCCTCAAAGTATATTCAAGTTGCATGTTTTAAAAAACATTGTGGCAATTTTTCTATTAGCATATCTATGCACTAAGATAACAGAATGTTTGCAAAATTCCCATTCAGTGCAATGAACCCACATTTACTCGCATTTTGACTGTTATTAATTTCTTATTTATGAGTATCATTGAAATCTAATTTGGATGTACACAGCCACACTGTTTACATAGAAGGAAATGTCATTTTAGTTAGCAATTACTGTTTTAACTGCAGGATATTCAGATAGATCTGAATTTTTGCAAATCTGAAAACTGCAGGTTAATCATTTTGACAATGGGTTCTGCATTAGATTTAGCTGTAGTGGTTTCACAAATGCCGCATATTAAACGTGCATTTTCCATGCCCTGAAAGACTGGAGAGGAATTCACATCTTTTATGTGTGCAGAATTACCTGGCCCGAAACTTCTACAACCTGCGATTCCTGGCTCTGTTTGTGGCATTTGCCATCAACTTCATCCTGCTTTTCTACAAGGTGACTCAGCAGGCTCTCCCCTTTATCTGCTTGATAAATAATTTCATTACATGACATTTTTAGTGATTTGTGGCTTTCTATTAAGAATAGTTCCAGCTGTGATAATGTATCAAGTTGATTATCCTAACAATCATATCCAGAGCACATTATCCAGCACAGCCTTAGAAGTAACTGCAAGTGCCAAACTGAAAGGTTTTGTAATTATCAATCTGTTCTTTACTAAAATTCTGTTTTTACTGCACTTGATTTATTTATTAAAAAGAATATGCTTGTGTGCATGTGTACAGGTGACTGGTGAGGAGTCGGAGGAGGTGGACCCATGGACAGGGAGAGGTGATGAGGAGGATGAAGGTGGCGTGGAATATTTTGTTCTGCAAGAAAGCACTGGCTACATGGCACCTACACTGCGCTTCTTAGCTGTTCTACACACAGTTATCTCGTTCCTCTGTGTGGTGGGATATTACTATCTGAAGGTACAAACACACACACATACACATTGAAAGCATACATGGATAAAACAAACATAGTGGTGCAATGGCAATGCAGTACACCTTCTGTCAGCTAACTGTGCAAGTCACTGATATTTTTTAACCAACTTTCCTTAAAAGGTGCCTTTGGTGGTTTTTAAACGAGAGAAGGAAATTGCCAGGAAACTGGAATTTGATGGTCTTTATATCACTGAGCAGCCTTCAGATGATGACATCAAAGGGCAATGGGACAGACTTGTGATTAACACACCGTAAGTGCAAAAGGAAATATATCCTGTCACTGATTTAACCATGTCTAGTCCTTTTATTACATAAAAAAATGTTTACCTGAACACTCTTTAAATAGTTTCATGATAAAAACCAATGACCATAATGCATAGATTCCAACCCTGCTCTTCATATTTTAGAGGCTTCTGACTCCAACACACCCATCTTTGTTCTGGAAGTACTTGTTTATTGGTTCATTAGTTGGCTCTGGTGTTTTGAGGGCATGGGAAACACTATAATGCATCATTTTAAGAAGTACTCCTGGACTGGGAAATGCATAAATTAACGGTAACACTTTCCAGTAAGGGCACATTACAAGTAATTACATTCAATAATTTAGGCATTCACAAATTGAATAGATCAGAAGACAATGTGTCACTAAGTAATTCATTAATAAATCTCTCAAATATTAACCACCAGAAAAGAATATTACTTAACATCAACTGATGACTGTAGGCTACTGAGGTTGTCATCTGTGTATGAATAGTCAAGAATGAATTATTTTAAATTCGTACCTAGTTATACCCAAGAAGCTGAGGTGCAAGGCCACTTAACACTTTCTCCCAGTAGGCATAAAATTCCAATTTCTACCTGTTTTGGGAGTCTCTTAGAACTGTGCATGTTTTATTTCTTAATATTGATGGTCAGGGGCGCCGCCAGGGTGGGAAAGGTTAGAACGATTCTAGGGGCCCAGCACTGACATGGGGACCTGTTAGGGGCTAGTTATATTATATTAATAATAATGGGGCCCAAGATTTCTGGTGGCGCCCCTGTTGATGGTACTTACTTGGTATACTTTGGAAATGTTATGATTTACAAAACCAGAAGAAATCTGGGCTTCCATTTCTATCTTTCTAAGCCAATGGGCACATTTATAAAAGCGATATATTGTGTTTCCAAAGTTGTTGTTTTTTTATATGGAAGCAATTTTTGATAAGTAGAGTCAAAACATTTAATACACATACACACCCACAACACTGCCAACCACGTTACAAGGGAAGAAAATATATTGTATTGTTAGTGCTTGAACACCTAGTAGAATATCAGAATCAGAAAACTTTATTGATTCTGGAGGAAATTTTAAATGGACAATATTAGACCATTTTTTTCTATGGACATGATTTATACATGATTTGTAACAATCAGAAAAAAAGAGTTTCTTCTATTTTGTTTTGCACAGATCCTTCCCCAATAACTACTGGGACAAGTTCGTCAAACGGAAGGCAAGCAATTATTCTAAGCATTGACTTTTTTACATTTCATGATTAGTTTTATGATTACAGAATGCTAAGGACCAGGATAAAATGACCACAGTGATGGGAGAGAAACTTGGTCATTCAATAATTGTTTATTTGTTATTCACCTGTAGGTAATAAATAAGTATGGAGACTTGTATGGGGCAGAGCGGATTGCTGAGCTTCTTGGTCTGGACAAGAGCGCACTGGACTTCAACCCCACAGAAGAGGCTATCGCAAAAGAAGCCTCCCTTATGTCCTGGTGAGAATAGAATGCCAGATCATTTTTGTAGGGTCTATATTACTGTAAAATGTTCTGTTCATTAGACTGGAACAGTATGCAGCACTGGCTAAAGTATTACTATATGAACTACAAACTAGAATTATTAGAATAACACTGTACTAATCACTAGAGGTAAACTAGAGGTATATCTACAAACTAGAGTACTTATTTTCAGATTCCAAAGAAAAATATGAAATAATATACTGTAGTTATTAGATAATGAGCCAACATTTTCAGGCATTAAAAAGTTTCAGTCAAAAAAGGATAGAGAAAGACAGGCTGGAATATCTTACCAAATTAATAAATACAGATTCGACAATTTAACCCTTATAAGGTCTTCGCGTCTGTGGGACCCATTTTCAAATATACAAATAATAATTTTTTCAAATTGAGATTCATTGGCCCCATCTCATTTTCTGTGAGGAACATATCCAAAAACATTCACACAGCCCCTCAGCCAGCTTCAAAACGCAACCAAACCTCAGGACCAGCCCACCAGCAGACAGCCCCAAAATCAACAGGTGAGCAACGAAACTCAGGACCAGCCGGTGAGCAGCCAGTTACAGGGCCAGACTATCTGCAGTTTGCTAATAACAACGTATGGGTGTCAAAAGATGGCTGAAGAAAAGACCCCCACCCCTCACAGCTGCCAATGTGATTCTGATGACTCATAGCAGTCACTCATGCACAAGACATCAAGCCTTTTTTGACCTCTTCATGCCATACCCCATCAAGAGGTTACATTTCTAATGGAATTCCAATAAATAACACACTATAGTTATGAAAAACTTTGCTTTGCTATATTTTAATTGAAAAAACAAACAAAAATGAGTGGCCCTTCTATGCATAAATGTGATTTAACAAAGGTAAAGGGAACAAATTTCTACATGTTTTTGTTTACATTACTTGCAAATGGGATGAAGTAAACATCTGCTGATAATTTTAACAAAGAGAAGTTTGAATATGTTGAATTAAAAGCCCCAAAAACCAACGGGTCCACCAGACCCAGGAGGACCCCCTGTGTAACCAAAAAACGAAGACCTTATGAGGGTTAAATACATTTTACTGTAATGAAAATGCCGGGGGGAAAAAAGACATTCCTCTCGAAATGCAGAAAATAGCAACGTTACATAAGCAGAAAGTCCCTACAAGCATTTGTAGTAAAATAATAGACGAATAACAGAGCAAGCAAAGACAGAGTTCCTCACCCAGCATGCCCTGATTTTTTCATATTGATTTCTTATTTGTTTATTCTGGACACATCTAAAATAATTTATTTACAGCTACCGGCTAAAATGTATGAATTTGTGTCAGGTCTGATAACAGAGTTTTTCAACTTTTAAACACTGTCCAATTGTCCTTTGGATTGTTTAACAGGTTAAGTTCCATTGATACCAAGTATCATATATGGAAAATGGGCGTGGTGTTCACAGACAATGTGAGTTTACTGAGAACCCTCTACAGTGACTTTACATATATCTTGTAAGAAGTCTTATACAGTCCAACAGCTTTGGTGGAATAATGTTTCATTGTGGTCTTTCTTGATTTTTAGTCATTCCTATACCTGGTGTGGTACACCACCATGTCCATACTGGGACACTACAACAATTTCTTTTTTGCTGCTCACCTGCTGGACATTGCAATGGGCTTCAAAACCCTGCGGACCATCCTCTCCTCGGTCACCCACAACGGCAAACAGGTTATAGCATTTTTGAGGCTCTGATATGGGGAGATGCTTGGTTTAGGACTCTTCTGATATTCATTGTGTTCCCCCCTCCATTGCCATAGCTGGTACTGACTGTGGGTCTGCTGGCTGTGGTGGTGTATCTGTACACTGTGGTGGCCTTCAACTTCTTCCGGAAGTTCTACAACAAGAGTGAGGACGAGGATGAGCCGGACATGAAGTGTGATGATATGATGACTGTAAGTTACAAACATTTGATTTATTATCTAGTTCAAGAGCAGAAATCTGCATCACCAAAAGATCAAACCATTAAGTATTCAGAGGTAAACTAACTGGATTTTATGGTTAGCTCAAAGCAAAAGCCGACAGGTACATTATAGTCACGTTTCCTCACAAATCTCAGCTCTTATACTAAATAGAATTTTTTTAAGGAAGCTTTTTCTCAGGAGTATTTATATGTGTTAATTTATTTCTTTGTTTGTTAATTTCTGTATGTTTCTTTTCACTTGTAGTGCTATCTTTTCCACATGTATGTGGGTGTGCGTGCTGGTGGTGGAATAGGTGATGAAATTGAGGACCCTGCAGGTGACCCATATGAGCTTTATCGCATCCTCTTCGATATCACCTTCTTCTTCTTTGTTATTGTCATCCTTCTGGCCATTATCCAGGGTAAGGTGTAATCACCAAGGTTTTTGTAGAAAAAGTCAGGGGTGTAAGGTTGTCTTGATTATGTGATAAAAATAACCCTGAATAAATTGGCAGTGATTTTTTTGGGAACTTAAATAATCCCTTTGAATTATTTATGTTGTTTTTTTGTTTTTTAGCCAACCTGAAATCCAAATTGTCATATTAAGCATATTTATTCATATCATATTTAAATGCTAAATACTGATTCCTGATTTCCTGTAGTCTTTAAAAGTGTCTTCATTAATGACTTTTTGTGACATCATTATGCACCAATGGGTTGGGGAGAATAATAACAACCAAAAATAGTGTTTTTGGCCCTCCTTCCACCCCACAGAGTTAAATGCTCAGCTAGTTTAGATACATAAAAGCATGCCTGGTTTAGGTGGAAAATGTGTAAGTATGTCTAATTCATATTGATTTTACTTAAAAATGGATCATTTAAGAAGCTTCATAGTGTATTGTTTAAATCATTTAGAAAATTTGGAACGTTTGCATGCTTTTTATTTTGCTTTTTTAAAACTCTTATAAGACTCCGCAGAATAATTGGTTTGGTGGACTTTTTTAATTAATTTAATTAATCAATAGTTACGGCTCTGGAATATCATGTGCGGGTTTGTCAGGAAATTCTGATAAATGTGAAAAAAAAATTATGTAATAAAATAGACACTTTCGGTCATCACCCGTGTGTGTAGGACAAGTTCAGACCGTCACTACTTTCACCACTTACGTACAAATTCCTTTATGTGTATGTAAAAATATAAAAAAGTAAAGTCTTAGCACTCCTGCAATCATGTCACTGGCTCCTGCTGGCTGTATGACCCAAAGAGTTCCAGTGCAGAGGAAAAGCATGGCTTTGGCTCAGTGGGTTAAAGTCACTCCAACTGTGTGTCTAGAACTGGGAAGGCTCAGAATGACACATGCAGAGAGAGAGAGGGATTAAAGCCATGCTGAGAGAGCGAGAGAGCATGACAGGGAGAGAGAGGCAGGAAGTTAAGGGGAAGAAAGCAATAAAGAACTATTCTCAAATGCACACTCACAGTTTACCACTTTGCCTTATTTTGTGCTGTAATACTTTCATCTTGAGCCATGCCTGTTTAAAAAATCGGTATACAGTAACCGTTCAGGTTACATTACAACAGTGCCTGTGTCGATGGAAAAAATGTGTTGTGATTAGGCCTGTCACGATAAACAATAAATCAATTATTTGCACACTAATTAAAATGAGGTTGATATTTTTCCGGCCACGATAATTTTAATTTGCATGATTGTTTGCTTTTCCACTCTACCAAAAACACTATTGACAACTGACTTCACTTTGGTGCATTGGTCTCTACCGCCCGCTCTCATTTCCTAAGGGTAATGAGGCATCAACTCTCCTGTCAGTTAGCTAGCTGCATGGGGAGAAAATGCTAACATTAGTTGAGAATCGGCGATGGAATCAGTGTCAAAGAAGAAGACGAGAGCTTCAGTATGGGAGCACTTTGGATTTGAACCGAATGGACATGGTGAACCACTGTGCTAGCCTGTATGTCACATTTGTGGTAAAACAGTAGCAGGGATAGGCAACCTGAAACTAAGCCCCGTGGGACACGTGCGACCCGTTGGTCTTTTTAATCCGGCCCGACAATGATCTGTCTCTCGTCTCGGGTCGCTAAGTTACAGTGCGGGGCCAGGCGGGACCGGGCACGCAGAATTAAGTTACTCAAATTAGGTACGCATTTAATCGGTGAATACCACTTACACCACTGCGTATGGGCGTCCCACTTTTCTTTCGTATAAGCAGGAAAATACAACAATAAATACATTTTATTCACAGTAATAAAAATAAATGGCTTTAAGGAAAACAAAAAAAACACAAGAACACTTGAGACGCTCCACAGGAGAAATTTTTGTCTCCTTGCAGCAGCCAAGCAGCTGCAAGGAGAAATAAAAAATGTTTTCGGACTGGCTACTTTCATACCTCCCACCTCTTAGTACAGTGAGGGATGTGTCAGAGGACAGCAGCCAATCAGCAGCAGGGATGAATAAATAATGTTTTCGGATTGGCTACTTTCAAACCTCCTGCATCTGAGTACAAAGAGGGATGCATCAAATGGCACCAGCCAATCAGCAGCAAGAAGATATAATTTACGTTCTTGGATTGGCTACTTTCAAACCTCAAACCTCTGAGTACAGGTGTATTTCACGATCCTCGCGCTTTTATTGTATTCCCTCATCAGTGACAAAACATTTATTGTTGTTTTTATATAGAAATATAGTTGAATCTTATATCGCGGAATCTTCATTATTATTGTTACAAAATCAGTGAATTTTATTTGAATTAATCATTTAGAACCAAAAGGCATTAAAAATGATATATTGTCAGGGAAAAACTGTGACGTCGGGCCCTCATTCACCACACCACCTTGTCCTCGTGCTGATTGTTTATGTTGTTGTGCGGTACTTGGTGGATGAGGCTTAAATGTCACAAAAGCAAAAAAATATTGTTTGTCTGCATTTTCCACATTAATACAGGAGTTTCAGCGAAAAATTATTAGTTCAATTCTCTGAAAAAAATCCACGTTGGATTGATACCGTGTTAAAATGGGGAAGTACTGAATTGCTAAATATTCATACCATTGCACACAGCTTTTCAGAGAATGTTTAGAACAGGCACTGAATGGGAAGAGTGCAGGCTAACCTCTCACAGCTGGAACTAACATGCTGCAGGTAGCTAATAAAAAGCCAAACATCTCACGCCTTTTTTGAGTATTAGGTCAATTAAATCTTAGCTGTACTCACAAAAAAGCTGCAAGATGCTGCAAATCACTTTGATAAGATGAAACTGAGACTGGTTCCACACTACTCTTCTAAGTTTTTATGTATAATGGTTATGCATTTCAATAAGGTCAAAGATTATCCATATGTGTCATTTATTTATATATGAAATATTTAATTTCCAAATGCCTGCTAATAACCTTTCATGGTAGAAATACACAAAACTATGCTGTACTTTTTAAGAATGTCTTTATAATAACTGCTTTCATATACATACATTTAGAATGTGAATTTTTTTATTGTGTCAAAATGTCTACATGTCAAAATTTAAGGATTGTCAGATTGACCAATTATGCATAAGCTATTTAACGCTATGTCTTTGTGATTACAGGTTTGATCATTGATGCATTTGGAGAACTGAGAGACCAGCAGGAGCAAGTCAAAGAGGACATGGAGGTAAGAAAAGCGGAACAGCAACTTGCTTTGCTTTGTCTTTTTGCTTTATCTGTTTCATTTGAAACCAAATGTATTGCGTGAAAGCATGATGCTGGTAAACATTTTCTATGTGTATTTATTCATTTAAATGGTAAACTAACATATGTTGAAATAAAGTTCTTTGAAATTTCAGACCAAATGCTTCATTTGCGGTATTGGAAATGACTACTTTGACACCACCCCACATGGCTTTGAGACACATACCTTACAAGAGCACAACTTGGCCAACTACCTGTGAGTAGCTCAAGCCAACCACAGCCACAGTTTTCAGTCTTTCTGTTGTGCAAAATTGTC
The DNA here is from genome assembly GCA_037832545.1 of Rhabdalestes septentrionalis. Taxonomy (NCBI): domain Eukaryota; kingdom Metazoa; phylum Chordata; class Actinopteri; order Characiformes; family Alestidae; genus Rhabdalestes; species Rhabdalestes septentrionalis. The sequence continues at coordinate 34,994,121 of JBBMFX010000001.1, forward strand.
AGTTCCCTCTAATTAAAGTTCTGCAGACATGTGACTGCGCTCCACTGGATGACAGAAGTGATATACAGAAAAATGGACTAGTGACAAATTTCTTTTTCATTTGTTGACAGCTGTTTACATATGTCAGTGCCGTTATCAGTGGAAGTTGACCAACATCGATATTTAGAAAAGATTTCTATAGCAAACCAACCCGTATCTTCTCCCCCCAAGAGATCGTTACGGATTTTTAAAAAAGCACCTTGCCTGGCCAACTTTACTCCAAACGATTTGTCGGTCTATCTACCGGAGATATCAGAATTTAATGTAGTTGTTTTAACTAGTGATGCTCCGATCGATCGGCGGACGACTTTATGACTCGATCGGGACTCATTAAACTCGCGATCTTAGGAACCGATCACAATTGATGATGTCATTGCGGGAGGACTAGGGACGGGTACCGAACCCGGTACTTCATCGCCTAATTATAAAAGACAGAAGTATGGATAAACACCCTCACACAACTATCTCACGCATGCACACACAATACGCGCACGCAGACCCACACCATGAGACAACTCTCTCGCGCACGCATACACACACACAACATGATAGAACACTCCTGCATGCACACACACACAACACGCGGACATTAACATTTACGGCATTTAGCAGACGCTTTTCTCCAAAGCGACTTCCATTCCCTAACTACAGGGGACAGTCTCCCTGGAGCAACTTGGGGTTAAGGGTCTTGCTCAGGGACCCAGGGGGTGTGCTGGGGGTAGGATTCAAACCCAGGACCTCATGGTCCAGAGGCAAGTGAGAGTCCTACCCACTGAGCTCCCTCCACACCACGAGACAACTCTCTCGCGCACGCAGACACACAACACGCGCACGCAGACACACACCACGAGACAACTCTTGCGCACGCATACACATGCACAATACGATAGAACTCTCGCGCATGCACACACACCGAGATAACTCTCTTGCGCACGCACATACACTGAGAGAACTCTCTTGCGCACGCACACACACTGAGAGAACTCTCTTGTGCACGCACACACACCGAGAGAACTCTCTTGCGCACGCAGACCCACACCACGAGAAAAATCTCTCACACACACAGACCCACACCACGAAAGAACCCTCACGCAGGCGCACACGAGAGAAGTCTCGCAGGCACACACACACACACACACAACAGGAGAAAACCCACACACTCACACACATACAACAAAGGCAATATTTATAGTATTACTTTATCTGAAAAAAGTGAATGGTGATCAGGGAGCTTACATAT
>JBBMFX010000001.1:35004497-35016467 GCA_037832545.1 Rhabdalestes septentrionalis
AGAGAGAGAGAGAGAGAGAGAGAGAGAGAGAGAGAGAGAGAGAGCGAGAGAGAGAGAGAGAGAGAGAGAGAGAGAAAAAGAGAGAGAGAGAGAGAGAGATTCTGTGAATATACACAACTTTTTAGAGCATATTTGATGGCGACTCTTGGCGTCTTTATGTTGTTATTTTAGAGAGGAATACTCAACAGCTCACGGACACTTCACTCCCTATACTAAACTATGGTGTGAAACAATCACCAATAAGGCTGTCATGATTCCCCAACTAAACCAAATTACTGACACTAAAAATGCATTAAATAATAAATTTCACCTTCTTAGTGGACCTGTCATAATATGTGGTTATTCTCTGACTGATCTCTACTATAATAAGAATCAATATAGTACAGCTGAGCCTAATCGACACACCCTTTTGTATTCATGTTGCCATAAGTGCTATACGTGTAATTCAGTAGCTTGGGCTACACATGATTAAAGCAGATTTGATTATTTGAATTTACATTTTTATTTGGATTTAGAAATACGATTGCTTTAAACATTTGCTGAAATCTCTATCGCATATGCTTAGTAGTTTGGGGTCACACTCCATTTTCTGAGCATATCATAAATATTGAATGTCATTTCAAAAAGCATATAATTAATCCTGTTGTACTCAAAATATTTTACAGTAGTTTAAACGCTCAGTACACCCGGTTCCTTTTTTGTCTGAACCAACTTTGCGTAACTCAGAAAAATTTAATATCATGATGCATAGCCCGTTTAAATAAATTATTCTGATAGTATCCAAAACATGCTGTGACATTATTTTTTGCCATATTTCTCACTCCTATTGCTCCACATGAATGCAATTTAAAATGAGCTTTCACAGACCAAACACTGAGCAGCCAGCTTATGGAATACAGTTCTCTCTTTTCTTCTGTGTGTTTGTGAGCCATGCTGATAAATCCTTGTCATCAACACAACACAAGAAGCAGAGCTAGCCATATAAATAGTAGGGATGCACGATGATATGAGAGTCATAAAAATAATGAAGATTAATTTATTGTACTCTAGAAGAGAATGAAATTTCAGGTGGGAATGATGACTGTATTTAATTCTGCCACAATTTACTGATGAAACAGGAGCTAGAAGGCTGATTCATGTGCTGGACTGTGTTGTTGAATGACACTGGTTTAAGACTATAAACCATGCAGATACATCAGATTTCATTGTGCAAGGCATGCTTACTCTCTATGACACATTGTGATTTCACAAGATTTTGTTGCATCATTACACCCAATTTATTCATTTTTCCATTTTACTCATAGCACTTATAAATGTTAAATTAATCTGAAGTGCTAATGCACAACATAAAGTTGACTTAAGCCCGAACTAGATTTAGGCAGCTAATCGGTCTGGGTAATCATTTGGACTGGGAGTTCTGTGAAATGACGTACAAGGCGGAATGAGAGGCTTACTGCTTTCTCTTTATCTGCTCGATTTCTTGAATGGATTACAAATAAAAGCATTCCCATGCAACATCTGCTTTCATGAGTACAGAAACACGTTAATTAACAAATTCGCACTGCCGTTCGGCTGGCTGCAGCACTCAGAGAGTGTGAAGGTTCCACCCCTGCCTCACGCTTAGAGGGAGGTCTGAGAACATTCATCAGAAAATCAAACAAGAGTAAGCACCAGCTGCATCTGGGGAAAAATAAACTGAAAGAGCTTCTGCGCTCCTACTGTATGTTGAACTAAAGAGAACAGAGCTAATGTTCCTGTTGAGGCTGTTGGTTTACATAAATTCACTTGTATGTTTTTCCACATTGTGCTGCCACTTTCAATGTATCTACACTCATAAGTTGTTTTATTCGGGGCACACACCAGATAGGTGTACCCCTCTTATGAACAGAAAGGGTTGACCATAGGACCACCACCTGACCTGTAGTCATTTGGGTGGTGGAATATGCTACTACTATTTCAGTGGATATTTTTATATCCTCCATCTGAGGATGGTTCATGCCAGATAAAAAGTGGTTCTAGGCTGCTCTAGGGGGAGCGTCTATATATTCATAAACTGATGACAGATCACAGATGAGATGACTGTATTCTGTGTATTTTGCTCCTAAATTTACACAATAGTTAATAGCGTGTGAAGCACCCACTTCTCACTGGTGGTATTGTGATCCCTTATCATTCAAGGGTGGGATTAGAGGGTGGCTGATTAATTGCAAAGCAACAGATGGGCTACAATCAGTGAGTAACCTATCCATGATCTTCTCACAAATTCTTTGAGCTGCCAGATTGGACAAGCTTTACAGAAAACTAATGAGCATCTAATCAGATTTTATCAAAACACATAAAAATAGAATGGCTTGTTAATTCAAATTTTTTGTACATTTGAACAGTTACATCTAACTAGCGACAAAATCCCAATGTTGTCTGTTTCAACCTGAAAAACAACTGTAAACTTTTGATTAGCAGCTTTAGGAATTAATGGGAATTTTACAATGGATTTACCAAGGTTTGATTTAATAAAACTGTAGTTTCATACACAAACTGAGCGTAGTCCCAGCCTGCAGCTGTCCGCTAAGCAGTGAGGTCCACGGCCGCATCATGACACATTTTTCACAGTGTCTTCTCAGGCATCTGATCCTGGTTTAACATATAGGAGGAAGGCATCTGTTTTGGACCGAAAATTGTACAAAAATGTAAAAGTGCCAAGTGTGTAGAAGGTAGCTGTAGCAAAAAAAAAAGACAAATCAGCGTAGATTTTACATGGTGCTGCCTCTTTTCTCTACAAAAGATCAAAAGATGGGCAAAATGCTTTGCATAATTTAGATATCATTGTAAGTGTAAAAAAGTACACATTAAATGGATACTGTTTATTTATTTGCTGAATTCAGTATAAAGCCAAAGGTCTGTGCAAACTGCATTATATTTGTTGCTTTATTTTTTTAAACTACCATAACAAAGGAAAGTGCATATGAATGTGCAGAAACGGACATATTTAAGGATAAAGAAAAGTGACATGTCATTTGCCTATGCGCATTTTAAATATTGCAAGACTGTATGGTTTACATTAAGGCTGCCCAAAGACATCGGAACCATATTGGTAGCACGTTAATTATAACTTTGAGCAAATTTCACATTAGAAATGGTATGCATACAACACATGGTTTTTTTTTTATTTAATGGTCGTGATCATGTCTCATCACACGATGTAGAGGTGTACAGCTGCTAAAGACAATAAAGCAGCTTTGAACCTTGACACTTGAACCTTGATTTGATTGTGTTTATCACACTCCATGAGGGCTGGGCTACTTTGCTAAAATGTTGGCATTATAGATATTTATTTAATTTCCCCACTGATAAAAATGCTACAGTTATTCAAAATTCTAATCTGTGCATAAAACAACATCGGATGTTGACATCAGCTCCCAATTCCTGTGCTCCTGTATTTATTGTGGCCTTCCTTACCTCCCTCAGTTTCATGACAGCATCAGGTCTCTGCCTACTATTTCTCTCTTTTCCCAATGTTTTTCTCCCTTAATTCGCTTTTTATTTCCTGCCTATCCTTTTTTTAAATCTACAATTTCCCTTCTTCTCATCATCTCCTCTCTCTCTGCACACCCCATCCTGCTCATCTCAGCTTCATTTTCTCTCTTTCTATCCCTCCTCCAGTCTTGGATCTTTCTTCTTGTACCCCCTGAAGGGATCATGCCCTTGGGGAGTAAGGCTAAGCAATGTGTGTGTTAAGGCTAAAAGAACCATCTCCAGCTGAGAGCAGCCACACACTGACTCAGCTACCTCACGATTCATGTTGTGAACATGTCAGAAAATATCATGACTGAGTCAATGTCACACGTTCGAAATGGGCTACAACGGCTTGTCTTTCAAAAACACTGAGAGACTTCTCTTACACTCATGTTACGTGTTGGGCCGTGCATAGCTTGAACTCACTGGAACGTTTCAACGGTGGAAATCCGAGTTTGGGAAAAGTGCTGCTTTTTATTTATGCTCCTGAGCTCTTTTGCGTCATCAATGGAGGTAAAAAATTAATCACTGAAGAATAGATTCAACAAATCTTTGTCTTTTAAACAAGTGGAGCCCTGAAGATGTGACATACTGTACCAGAGGTGAAATATTGTGTTCACAAAAGATGTAGGAGGCAGGAAGCTTTTATTCCTTTTATTTATCCGAATTTACATGTAGAAAGAAAGAGCTTAATGTAGTTCTGCAATTTTAGAAGAAAATTCACTACATTCACATCACAAGTGGAAAAATAAAGTGTGTTTAAACGTTTAAAAGGTTATCATTCATTTTGAAGTGATTTTACGGACAAAAAATAGGTGACACACTAAAGAAAAACCTGAAGGAAATGTGAAGAAAAATCTAACAAGTAAAGGCAGGTACTCTGCTTTAAAACATTAAGCAATAAACATCCCATGCTCCCGGTCTTGTATAAAAATGGGCAGGCCCAGATGACTTCAATTTTGGAACAAGAGGTCAAGAAGAAATGACCTAAGGCCCCTTATATGCCAGGACATAGCAACAATGAGGTACCTCCCCTTCACAGTATTTCACAAGGTTGTACGTAATCCTGGGAAACATGATGTGACATTTCCTGCATGAACAGCTTCTGAGTTCCTTTTTTTCTGGTAAAACATAAACACAAACATACTACTTGTCCTTCTATGTCGCTTTTGCACAGAAGTAGCCGTGCATGTGCGCGAGTACACTCTTGCTGCTTACAATTAGAATCTGAATAACAGAATCAGCTCCTGTGTATTCACAGAATAAATGCTTGTGAATGTTTTCACCAATGAATCTGATCCAAACATTTTAAGGGTGTTTGTCAGGATGTCACTCTCCTTGCCCATAATCTACTGGTGTTCTCACATGGGCCCCGGGTGTTCTAGATATCAAACCCGTTAATTGCAGCAACAATTGCGGGGTTTCTGCTCACGTTTACACTCAACCCATACCTTTAAATCTAGGGGGAAATGCATGTGTGAAACACAAAGTGACTTGACTGCCCAACCTGCCAAAAAACTAGACTGGAAATTAGGGTTGAATGGGGACTCACTTATTAGGCAGGTTTACCTGATGAAACGACCAGTGAGAGAGAGTATTTCAAAATGGAATGTTTGTGATTTTGAATGTCATATATGTGTTTGTGTGTGTTTAATGCATTTATTCTGATAATTGTGTCATTACTCAAGCAAAAGACTTACAGCATCGGACTGCAGAGCTATTTTTTTTTTATGTTCCTGGGACTGTTACCACTTGGATGTCCTCACTGACCACATTAACAAATGGCAAATGACTATGCAGAAGCAGAAGTGGATGCTGAATAAATCTGTTCTCCAAAAGATAACCTACTTATCCCATGTGCTGTCAGTTTCCCAGGCAGGGATTAAGCCTAGGCCTTGATTCCAAATGACTGTTAGGCCAGGACTAGGCTTAATATGTGCTCCTGAAACTGCCAATAAAGATTATAATGCCAAATCAGGCTTAGATTGCTATAAGCCATTATTACTACAAATCTCCTTTGTGGCGTCTGACACAAACTGGCTCTGAGGACAGAAAAAAACAGACTTAAATTATCCAGGCATAAAAATACTTTTTTCTCTTCAATTGAATCACTTGGGCATGGTTGTCTACAAGAGATTATCATCATTTCCCAACTGCTATCATATCAAGCAAATTATTTTATATTCCACATGCGCAAATTACTGTCATTATGTTCTTCAAGCTAAACTTACCCGGCAGTGGTTCTTCCAGGGGTGAAAAATACCTCGCAATGAATCAAAACCATAATCAGAAAACTTCTCTCATTCTGGAGGACATTTTTTAAAGGAGCTGTTTTTTTAATGCTTATTTGAAGCAAAATGAATAACTCTATAAAAAACATATGATTACTTCACATGAATCATCCAATGAAACAAAAGCTTTCATTAATACCACTCTTTGTCAATTAAAAATGAGATGATTTCGCTGCAAAATATCAAAGGAACTTCTAGCCAAACCATAAGGAATGTCTAACCAGTTCGACCCTTATGAAATATTAAAAACACATTTAAATGTACATAAACATAAATCATATCAGTTTGAAATGTCACAAGTAGTATTACCAGGCAAATTAGCATTTCATTTTGCAGATTGTCTTGGATTCTAGGAACACAATTAGAAGATCAGGCTGTGCAGCATCAAACACTGCATATAGAGTCTGAGCAATGCAACAGCTATAGAGTTTTCTCCCCCTTCAGTAGCATGCGTATCATGTAAGATAATATAACAGAATTTCATATTTTTGTTCAGTAACTGCAAAAAACCCCCAAAAAACCTTAAAACATCTTTCTACATTGTTGGGCCTTCATGTTTGTCTTAGGGTAATAAACCCCTAGGTACTAGAGCCAACATGAGGGATTCTTTTGATGAAATTGATCTGTGTTTAGTGGAACTTGCATGCAGTATTTAAAGGATATTGCTTGAGTATCATGCTTCAAAATAATATTGTAAATCTAACCAATGAAACATATCTGAGTATTACAACTGAAGTATTTAGTGTCAGTGATTGCATCAGCCATCTTCATAATAGAAACAAGAGGAGCTCGTTCCTAATATCTTTAGTTACTAAAGCAGTCACATGATCCTTCAATAAGTGATAATAAACTCATATGAAACCATATCTGTGCTCTCTTCTAGTTTCAGTATTTATTGTCATTCAGACTTCATTAATTAATCATTAAACAGTTTATTTAAACATGATTCATAAAAGGCCAATGTTTAGTTCCCCCTTGCGATTAGCATTGAGTAATAAAATGCTGAAACTGCTCTATATCCTTGCTGGCCCTCGAGGAGCCCTGTCATAGGTCTCTGAATGCCAGATATGTGAGATCTTAGGTATGGGTCAGTACACTGACTGCAGGCATGCATGATGCACATCCAGCGCCAAAAAGCCCTTGGTCTGTTTCCACCAGTGGGTTGCAAAATGAGTCAGTGGCTGTTCAGGGCTGTAGCTGAAGCACAAAAGAATTTGAATTGAAAACATTTATTTACAAAAAGGGACAAGAAAAAAAAACTCCAGCCTTGAGCTCCTGGCTAAACCAGCTTGACTCTATACAGAAAAAAAACACATCTCTCTTGTTGTTGATTGTGCTAAAGCCAGAGACTGAGCTCCGGATTTGAGTCAGCAACTCTGACTCGAGTCACATGTTGATCGATAAGAGAAATTTCAGAGGGAGGGTCTAAGATAAAGGACACAGCTTGCCAAAGTCCCAGAGTTATTCTTGCATCACAGTAGTCCAATGCCTATGGAATACCTCAAGATCATATTACAGGGGAATTAGGGACTGAGAGGGCAAATGTTTTGATGTCCTCTATAAGCAACAGTCAAATTTACGTATATGGACACTCTGGCCCTGGGTATGTGCAGTTACTGCAGTGTCTAAATGAAAAACAGCTAGCGTGTAGTTTTAAATACCAAGTATGCCAGCTTGCACCATATCTAATAGATGAAGTTGCCAGCTAATATGACTGAAGATTTAATAAACTATACATCACATTACTTTAAAACTTAGAACATGAGCTGGATTAACTCTAAGAGTGAAATGCTCTACGAATCACGTGGTGCGCTATTTTATTGTTTAGTTCTTTTCAGCCTTGATGGTTCACATTTGTATTTGTAAGTGTCATCAATGTGAACACAGCTGTGCCCTGAAGAACCGGCACACACATTTTATACTCTCATTGCCAACACTGGCTGGTCACCACAGTGATGTGCATTTGTGCAGTTATGTGCAAAAAAATGAATCACATTTGTTTTCAGCTGCATCACTAAATATCAAATTTGTGTCTTGAAACATCAAGAAATATCAATTGCTCAGTTGTATACATTCTATTCTGACGTTTGTTATTATTTATTTGATACCAACAGAGAGTTGGTCATGAACAGTAGTTACTGGTTTCATGTCCTAGTGCATATCTTTTATGAAAATAATACAAGTTTCATGCTGACGTAGGAGTAATAATTTAGTTGAATAGCACAAGTAAAATATTTTAGGACATTACTGAAGTAAGTGTTAGTTTGTATAGTTTCTTGTATATTATCTTAATCCAAAAATATTTTGCATTAGCTCCTTGAAGGTTAACATACATAAATTAAACATATACACTTGCAAAAGAACATTTGGACTACATACACAAGCCACAACTTGATCCACCTTTATAATATTGAGCAGGACCCCTTTAGGTCAGCTCTGACCCATTGAGTCTTAGATTCCACAAGGTCGCTGACATTAGCAGTAGATACTTTTGTTGGAGAATGTGGAGGCCAACTCCATCCATCCATCCATTTTCTACCCCTTTATCCCACACTCAGGGTCGGGGGGGGCTGGAGCCTATCCCAGCTGCTATGGGCGATGGCAGGGTACATCCTTGACAGTCACCAGCACGTCGCAAGGCCACACACTCACACACCCCTAGGGGTAATTTAGTGTGCTCAATCAACCTATCTCCAATCACGCATGTTTTTGGTGGTGGGAGGAAACCCGTGCGGTCACGGGGAGAACATGCAAACTACACATAGAAAGACCCTGCGCCCGACCTGGGAGTCGAACCCAGGACCTTCTTGCTGTGAGGCAACAGTGCTAACCCCTGCGCCACCGTGTCAAAGGATTAAACCAATTTTGTAGCATGGCAGGCAGATTTTCCTGCAAGAAGAGACGACTAGCATTACTCTTACTTTTTAGCATGCAGCAATGTTTAGGTAGATGGATCATGTCAAAGCAACATATAGATGAATGCCAGGATCCACATTTCTCTTCTTCAGGTAATCATCTCTTCCCAGAAAAACACACACACATCCAGCCATCCATTTTAGTCATTTTATACAGTTGGGCACTCTGACTGGTCTGTGTCTAGGGAGCTCTGTACATATTAAGCCTTGATTTACTGTGTTCTGCCTCTTTTCTATCATTATCGTATATATCTCCAAACATTTGTACATGCTGCAGATTTTAAGCTCTAAAACGTAAAAAGGAAATAGTTGAGGAGCACCTAAGATTTGTAAATCAGTTGACTAACTTGGAGTATCCTCAGAGAAGCTGATTTGTGAAAAACGATCTCTACAATTTTCAGGGTAGAAATATTTGTCAACAGTGTAGTGTCTTTTTGATCTCATTTGGAAATAATGGCTGATATTTACAATTTGTCTGTAGTATTTTGGAGCTGGTAGTTTCCTGTTGCTACAGTTTGACGGGCTTTCAGAACTGATTGACTTGGATTGGCATGACTTATTGGTTTATGATTTGTTATGATTTGTTACAGCTTTCACACTTGACCAAGCATAGCAAACTTGGCAAACAGAGACACTGAACAGTCTGAAGTAACAACCCTGAGTGTCATTAGAATATGCATCCTCGAAAAGATGGGTTCTGTAGCAGAACAAGACAATCTTTGATGTAGACCTGCTTCAGCTGGACTATCAGACGTTGCTCTCCTCAGGTTGATAATAAGCCTTTAAACATTTTCTTCCCAAAAGCAGACAGGGCCATTAAGCTGCTCCCTTCATCTGTCTATTACTGGCCCCCTCCTTGTAAATACTTCTGTGTAACACAGACCATATCCGCTATTTATAGCCCTCAAAGCCTGAATTTCTTAGGCTGCCTCTGGGTTGTAAACTACAGGAATGATTCATGTGGATCAAATGTTGTTTTCCTGAGAACACAGCTATTAGACATCCTTTGTAGTCTGTGCTATATTTTGCATAACAGTGTTAACACGTTCCAGTGGGTATAGCAAATGAAGGCTTGTTAACACTCGTTTCTATATTAATTGCTTCAGAGAGCTATTAATGATCATGGAAAACAAAGATGGACAATTTATGGCCATGGTGGTTTTATTTCACAGTGAAACAAATAAAACTCTTGTCCTTATCAGTAAGCACCCACCGTCTCTCCCGGTGCGCATCTGTTTGAATAAGGAATGACAATTTTGAAAGGTCAAAATCCTCACTCAGCAACAGGAGTGTATGTCAGTGTAGCAGTATCATTGTAAGATCAAAAGTCTTACAATATTTTGATTGTGTTTTCATCCTGTCAGCATTCATGTGTGAGAAAAACTAGCAAGTGAGTAATCGTGAGCTGACAACCATTGTGATCAACTATTATGTCTATTAAAGCACTAAATGTAATTATTATTAGGACATCAATAAATATGTGCATTTTGGACGCCAATAATATAAATGCGCAGTTTGTGGCCGATTTCAAAACCATGACAATGTGATATTTATAACTCCTCGTTCAAACTTTAAATTCAACTCACATGAAGTATAAATTATATATGTGTGCTTAATAGTTGGATGAATGATTCTTGCATCTTTTAACTTATGGGTACGTTATTTATACCATTACCAATTTTTTTGACTTATTTTTTAGAGCTGGTCATTCTTAGAACTCAAATAACTTTTTATTGGTTTGCAAATGAGTGATAATGTAGGCCTGCATATTACAAGATGACGTTTCTATTTGTCTTCATTACTTAACTACATTAGTTTGACAGCTCCAGTGCAAAATTGTGGAAGCAAACTTCAGATAAAATATTTCTTAGCTGATTCATTACATGTACATGTCATGCTGAATATATTTGGCAAGACATGCCAAGGCATGTGAATTAAATCATTATGGCTTATCCTTAGAAGTCAGTATTAGTCATTAATTAACAGTCATTAGCATATGACGGTTGCACTTCAAGTGCCACAAGCGTATTTACCAGATGGTCAAGGAAGAACAAGCCAACTGCTTGCAAACACTGAGAGGTTTAGCTTGTACTGTTTTCTCAAACATCAGCTTAATGTAGGTCTGTGAACAGCTTTTAGAGCTACCATTTTTAACACTGCTAACATTGGATTTATTTGTCATATCATTTGAAAGATAAAATGTTTGTTTTCCTTTCAACTTCCATCAACATGTCTCTAAGACGTTGTTTGGATTTGAGTTTTATTGTAGTATCATGTGTGTTGGGTAGGGAAAATTTACCTGTTAGCTTGCAATTGGCTGAGATGCATTCTGAGTGCCAGTGTCTATTGAGCGGTGCAAAAAATGTATCCCTCCACCTTACTCACCTGTATCCTAGAACGACGTGTAGCCTGAAGACAGAAAAGCCATAACAAAGCTTTAGTAACAAGTCAGCTGACAAGAACAATTAAAACTTAAATAAAAGGAATTTGTTCATGTTTGCTCTTAATGGAAATGTGTTCCTCCTTCAATCTTCTGTCATACGACTGAACAATCACAGATATAAGTTATACTAATAACAATTTTGAGGTTGAGAATAATCTTACTACTTAGCCGATGAACATAAACTTTGAACTGTGTTCTGTCTCGTGAGAGTAAATTTCACTCACGACTCACTGTTATGTTCACATTTTGTAAACTGACATTCATTGAAAACATTCCCATTTTTTGTGAATAGTTCAGTATTCACAAAAAATATAAATATTTTCAATGAATACTGTATGTGCCTGTGTATTTATATATATATAGGTGTATACATTTATATGTATGTATATAGGTGTCATAAAGTACATAAAGAACATAAAGTAGAACAGTTTCTCTGCAGTGCTAGCATAAGCATGTTAGCTAGCGGTTAGGGATGGGTCGTTCTTGAACGATTCGTTCATTCTGAACAAATCTTTAATGTGACCCAGGAAGAACGAGTCGTCTCGTACAAGTGATACGTTCAGTCGCACATGCGCATTTGCGCTACATCCTTGCGTTTCTGTATTGGAATTACTGAGTCTCAAACCCGAACACTTGAGAGATGAACTAATAGATTTTCCCTGGGCAAATCTTATTTTATTCATATTATATTTATTTTTCTGGGTTTATTTTGTTGATTTTATTTAGACTCTTATTAGACCTGATTTATTTATCCTAGTATAGTAGTAATCTTATAGTAGTATAGTATAGTAGTAATCTTATTCTTAAT
>JBBMFX010000001.1:35016567-35030273 GCA_037832545.1 Rhabdalestes septentrionalis
CAAGAAAATAAAATGGTAAAAAATAAAAATGGCAACTAATACTACTCAAAAGTTTACTAAATTATTCAACACAGTCAATTAACATGACATGACAAAACATCCTAAGGTAAAACAATAAACTTTAAGTTTACATGTATACACTTTAGTAATCCTTTTGAGGTAATATGTGGTTCCCTGTGAAGAAAAATAAAGTGCAATACTGTTTCTAAAATGTGATTATATATAAAACAAAAAAGTCAGCAGATTTTAAACCCCGCGTTTCCTACAGTTTTGATGGGAATCATAGTCTTTTCTGAGGTAAAAGGTAACTGCCTCTGTTATCTCTATTCATCGCTTGCTTGTCCTCTCATATGGAGCCTTTCTCAAAAGTCTGTCCGATTTCTCATTTTGAGCTCAAATCAAATATGGAAAAAATGCTCATATTGCATTTTGGATTTTTCTTTTCGGCTTCATAAACTGCAGGGCATAGGAGAAACTGGCCTGGTAGCTCCACCCACCGGTTTTGGCTGTAAAAATATTCAGATTATGGGAGATGTCCTATTTCAGTGTGTGGTAGCACGTGGAGTGTTTGCAGTTTTAAATGACAGCTCTGTTTGTGAGTGTCACTCTGTTCTTTTTGGAGAAAGTAAATAAATGCTCCCGTTCCAAGGAAAGAAAGAACACTCTGCACTAAACTGTCTTATTTTTGGACCCACTTTTAGCTCATTTCCACCGCCACGGTGGCAAGTCTATAACTGCTGCTGCGTGTTTCGACTTTCAACCGAACAATGACAGGTGCTGTTGCCAAAAAAACTGGGTTAGAGGGGAAAATCGGCAGGACGGGCTGTGAGCCTAGCTGCTAACTGTCACTGGGAGCCCTAACGGCTAACAGCTCAGCTTTCAACCGCTACATTAACCTATCGTTACCTCTGCTATTACTATTAATCTGTCAAAATTAATCTCTAACGACTCTGTCACTCAGAACCGTGTATTTATGGGTTGTATTAGGTGGCGGCTACAGTTAGCCTCATAGCGTCTCGCTTGAATTACACATTCCACCTTAAATCGTGCTTCGATTCACATGACATTTTAAGGTGGAAGGAGATTTCGAGCGAGAAGCTAAGATCACACGTATTTGTTGTGTTTTAGTCGTTCTGTTTGCTTTTTTTAGTTTTATTAGTTGTTTGTAAGCTAAAACATTACTGGGGCAATGCTAAACACTTACAATAAATGTTAGCTAAATTTTAACCCCCTATTTTTGAGCTCCAAACATTAAAGAGGCTCAACTGTTAATACAGTTTCGTGTCTAATCTAATATCTATGCAAATGAATGCCTTAGAAAAGCAGATCTGAAAGGCTTGAACTGAAGTATTTTAGAGCGCTCCGTGAATGTGACCACGGTGACATTTTCCTACACAAATTCGTGCTGAAACCTGTGGAAATGCGTTCTGGTGGAAAAGAGATGTCTGTGGCCGAGAGTAAGGAACCAAAGACGCAGCCGCTTAAGCCGTGGCAGAGAAGGCGACAACATAAGATAAATGTTTTAAACTGGTCATAATACCTATTAAAACCAAACTTTAGTTGGTTGAGCGCTGTTTCTATAAGGTAGACAAGCGAATAGTATGATTTTGTTGATGGAATGTAGTCTTTAGACGATACTACGATCTCTCTTCTTTGGCAGGTCGTCAGTACACAGATCGTCTTCACGATCTCATACCGTCATATCGCACACCCCTACTCAAACAGAAAAACTTGTAAGATAAGAGGCAAAGTGAGTGAATCATCGACTAAAGACACAATTATATTCTGCAAAAATGAACAAAAAAGATATGTTCATTTTGCTGAATGAGACTCAAAGGTCCGAGTCAGTAAAATGATCCGAACTTCCCATCTCTACTAGCGGTACCGTTTCAAAAGCCGTGCAGAATGCAGGTTCTGTAACTGTACTTTAAGTCCGATTTGCAGGTTCTGCAGGCTTCTGTGCTGTTTGTGTACACATCTAGAGTGAAGGATCTCCACACGTGTGATATATGTCTGTATGCTCTGCTGTATGCTCTCCTCTGAATTCCAATCTCTACGTGTCAATGGTACCATCTCTTTTATAAAGGGACTATAGTAATTGGTTAAACCAAGGAACGAATGTCAGCATCAGCCAGTCGTCTAGACAACTTTTGTGTTAATGCCCTTTTATATTTATTTGGGGTGTGCAGAGCGGCCACTATTCGTACCTGTATTTGTGTTTGTTAAAAGGGAAAATTATTCATATTTGTATTCGTATACGTATTAGTATTTGTATTCGAGTAAAATTGAAATGCAAATAATGCGAATACATTTTTTTAAAAGTATTTGTCCGAATACGGTATTCGTATACGTATTAGTATTTGTATTCGAGTAAAATTGAAATGCAAATAATGCGAATAAATTTTTTTTTAAGTATTTGTCCAAATACGGTATTCATAAAAAACACGTTATTTGTGCCTTTCCAAATACCGTATTCGGATTTGTTTATTATTATATATATAAACAAATATGCTGTATATTTACAATTGTCATCTCTCTTCGGATGTTAGCAAGGAAGTAAGGAAATGTGTTATCAAGGTCAAATCAGCTGTAGCCTGCTGTGAAAGCTCAACTCTCTTGCAGGACAAAGTTGAGTTTGCCCAGTGCTCTGCACGCAGGGTGTCAGTGTTTAGGGCCGGTGAGTCACTGAGCAAGAAGCCGAAAGAAAGCATCTTTGCTCATGTGTCAGTGAATACAAGTCATCACTAATTCATCTGCAGCTTCTGCCCACACTATTTTTAAGGCAGGAAGGCCTCAAGAGACTCCTGGCACAATTGCATTTCTAACATAGAAGCATCGTCCAGCATTGTTCTCAATACCACTAAGAGTAGAACATAACAGTTAAGTATTAACACCTTAACACCTAAACATGTTAACACTACTTAAAATGAATATGAGATGCTACCTAGTCACGTCTGCCTTTAGACAACCATTATCACTATCAGCGTTCACAGCATCAGCTTCTTTGTTGTACTCTCATTAGGTGCACCAACGACCATTTAGACTTTTCATATCCAGGTTGGAGAAGTTCCATATTTCAAAATGCCATTGCCAAGGGAAAAAAAACAAGAAAAGCTACCTGAGCTCAGTGTGATGTTGATGGTGAGACTTGTGTAAAATGTCATGGCAGCTGGCTGAAGGATAAGGGGAAAGATTTGCTCAGAATGCACACAGGGAAATTTAGCTTCTCACACAACCGGCAACCAGTGTGTGTGGGCAGTGAGATAACATGAGTGGACAGGCTGGAACAAATGTAGGGTTACTTGGGGGTTAGGTTTTGGGGGGGAAGGGGGGAGGGATATGTCATGTATCATGTTTACTTTCTCCCAGTTTAGTCAGTTTGAGAAATAGTGAGTTTTACTTCTGTAGTTTTAATGTTGTAGGTTTAATTGAAGACTAAAAGTTGCATGAATGAGGACTTTTAGCTGTAAAGTTAGCCTAGTTAAAGCAAAAGTATTTTGACCACATGTTAACCTGATAAGTGGTGTTAATGTGAAGAGACCACATGATAAATTTAAGGAGATATAGGGTCAAGGAATGCAGGACTTTCCTTTTCTTTTAGAACGTTTCTTTAAACTCACACAAAACTGTTTCTTGAAAGAACTATCAATTGAAAGGTTCCAGTTGCTCCTCTGCACCCTTGTTCCAAATCTTGTTTGTATCTTTCTTTGATACCTTTCCACACCAAGTGTTTAGAGTATTGAGGTAGGGAGCTGAGGAATTTGGACTAAGTGCCAGAGAACCGCAGGAATCCTTCTTTCAGCATCCTTGCCCTTTTCCTTGATACTGCATTTGTGCCCTCGAGCAGAACGTTTAACCCTAAAGTGGCCCTAAATTGTGTGGCCATATTCCCCTGCAGTACCAATGTGGGATTTTTGTTTTTTGGCCATGGAGTGGGGTCAGAATTTTGATTTATCAAGGCTGCAGTGTCGCTCTCAACTGAACTTTTTTTTTTTTTTAGGTATTTGTTTATAAACATCCAGGTATCTCTAAACCTAACTACCCCCACAACAAAGAAAATCACCACCCCTGCATGCAGTTATGAAATTTGGAATTTCAGAGAGATCCATTTATTTTACGTTGTCATCACACACATTTTTCTGCCAGCATTCTTCCCGACTCCGAGTAACTGGTCCTGTGGGAAAAGGACTAAGCAGCAGTGGCACAAACACTATCTCTGCCTATGAGTCCATTTAAACAAACGCAGGGGAGCGGATGACATGGTCATCTGTTTTTTGGAGTGCTTGTTTGTTTTGCCCTCCAGCAAATCCTGGAGCACATTTCCTGCACCTGAAATTATGTTGGCTCTTGTCTTCCAAAAGCAATTGGTCGCCCGTTTCCCTAGAAACAAAAAGCCACTGTGATAGATGGGCTGCTCCTCTAGCTTTGAACATTCTGCTTCATGTGTGCTCTGTCTGATGTAAGTAGAACAACAGGCTGGTGTAGAGAGCTGAAAGCTGTTCGCCACTTTATCCAAGCCCTGTGTGAGGAGTGAGACGGCCTTTGCTTCCAAGTAAAGGTTGTGTCATTATCAACTCAGCCAACACTTTGTTTCCACATTTAGTGTGAAATAAACGAAGCATGCACCTGGTGAGCTTTACAAACTCCTTCTCCACTGAACAAGAAAACACACCTCCTGGGCCGACACATCTATGAAGCATTTTAATATGTTCGAAAATCATTAACGAAAAATATGAGTCCTATAATAGAAAAGTTAAAACAAGCAATATCATGACCATACGGTGTTGTAAATGTGAAGCTCAATCTTCCATAGCAACCCTAGTCCTCTACCAGACATCCAGCAGTGGCTGCAATTAGTTATAATATTTTACATGGTCTTATTGAATGCTAATATTGACAATAGAAACATAAGTTCAGTCATTTATATTATATGACTTTGCATATGCTTTTACACCAGTTCAATAAAGAGCAGGGTTTGTAGGGATAAGTAAATAGATACTTGTGAAAACACAAAAGAAACGACCAGTTTATATATGGGCTGCATGGACTAGGATGTGCATGGTATGTTTGAAAAGGAAAAAAAAAAAAAATTCTTTGTGAAGTGGATACTTTAAGCCTCTTTTATTGCTACATGAATCATTATTAGACATGTAGCCATTTATTGATTAACACTGTGCAAGCCATTTCAAAGATTTCTTTTGATATTAAATATTGCTATATAAGCTGGTACTGGTATTAAATTAATAGGTACATCTCTAGTAAGCTATTCTGAAGGAGAGATCAAAGAGTGGTAGGGTGCAAATATTCCTTTGAAAAAAGTAATACAAATAATAATGATAAAAAACTATTTTAACACATTGTTTTTGAAAGATTATCATATGGGGGTGTATGTTTGAAGTGTCCAGTGGTAAAATGTACACGTGAGCCAGCAAAGCATCGAAGAACAATTGAGTGAGTGAAAGTGAATGGCTAAGATGAAGTTGATGGTGGAAGAGATGGTTAAAGAAATCCTTCTGTGCTAAATTCCTGAGTCTAGTGGAAACCCAAGAAAGCGTAAATGCCTCCCCCTACTGGTATCAACCAGTTTACACACACACACAACGCAGATAGTTAATTGTGGTCCAGCGGTTCCAATCACATTTGATGTGGCATGTAATCATAGAGCAAGCAAAAGCATTTTAAAATCTAAAGTTTTCTTACCTTCCATAAACTAGTAAATCGTGCTGTGTGTGTGTGTAGACCATATGAGTGTAAATAAAGTGTTCTTCACATCTAGAGCATCTGGGCCAACCCCTTTCTTTAGCTTCATAGCACATCTAGTAAAATAACATGTTGCCTGTTGCAAATGTAGTTGTGTAGTGGATAAACAGAACATTTAAATGTCTCTTTTCCCTGTTCATTACTCATCTGTACATGATATGATTAAGCTGCTTGCTCAACCAATTAAAAAACATTTCTTTTTTCTTGTTCCTCCAGAACGCACGTGTCAGAATGGAGCGTCCTCTGTTCCAGACGCTTGTTGTGAACTACTGCTAGCGGTGCAGGCTTAAACAAGCGCCATGGACGGAAGTCAAATGGAAAACTCCTCGGTCAGTGTCAACACATCCGACATCCACCTTGTCACACATAGCCTATGGGAGGTCATCACAATAGCAACTGTGTCTGCCATAGTAAGCCTGATAACAATAATTGGAAACGTACTTGTAATGTTGTCTTTCAAAGTCAACAGTCAGTTGAAAACTGTTAATAACTACTACTTGCTGAGCCTGGCTTTCGCTGACCTTATCATTGGTGTGTTTTCCATGAATTTATACACCTCCTACATTCTAATGGGCTACTGGTCACTGGGTAGCCTAGCATGTGACCTGTGGTTGGCCCTAGATTATGTGGCGAGCAATGCCTCAGTAATGAACTTGCTGGTCATTAGTTTTGACCGTTACTTCTCCATTACGAGGCCCCTGACCTACAGAGCCAAGCGAACGCCAAAGCGTGCTGGAATCATGATTGGTCTGGCTTGGCTTGTGTCTTTCATTCTGTGGGCGCCGCCAATTCTATGCTGGCAGTATTTTGTAGGCAAGAGGACAGTACCCGAGAGACAGTGTCAAATCCAGTTCTTCTCAGAGCCGGTGATAACCTTTGGCACAGCCATCGCTGCATTTTATATCCCAGTTTCTGTCATGACCATCCTGTATTGTCGGATATACAAAGAGACAGAGAAACGCACTAAAGACCTGGCTGAGCTCCAGGGTGTCAACCACTCTGCAGACTCCGACAACAAAGCCCAACCTCAGAGGGCCATCATCAGGTCCTGCTTCAGCAGCACCTCCAGAGACCAAAAGTCGTCATCCTGGTCCTCATCCATTCGCAGCAAAGCTGCCAAATCTGTCACTGCGTCAAACGACGAGTGGTCCAAAGCTGACCAGCTGGCCACCTTTAACAGCTACGCCTCTTCCGAAGATGAGGAGCGGCCAGTCTCTCCCGGAGTCCTGCCGGCTTACAGGAACCATGCATGCGAAGAGAACAAAATGCCACTGTCCAATGACAGCGAACAGTTGAGCAGTCATGAGGATGAGAACTTCTTCCCATCCCCAGTCAAAGGTAACTCCCAAAAGAGCAAGAAGTGTGTCTCATACAAGTTCAAGCCAGCTGCCAAGGAGAGCAACTCTCTGCAGACCCAGAACGAAGACACTAAAGCAGCTTCCTTCTCTTCAGCCGAGTCTATGAGTGTGCCCTCAACGGCTTCATCCTCCAAGCCCATTGATGCCACGCTCAAGAGCCAGATCACCAAGCGCAAGAGAATGGTCCTGATCAAAGAGAGGAAGGCAGCTCAGACTCTTAGTGCCATTTTGCTGGCCTTCATTCTCACATGGACGCCTTACAACATCATGGTGCTGATATCAACCTTCTGCTCTGATTGTATCCCCCTGTCCCTCTGGCACCTAGGCTACTGGCTGTGCTATGTCAACAGCACTGTGAACCCAATGTGTTACGCCCTCTGCAACAAGACCTTTCAAAAGACCTTCAAGATGCTTCTCCTTTGCCAGTGGAAGAAGAAGAGGGTAGAGGAGAAGCTTTACTGGTATGGGCAAAACCCTGCTGTAGGCGCTAAGCTAGCATAAACAAAATCAATGGGGAAGTGTTATATAATTGTTTGTTACTATCTCTAAAGTATGGAACTTGTTTACTACCAGACGTTTGTGGACATCTGCAGTGACTTCAGTATTGCTGAATATATAAAATGACCATAGACTTTAAAAATGTGGCTTTCTCACATCATGCTGTACATTGTAATGTCAATGAAGTGCAACAGTGTTAAAACAGTTCATTGGTTTATTGTTCCAGATGAGGTACATTTGCGCATTGCTAAATGAACAAATATTTAAGGATAATCCTTGGTCAGTGATTTCTCATTGTCCCTCTGATATTTTATGCTAATCACAATGTGAGTCTTAAGGGCTACTACAGATTTAGCTATTTTGTTTTGAGCTGAACTTAAAAAAAAAAAAACAATTGACCAACATTGTATGTGCCCATCAAACGTACCCATCAAATGCCTTCAACACAAGAAATAAGAGCTACAAGCAGAAAATGTCAATAAAAAATTCAAGTGATAAATAATTGAAAATTATATAGACATTCTAACAACCAAAAACATGAATTATGTTCTTAAATTTCCCCTGGTAATACAGCCTTTACTACTGAAAATCACTGACATTTGTATAGTTTGAGGGATGTTTTTTTAAAATCCCATTGTCTTTGCTTGTTAAAGGTCATAACATGAATATTTTGGCAACTTTTACTGGCAAGTCAGGACTGCAGGAGACAAAATCATGTCACTGTCTGGCTGTTAATATTAACAAATGAACCCAGTATTTGGAGTGTGTGCTAATGCCAAAGCGAATACAAGTTTAAGGATGCTTGGAACCAAAATACACATGAAAAATATCACCATTTAAATCTCATGGCTTTATAGTTGGAAGTAACGTAAATAACAGATATTCTACCTTTTTGAGCAACCATTTCATGTACAGCCAGATTTATGCGAGACCTTTTTTGCTGTTTGGTTTATTTAGTGTGATTTGTGAATGTATACCTGGATTATATACATGTCTGGATTATTTTATTTTTAATTTTTAAATATAGTTCTGCTTTACAAAATTTTGTGATTCCTTAAATATTATAATCCTCATTTGATATTTAAAAAAGGCAGAATGATTGATCTTTTAATCACTGATTTTTGTCTCAGTCCTTCATCGTTGCCCGATTCTGTATCTGATAATCAAGAGACAATTTATCATCATATTCCCAAAGATCAGCCCTCCACATTAATATAATGAGATTAGAGTTCATCTCTCTGGCAGTCTGAAGGACGGATGATTTTTACCATCTCTGAGGGTTTCACCATCATCCAAGCATATTTGCACAAGTGTTCTTTGTTGCAGTCCTTCTGCCAGTAGATGACGTTACGACGGTTCAGGTTGGCCCCAGCGCAAGCATCATACCACCATCCACCTCCTGCAACTCCCTGAAACTCAAGCTTGGCGCAGTTCTGGAAGTAATTGTCATTGTCCCGGTCCTTGGTGGTGAACTTCTGGTTGTCATGGAGGTAGTTTTCCGGGTCCAGTGTGAGCGCATCCACAGCTGTGCCTTGATATAGGCCCAGGCGTAGACGGTACTGGGCATCCTCTCCCTCCACCAGAACTGGATCATACTCACCCATTTTGGTAACAGCATCTTTATCCACCAGCTTGATGCCCAGCCTGTAGTGTCCAGGTCCTTGGGTGAGTTGATGGATATATTCGTTGCCCAGCCAGTGGTTTCCTGTTAGGCTTCCAAAGCCTAACTTGTACTCCTCCCAGGAACGGTCGAAATCCACACTGCTGTTGACTGTGATGTGCTGGATGACTGTCCAGCCACCTTCCTGCATGGCACAGTAGACTACGATAGGTGTGTCTGCAGGTTTGACCAAGTACACACCATCCCGTGCCTGACCTCCAGAACTCTCCCACAGGTCATAGCAGTCTCTGGGTATCTCTGGTGGGAAGAAGCAGATAAAAACTCTTGAATAGTGACGCAACTCACGGGTTTGATTTTCTCATATACAAATTAAGACTAAGCCTATACTACAAAGTCAGTGATCAGTGATTTAAAGTCCAGGACTACATTGAATCTAAGTGCATTCAATTCCTTAGGGAATTGCATCAAGTGCTTGAGGGTTGGAGTGCAGCACATTTTGGTTGTTTCCATACACAATCGCACGGAGTAAACCTGGCTATTATCAGAGGAAATGCCTTCCAGAACTGGAACTGAATATCTCAGCCTAAATCTATGTGATAGAGTTACATTTTAGAAAGTTCAGTCTGAATTGTTCTGACTGTCCTATAAACAGTATGTTAAATATTTGCACTACAAGCTACCAATCTGGAGAATCTGAGGAAAAAAATGACTGTGAAGATAAAGGTACAAAGAAGTTCAGGGACTGTCTTACTACTACATGAAAACTGTGTTACTACTGTGTCAAAGGTCAGAGGCTTCATGTAGATTGAACCAGTGTTTTAAACCTAATCAAAATAAACTAGCATTTCTGACATTTACCTTAAAACTGTAAGAAAAATCTGTTCGCAAAAATATTGTTAGGCTTATTGTTCCTTTTTTTGTAGTAATAGATTCTCTTAATTACAAATGTTGAGTTTGAGAAGCACCATCTTCCATTTAACTCAAAATGAGGAATGTTCCTTGAAGTGTTGTAATGACCTTCTCTATTCCATTAATGACAGTACATACTCTGGTTTGCTTTCTAGGTGCCTCATCATGTATATAAATGGTACTGGATAAGTGTGATTTGACTGTTAACCAAAACAAAACAAAAACTAGTCTAACTAGCAAAAAACAACTGAACTGGTACCTTTATGTCCACGGTTTAGGATGAATTGTTGTTCTTCTGAAGATAGCAAGTGGAGGTTTTTAGCATAAGGCTGCACAGCTAGTGCCCCAGTTGAAATGAGCAGGCAAAAGAAAGCCACCATCCTGCTGCCCGAATGCTTCATCCTTTAGTTGTATGCTTACATGCCATTTGCAAAGGAGAATGAACGTCAGTTAGAACCATAGCAATCCATTTAACGTAGTCTCACCATTTTGAATAGATTTGGGTAGCTTGTTTACAAAGTGCTGTTCATGTTGACATCATTTCTTTTTCAGTAGGCCTACACCAGTTTGTCTCTAAGTCAATAAAATGAACATGCTTACCTTCACACGTATCTTGATTTGCCTTTTACCTGTGTAACCCGTGAAAGATACAGAGCAACGCTTCACAAAATTCCAGTTGCCAACCTGAATCTCAGAGTCCACAGAGACACACACCTCTACTGGGCCTATCAGGACTGGACTTCAGCCCCATTCTCACGTCACACAGGAAGGCACCAAGGGTTAAAGCATTTATCTCTTTCACCTGGAATTGGACCATGCTCCATATCTGGCTGTTTTTATTTCTCCATTAACCTTTATTGTAAAAATTTAGAATTTGCCAATTGTGTTGCTTCCTTTTAGAGAGGGTTTTGCTTTTTTATTCCATTGGTATGACAAGACAGTCTTCATAAGCCATGATGCATTGAGCCATAATTATACTCATATCTGTCATCCAGCAGCAGTGTAAAGGTGCTTTGCATACTACCCTAGGATGGATAAAGAAGCTGTTTATTGTATATCTTATTGTTTACATACTGCAACATATCATTTTGTGGTTGGTTTATTTCTATTTCATATCACAGTTCTTCTGGGATCCACAAATCCATTTTGCCCTTGTAAGCACCACACAGACTGCAGTAAAAGCTACGTAGGTGGAATGACTCCTACAGCCCCACTGGTGTGCCCCCTGACACTTGCTATTGCTATATTTAGCCTTCACTCCTTCAGCTTTTATTATGGTCAGCCAAGGAAGCTGTTGCCTTTCAAATACACACTTGGGACTAAAAAAAGAAAACAGTGTCACAGCAATAAGTGGATAATCTCCTTACTTATCTCCAGCCTAATGGGGCTGAGTGAGGGACATAACAGTAGGTTTTAAGGAATAAGACTGTCAGCGGTGAAAACATTTCTCTTTTTAATATATTAGCTCAAAAAAATTTGCAATATTAGCTCAATAAAATAAAGCTTTTAAAATAAATAAATCAGTCAGTAAATAATGATGTGTCATGTCTCCACAATGTGTCCCAGAGTACTTCAAAATCTCAAAGAGGAGTGTAAAACACAGGTGTCTTGGGTCTTTAAAGTGGCAAATTATTGCTGACAAAGGCCATAAACGGAAAGATGCTGTAATGGCACAAGTAACACATCTTCTTCCACAGAGGAGTGCTACCTCCTCTTTGGGCCGCTGCTCTTGTGACCCTTGTGTCCTCCGCCTCCTGGTTTGCCACCATGGATTTTGGGCGGGGCAAAGAAATTGGTCATGATTTCAGACACGTCTGGAAGTTCAGGGTTGGGATTCAGCATATTCATTGACTGTTCCATTTCCTAAAGAATCATGTGAAATAGAGATACATGTCAAGTAGGTAATAAAAAAAGCCACTGAAGCAATGAAGCCTTGCATCATGCCTAACAACACTCATTAAGTTCCCATCATGGCCTTGAATAGTTTATTGTATGTCGGCGCTGTCTGGTGGAAACCACGTAACTCCACTTTTGGTCTTTGTTGTTTTTTTCCACAAATAGATACTATCCATTTATTTAGAATATACATTGTTTTTTTGAGTTTCCTGAAAAATAAACACTTTGGACATATGAGGTTTCGCCCCGACAGCAACGATATTCAAAACAGCAGCACAATACAGTATGATCATATATGAATAATTATTATTGCAATATAAACTATTCTGTGGAGTAGAATAATGGCCAAAATGTTCCTAAAACAGAACTGGCTTTTAATAACCATATACACAGAAATGTGCATTTGCACATTTGTAATAAAATGTGAATGATTAGATTTTAGTACCTAATACATCCTTCATATAATATCTGACAGACACCTGAATGTTGATTACAGCAAATCATGTTACATTATTCACTCATTTTGCAATATTTAAGGATATTAGAAATTTAAGACAGCTTCAAAATGAAATTTAATGTTCAAGATTCCAGAGTTTCAGAGTTGTTTTAGGTGCAGTATGGAAGAAAGTTTGCGGACTTGCTTACCCTTCTCATCCCTGGGTCATTTGTGTTGATGACTTTTGGGAGAAGAAGAATGATCACAAGAGGAAGCACCATCATGAGAACCTGATGAACGAGCAGAAGTAAGTGAAGTCATTTTTATTCTCATTAATTGCATTTCCAGTCATCGAAATCAAATGAAAGTGTCATTAACAGGTGACTCTAAATCAATGGAAATAACACCAAGCCTACCATGGGATTCATTAAGAAATCTGACCACTCCCAAGTCTCCCTCTTTATGAAGTAAGAGTGAAGTCCAGTGCATCTCATCTGAAGTGGGTAAGGCAACTGGACTACCTCAGATGTCTTGACGTAATTAACTCTACGTGCCCTGCAAATGAAAGTACAGGAATATGATGCATCCATATTCAAATAAAAATTTCTGTTTGACATTAAGGTGAAATGGTCTGCATTCCATTGTCATATTTTAGGCCAGTGGTTCTCAGCCCTGGTAGTGGAGTCCCATTGACCAGCTGCATTTTAGAGTATCCCCAGCTAATGATTAACTAATAAACAATCCCTTCCTGAGATGAACAGGATGTGTTGGAACATCCTGGATGTACTTCAGGAACAAGACTGAGTACCATTGATCTGGATAGTTTTTCATTCATCTGAGCCTCTGATGTTAACTGATCCCAGCAGTCACAGGGCAAAGATATTTACATTTAAATCTTCAAAACAGTAATTGTGGTGCAGTCTTGATCTTGCCACCCCGCCTCCCCCCCAACACACACACACAAACACATTTAACCTTCTTTTTGTAATAACTTTTGTCAGCAGGACAGTAGAGACATAACACTGGTTTCATGTGTATAGGCCCTTTAAGTGAGAAGCTAAATACCGAAGAAAACTAGCACTTTCCTCACGAAAATACCGAAAGTGAAGGCTGTGAAACATGATCAGTGTTGTCCCACACCGTTTAGAATTTTTTTAGAGCAAGTCGTTTTGAAGTTATTGGCGTTTATCGCCGACTGTGTCACGAATATCGAAAACAAAACCAACTT
>JBBMFX010000001.1:35030373-35052091 GCA_037832545.1 Rhabdalestes septentrionalis
TCCTTACCTTCCTAACCACGTTTCTTACCTTCTTTTACAGGTGTTGTCTTGTGTCAAGATTGTTGTTGTAGTTAGGTGACGGTGTAGTTAGGTATCAGTGACGGTGTTGATCAGGCGTACTGAGCTACAGTACCTTAGGCGGTTGGTGGATGTCGACTTAAACCTTGCTCTACAGGTCCTTGCTACTGTTGTGGATTATTGAGCACTGTTGTACGTCGCTCTGGATAAGAGCGTCAGCTAAATGCCGTAAATGTAAATGTAAATGCATAGTGTATCTTTTTAATTTTCGAAATTGTGTGCTAGGCCTATTTAAAGTTTTTATGGCAAATGTTTTCAATTTTGCATTTTTTGAAATTGTTCTTGGCCAAAAAAACAAACAAAAGAATCAGTGTTGAAAATTTCAGTGCTTTTCTAGGATAAGTCCATTAGCTGTCAGAATTAGAATGCCTGTATGTCATTGTTTTTTCAATGCAAACAGTCTGCTTCCTTAAAAAAAATTTTTTTTTATACCCTTACTTAATATTCATACATATTGCTTTTTATAAGCTGCTATCAGTGTCTGCTGTAAAAGATACAAGCCTATACCCTTCAGCTTCAGTGACATTTTAACATTCAGGGAACCCTGAATTCAGATTTCAGGAATATTTTTTGACTCATCTATTTTTGACAGCATTAAACGTTCTTTTGTGGTTGCTGTTTGCCGTCCCGGTCTGTCTCTGCCAAAGTGCTTGACCTCATAGGTTAAGAATGCAGTGGACCTCATAAGACTGATTAACTCCTTTAGCTCACAAATGAAAAGGTCACAGGTGTTTAGAATGAATAGCTTCTGCGCAGCAGGCTGGAATTCCCTGGACCTGATCTACATTTTGCTGTTTTAGTTGGATCTATGCATCTAACATTACCAACAAGCCAATCTTCACTCAAATTATGTTCGTAAATACATCCTCTGAACATGTCAACCCCCTTAATATGCCCACAGCTCTTCATTAAGATCAACAGAAAAGCTGATATGGTTTAAGAGACAGTCACCAACGTGGTGCCCGCGGGCTCCCAAGGACCACATGATTAGCCTGCGGAACGGTCTAAAATATAGCACAAATCTCCAGTGAGCAACATCTGACATGTAATTTTATCCTGTGGCTATTCTTCTTTAATCGCATTTGCATTTATTTCTATTTGAAAATGACAATATCTAAAAAAAAAAGAATGTTTAAAAAATGTTTATTATACATGAAGTTGTAAACTCTGTACTAGGGTTTGAAACTTGTCATAAATACAGAAGATTCTGATCCAAGATCAGTCCATTTTAAGACTGTTTTGTTAACACCAGCTCTTGTGATGCTGGCCTGCCTGTACGGTTTTGTTCATTTTTATTTCTCACTGTAAGCCACAGTGTGTTCTAAACCACATTAACTCCCTACTGAAGAGCTGGATGCATTAAAATGGATTAAGAATTTCAGGGATGTATTGAGACAAAGATTTTGGTGCCTGTTGACTTCTAGTGAGGCAACATCAGGTTCACAGCTTCAATGTTTAAACAAAGAAGCAAAAACTGGATTTCAAAACTGTCTTGGGTGATTGACTACCTCTGGGATAAGCAGAAAGTGGTGCAAATCAACTTTGGCGTAATTCATTTTGTCTTATTTCGTTTGGCTTAATATCATCTATTATATTCAGTTATCTAATACCCCCTCTGCTATTCCCATGGGTCTGCAAGTACACCAGGGCAGTGGGGTAGTTTTCAGGTTCTGGGCTTGCCTGTTAATCTTGGAATTGTGTGCTTCACTCTAGGCTTGGTTTCCCAGATTTGTGATAGTATCACTATGATCATAGCTACATGGAAATCCTGGGAATTTAACCCAAGGTGTATCGACTCTGCACTAAGTAACTAGATTCTGAGGAAACTTTGTTGAGAAACTTGCTTGACCTTTGCTGGTCCTCTCCATTGAGCTGTTGTTTACTGCGCCACATATATTTGAAGAGGGATATATTTCAAGCTTGTTAAAGAGTGTGGATAAACACCATGAGTGCTACGTATATAACAAGTAATAGATCGCGGAAGAGGTGGTGTGTGTGGTTCTGCAAAGCGAACATCTTGAGCAGTCAAAACAAACGTTAAGAGCACACATAGTGGCCCTGCACTCAGACAGACTGTGGTGGATCCTTGAGCCGTTTGTGTTATTTTGACTCTCCAATGTTCCCTCAGTCAAAAACAAACACTGGGTGGTATTTTTCTCCCCTCGTGCAATGAAAGCTGAAGTGTGCTTCACGGTATTCCACCCAGTCATTTCATAAACCAGCTTGGCAGAGCCCAGATGGTCTGTGGTACTTTCAAAGTAACCCAAAGCCAGTGTGCTGCCTTCAACCGCATTGCCACTGCTCTGAAGCTAGATTTCCACCAGCTCACTGCAAAGAGCCTCTGCTGGTATGCTGAGCACATATTGAGACGTTCCTGTTGCAGAGCTCCCCTTAATAACAGTCCTGCTCCCTTACAAAACTCCTGGTATGCAATATTAACAGTAGAACTCAGCATACAGCTTTTGAAAACCACACAACACATAGTAAATGTGATGTAAAAGCTTCACATGCCATGTACCGCTAGGAATAAAACACAAATACTACTGTATATTCAAGTTTTCACAGTGGTGAAAAAGGGCTATAAACACTCTCCCCTTACTTAGTTGTGATGGCAGATAGAAAGTAGGACCATACTTGGAACGGACAATAATGAAACAGTCTGAAATGTAAAGAGTAGGAATTGTAATGAAAATTTTCACATTTAAGTGTCAGCAAAGTTCCGCATAAACGTCTGAGGTGATATCCGTCAAGTTTAAATTATTCGTAACTTCTTTTAATTGAATTGGGATGTGACCCTGCGAATGCATTGGAGGAGCTTAACCTAGTTGGAGAAGATTCAGGCTCAGTTTGTTTTTAGGCCTGGTTTATTTTTAGAATATAAACACCAAGGACTGGTCTCTCCCTGCCTTTCAATTTTTCACTACATTTAATTCATTCCAAATGCAAACTGTATTTAATCAAAATGTGATACTGTCATACTTCTTGTTGGCCATGTTTGTCAGAGAACTGTTAATACAGATTTCTGTTCTTTTTCACAAACTATTTCTCCACAAAAATACAATAAAATATGTCCTGGATATATTTATTTATTATAATTTACATTTTGTTTCTCACCATTAAATTTTCCGTCTCAGCCCTCAGGCCTAAAAAGGTTAAATACAGGGGTCAATCCCAATTTCCAAATGTATTCCCTGGAGAGAGTAGGCAAGGGTAATGTTTTGATTGTGCTGCAGCTAGGGGGCAGTGTTTCAACAGAAAGCATCTTGGAAGCAACAAAAGTTGGACTTGGAGTGAGAGCATTCTTGAGCTCTGAGCTGTTGTCTGGTAAATCTAATGGTCAAGATATGTTTATGATTTTGTTCGGAGCAACCATTGCAATTCGGAGCAACCATATTAATTTACAAACAACAAAAAAGAGTCTGTAGCAATAGACGGGACGGTTTACTCCTGATTCTGGGAATCATGACACAGATTTTGAAGAACCAATTATTCCCAAGCATATTCCTCTTGACATCATTTATACAGACCCTGCTAATGAATTAACATAGAGAAAGAGTGATTTTGATTAGACAATGGAATATTCATGGTCACTTACACATGGCATCAGCTGTGTAATTCTGTTCTGTGGTCATTCATGGATCAGTTCATTTATCTGTTCTTTAATTACATTGTCTTCCTCTGCCGAAGAAGTCCCTTTCTTGTACAATGGCTGTTTTATCTTGTACAATGGCATATTTCTTATGTGGTTTGTTTGAATCAGCCAGATCAATGCAGCTTTGAATGTTTGTTAGATTGTTAAACTGAAGCTGTTTCAGCTACACAGAATATCAGGAAAGGGATATAATTCATGGCCCCATTATGAGGTAAAAACAATATGTATATTCAAATTGGGCAAGAATTAATAATATAAAGTACTGTATTTACCTGCTTATACCAAAAAAACATGCATGCATGAATTATTGTCTATGCAGGGGTATTTTACATTTTAGCCCTGCATGAGTTCAGCTGTTCAGTGTAAACTGCAGAGTATGAATACGGGTTTACCATTACATCTCCTTTAAGGGTAATGAGTTTTGGGATCATATTTAGGGGCATATTAAGGGTTGACACTATAGAAAATAAGAACTTTAGGCATTTTCTTCAACTCTTTATTTTTTCACTCTTCACAGGTGCTTTTTGAACGTAACCCCCATGAATTTTGGGGGGTTTAGGCAGCTATGATATATAATAAGCATTTTACACTGATCTTGTCACAATGGTTTAAAACTGCGTTACATGTGTTGATTTGATTCTTGATGCTGTTCATCTATACCTAGTTGACACAGAAGAGAAACAGTGCTAGAGAACTATTCTAAGCTGAAGAGTGGATTGCAAAACATGAACTCTTCTATTCTGTTTTTATCAGACAGACCCCTGCTAATATAAGGGTTGGTGCAGCATCCTGCTGTTTTCACATAATGAGAGATGTGGCAACTGTGAACAACGCTGGACTTGTTGGTCTTTCTAACTGACCTGTTTTACATGCCTCAGACTGGAAGGCTCTTGCTGTCCCACAGTGGAAATCTAGATGGAATGGTGGTGGATACCTAAGCAATCAGGGGTGACGGTTCCAAAGGGCTAAAACCCAGTGTGCCATGCAAAATGGAATCCCTGATACCTGAGGTCAGATGCCACAGTGACTGAGCCCATTTCCTCAGAGGAGCAACTGGCCATAAATGAGGAAATGGCTGTCTACATAGAGTTTTTAGGTGGAAGCCTTCTTGCTATCTGCTACTGGGATTGCTTTATTTTCCCTTTTGAAAGATAGGGTCTACACAACAGGACAAACTCTTCCAGAAGGATGGCTTCCATAAGCATGCCATGTGGTCAAGCTTTATTGAGCAGGTTGAAAGTCCCAAGCCGAAGCAGCTCTGAAGCTTAGGGTACATCATGTGCTGAGGGACTGAGCTGCAGGATTAACTCATCACTCCTCACAGGAAATAAAGGAATGCGGTGGGTAAAACCACAAGCTTCTGGTGCCCAGAAGCTCAGATCGGGATTCACTCTCAAGATTATTGCGCCTGGATCGTCAGTTTGAGGTATGTAGATGAAAGGAGCATGGAGCAAATCAGATATTTATAAGCCACATCTTTTATGGGGTGAAAACACAGCTCCTTAAGGGAACAGCTACTTCCTAATCATAGACAAATCCTTCAATGCTGAAATGTCAAACTGAAGACTAACTGTTCCCTCCCTGCTCACCAAAGCGAATATATTCACCCATTAGACTGTCACTCTAATCCTGTGAATTACACTAAAATAGAGATTACTCCTCGTACATGTAACAGTGGTACTTGTGA
Source organism: Rhabdalestes septentrionalis (assembly GCA_037832545.1). Classification (NCBI taxonomy): domain Eukaryota; kingdom Metazoa; phylum Chordata; class Actinopteri; order Characiformes; family Alestidae; genus Rhabdalestes; species Rhabdalestes septentrionalis. The sequence goes on from JBBMFX010000001.1 coordinate 35,035,791, forward strand.
GGCCTTTTAGGGATCTTGGCACAAATTGTGATTGTAATATGCCTTGAAATACATTAACACCACAATGGCTAACTATTCATGTAATATAGTTAAAGGAGAATTTCACCAAACATTTAATCATAAATCAACTATTCTGTTCTCCAATTTTCTTCACAACGGTAGTGAAACAAATGATGGGGTTAGAGGTGCCACCACAAAGGTTACTGTGAAGACATTTGATCAAATATCTAAAATGCAAACCTCTGAGCTTAATATTTATCTCAAAATAGTGGTAAATCTGAAAAGCAAAAAAAAACATTTATTTGGGAACTCTTTGGTCTTAGAATTCCCTGCATGTACCTCTGAACCATGTAGTGCTTTTACTGTGGAAGTGCTCACTCTGCAGGTTTCTTGACAACAAAACCTCAGAACAAACCAGTCTGTAGGTCATTGTTTATGCCTTTAGTTAATAATGCAAACATTTGGTAAAATTCCTGAAACTCAGATTTAGTAGCGATATATTCCTTTGTTTATTCTGTCTACTATGTTCATTGGTTTTCTAAGGAGTTTTTATTTTTGGATTTCTCTGGGATCTTTTTCATGCTGAAGGCTTTCTGGAGCCCAATAGCTCCCTTGTCTTCTCCGGATTGTCAGTACAAAGGTCCCTTTATGAGGAGCCTTCTAAAGCTCTGCGGGAATGAGAGGCATGCGTTTCAGATGTACCTGAATCCCTTGTTTTGCTCTTCATGCCAGCAAGGAATCTATTTCACAAAAATGTCTAATAGCACACGTGCTTTCTTCATTACCACATACCCAAAGAAGACAGAATGATGGCACACATGTGTCCTTGTTGGCATTCTTCATGTTATTTACCAAGACCAACCATTTAAGGCAGCATTCTTTCTTAAATCCATTTTCAGGCTTATATGAAATTCAAATTATATCTCAAAACTTTAAGACAACGTACTTTAAATGCTTAACTTATAAAGCAGCTAGTATATTTATAATTCAGTAAGAAATAAACTAGATGTGTTTACAGTTTATGAACAAAAATACTCTATATGACTTACCTATTGTGTGGTATTGATGGTACTCCCACTTATTTTTAGCCCCTGAAAATACATGTGATTTGAATGTAAACAGTTTAAATATTTCAGAAATGGGTGGTCCATTTTATAAATGCATTTTCTTTCTTTGTTTAAAACATCACTAATGTGGATCAGCTCCAATTAGGCTAATAGAAATGAGTCACTTTGTCAGGCTCAAATCTTTGAATCTATAATCATTGCCTATTTTATGAACTCCAGTGACCAAATACTAATTTGTTAGTGGCTTTTACCATTTCATCAATGTTGTTGGCCTTTGCAGGATCTGGTAGTAAGAAGTAATTCGATTTTGCAGAATTGTGGTTTAATTTTGGCCAATGCTTTTGTTCCCCTTAAGTTACAGGGGTCCCTATGAAGGCCTCACAGTTTCAAAATCCATCATATTTCAAATGAGACTGTCTAGGCCATAGAAGTATCTTTTGTGTTTGGGCTCATTGTCTTTTTGAACATCCATTGTCTCCCCAGATTCAGTTTCTTGGCTGATTTCAGTCTATTACTTTCCTTTCAAATGTTGTTTAATAATCTTGTTCCCTAAGAATTTAAGGAAGCTTCTCAAATGGAGGAATATTAGTGTCAGAATGGTTATTTTAGTAAACATCAGTTTATTTGAGAAGTATTGATGTTACAATTGACATTGGCAACTGACAAATGTATTCTTGACAAAATGAATCCAATAGTGCAGTGGTCCCCAACTTTTTTTTGCCTTTTACCCCGGAAAATATTGTAAGGCTCCCCTCCACATTTAATGATATTATCACTCATACAAGTTTGCAGTTAGGATGACAAAAAATGTTGTTTTCAAAGAAACTGTATGTTTATTATTATATCTAGATATGTTTATTCACAAATAATAGCCTAATGTAAAATATAAAAGCAAAACATGAGTAGCATTTGGCCTTTAATATGGAATAAAACCACAGTTAAGGTGACTGTCTTGGTATTTTCTGTATATTGTGTTTCTAATATTGCTAGTGCTGCGACCTAAAATGTTTGGAGCTTCCTCCCTGGGTCCAGTATGCTTGGGTCATTACTATTAGCTTCTGAATTACATATTTGTCAATTTTTTGGTCAGCCAGGGGATAAAATTAACTAAGGCAACTTGATCGTTCTCCTGATTGCTCACTACTAAAAATTCTTTTAAAAATGACTCGACCCCCCATAGAGCTCGCTGAGGCCCCCTTGTGGGCCGGGACCCCCCTGTTGTTTAGTCCTTTGCGAAAAAAATAAACTAATGTGCAACTGTGCTGGCTGACAATCTGACTTTAGGAGTCAGTGTTTTTTTTTTTTTATCAGACCAATACAATTAAGAGAGTGGTCAGATTGTCTGCAACTTTGCTGTTAAAATCTGTCAGTGCAAACCTCTCTTTAATATATGTTTGTGTGTGTGCATGTGTGTGTGTGCGTGTGTGTGTGTGTGTGTGTGTGTGTGTGTGTGTATGAAAAAGAGGGAGTGTGAAACATGTCAGTGTGGTCTCATGAATCCATAAAATCAAACTGACAATTTAACGAGTGGTTGTACTTTATGGACAAATGGGCTTTCGTGGGTTTTTGATTTAGGCCTCAAGATGTCGAGCAAATTTACAGCTGAGCGACAGTTCTGGTCGGGCCAAAGCGTAAAAACAATGTCCAATTTTTGTGCATTTAATAGATAATAAAATATTCCTTCTGATGATGGTAATGCAAATTACCAGGAGATGTGACTTGCCCCTAGTAGGCCACTCAGTGAGCAGCGAATACTAATGTAACAAGTTAGGCTGACCAAAACAGCTATTTTAATGGCTGTCTAGTGATACATTAAGCAGTTGTTTGCCATTTAATGTTGGTTCCCTTGGTTGTGTAGTGGCCTAATATATTAAATGCATGCATCATAATGTCAACCCAGTTCTTGAAGATTGTTAATAAAGATGACTTGATTGGTGTAAATGAATTCCAGATTATTGTCTTTGACAGCTGTCATATGAGTTGTTTAGCATGTAAGAAGTGAAGGGTCTCAACTCAGTAGTATGGAATTTCCACAGCAGTTTAGGAAAAAAAAAATGCTTGTTTATTGTTGGCAGGTTTAACTTCGTTTCATGTTTCAGTATATTTTCTGAATGCAGACTGTTATTAAATAGCATTTCTACTGAAGGTTATGATTTCTACAACACAAACATTTTCCAAAATAACAATTGAACCTAAAATTATCTTTTGGTTTTAAATGTAATGTTGATAATTACGAAATAGTGATAACTCTGCCATGAGGGGATATAAAAGTTTTTGGGCATCACAAAATGTCTCCTGAGTGGCACAATTGTCTAAGCTTCGGCACTATCATCAGGCAATCATTCGTTTGATCTCTGGCTCTCCAGGAGCCCAAGAGACCATTGGATAATCCACTGTGATTTTAGCTACAGTAGTTCAATTCTCATTCTCTCAGAACATCAAACTTTGCTTGTCTTGAAACGTCATTGCTCAAGAGAAGAGGAAGATATGCATTAAGACCATTTTTCTGCCCAGTGGTGGAACAAACCCCACCAATAGCTGCTGTCTTCAACATTGTCTGAAGACCCAAGTTTTAAGGAACACCTAGGGGACTAACAAATTCTCATGCTTGCATATTTTTAAAATACAGCCATGAAAAAAAAGATAATTTGTTATTGTTTTGTAATTTCTGGGCAAGAATAGCAAACTGTGAATTGAACAAACAATGAATAGAAATGAGGAAAAAGTGGTCTCTGATTTTTTCCATGGCTGTATATGTCATGAACAAGTGCCGACTGTTACACCAGTGTTGCCTGGAGGATGAACCCAATTGCAGAGTTAAACGAGAGAGTAGGTAGTCCATGAACTTTGTCATGAGAAGGCTCCTGTTTAGGGTAGAGGCAGAACGGTAACCTAGACCAATGTGATGTGCGACCAGGGTCGCCTGGGAACCAGGCGAGGTTGGAGGTTCCCGGGTGTAGGTTAATTGGGAGTTTTCAACCTGGCACACACCACGCATGTCTGGATGGTGGCTTTCTTCTTGCTGAAGACATCCATCAGGTTGTGATGCGGGACAGGGATGGTCTCCAGGTCGGCTTCAAGGGCCTCAGACTCCCCTGAACACGTCCCGACCTTTGCCATGAGACAAAGCTCCTGACAGGTTGGAGCAATTGAAGGATTCTTTGTTGCGTCCAGGAGATTAGAGGGTCATGGTGAAGGAGCCAGGGGAATCCAAGGATTAAGTGAGGTGATGTAAGTGTAGGGACTAGGAATTGTTCTTTTTCTTGATGGATGTCAATTGTGCTGGTCAAGGGACATGTTTGGTGAGTTATGAGGACGCTAGAAAGGGTCCAGCTATCAATGCCAGATATAGTTATAGGGCGGGATAACGCCTCAAGCCTCACACCCAGCATGGCAACAAAAGCCTCGTCTATTTAGTTTCCCACTGCATTTGAATCCATGAATGCAGCTGAAGTGATCCATTGGTGGCCCAGCTGAATGTGAGTGTGCATGATAGAATGGAAGATGGTAGAAATCACCTGCAGATCAGACGAGAGTCCCCCTCCCCATTTACCTGGTCTGTCTGTTTCCTGGACTGAGAGATTTTTGGTTCTTTCATAACCACAGACTAGCAGGTATGTTGCAATGTTTAAGCTTATTTATTGTGGTATAAGAGGATAGAGCTGATATCCTCGGTCCAGCATACTTCACTGTCCTATTTGCCTACTAACGGAAGGCAACATGAAATCAAGTTATCTTGTAAAAGAATACATTTAGTAAGCGTGTCATGATTAAACTGTTTGGAATGTTCTGTCACCATGATTTTTTATATTCATGAGAACCCGTAAATACCTTTGGTAATGATCAATCAGAAGCATTTAAAATACAGACCTTTTTTTACTTGGCATAATAAAAAAGTTCTGAGTCTAGACCTCTAATTCAGTGGAAACTATTTCAGCCTCTAAGGCCTACTGTGGGAGCAAGATGACGTTTTTTAATAAAATGTCATTATTTTAATACTTTGCCGCTACAGACATAAGCAGAACTAAATATACATAAGAATATGTCAATCATTATTTTATAGATGAATTTGTCAATCAGTATTTTTCAGATCATCATATCTTAAGCTGCTGTGTTTGATGAGAGCAATACTGCACACACTGAAGTTCAGATTTTGATAATGCAGTTCTCATTGGAGGAAAGGGTGACAGATGCAGTAAACCCTCAGTCAATTTGTTTTTCACATTTTGGAGGGAAATGCATTAAATAAAGTATTAAATGTGGCTGTGAGAAGAAATACAGTCATATCACAAACATTTGAACATCAAATTACATACTGTGTTGGTGATAATAATAGTGGATCCTCTCATAGGAATAATTTCAATATGGTGCTTTGCTGCCGATTCTAGTACACACTTTCTGTTTATTCATACTGTTTTATTAAAATAAGACCTTTTGATACACACACACACACACACACACACACACATAAATATATACACACTGCTCCCTGGGTGCCCCTCATTATTGGAAGACTCCTGCTTCTCTTGGTGTATGGGTTAACTAAAGAGAACATTTTCAAATTGTTCACTCTGTGTACTGTGCTGTGGCGTGTTAACTTGTGACTATAAGGGGCCACTTTCCTTTATGAAATTTTAATTTAAGTATGATGGTAGTATCACTGTCAGTACAAGTATGCTGTAATACTCCTAGTTGGATTTTAGGGCACTTTATGATAAGTTGCAATGCAAAACACACTCACATGCCTCTATAGTAATATTACTATGGTTGTTCCACTGCTGTACTTGGATAGTCTCTTTTCTGCTGTGTCGTATGTGTATCTAATTAAATGCCCAGTGAGTACATATAGACTGTCTAATAAACTGGCAAGCATGCTTCTTTGTCTTATCCAATGAAAGTATCCTTTTGGATACATTTGCATACTTGGTCGCTTTAACATGTTATACTAACTGTTTGCACATTTGCTCTTTGTACCCTTGGTCCCCCTTAGGCCTCACCATACAGCCCATAAATGAACAGCCGCCAAATACAAACTTATTGAGAGTCTGCAGTTTATCTTTCTTCTTCATTCAGCTGAAATCTTTCTAAATGTTATAGCTTATGTAAGGCTGGCTGGCCTTTCCCAAAGAGCCTTAGAAGCTAAAATGAAGGCTTGGACCAACAAATATTAGCTTCTTATATGAGACCTCTTAAGACATTAAGAGTGAATGTACAGCCAACCAAATTGCTATTTTTTACCCACTTTTCTCCTCTAAAATAAAAACAAAACGGCATATTACAGAGTTTAAAGCATACAGCTGAATGTGACTTTTATAATAATGGTTAAATACAGGTTAAAACTATTTTTGATAAAGGCTACAGTCATTTTGATGGCAAATGTCTGACATTATCAATACAGAAACCTCACATTCACTCCCTCCACAATTCATATTCCTCCTGAACATCCATCACGACAGCTGTGAACACAAGGGTCAGCACCAATCTCAGTATGTGTCTTCATTCTGACTGAGAAGTCTGGAGGTAGTGAATAGAATGAGAAGAGCCAAAAGCAACAGCGACCGCCCTGCGACCAAGAAAATGAAAGAAAAGAGAAAAGTAGGGAAGAGAAAATATTACTCTGCAAATCCAAGCCACTTCTGTTTGTAATTTAAAACTTCCCCATCTGCACATTTCTCATGGAGGCAAATATCTGAAGCAGCTGGAGCTGCAAGGCAGCGGGATTGAAGGCCTTTTGAGGTGCTTGGTCCGCCGCCTTTTTTGTCTGGGTTATTGTCTATATATGAAGACACTGAGAGATTCCATCTCCAAGTGGCTTTTACATTTCTTTAACTGTGCAGAGTTTCAATGTAAACCACTCTCTCTATATATGGAAAACATACAGTACAAATAATTGTGTACATGTGCACATGGTCTTTCGGTTGAGTCCAATGATACTTCTTGATGTTATTCTAGCAAAATTATTTTGTACGAACATTTTTCAGTCTTCAGTTTCTTTACAGCTTATGCTTGTGAGAAAATGCCTGTTTTTATATCCATCAGATTAGATTCTCTTAATTTGAGCAGACAGCAAAAATTAAGTTATTCTACGCCCCATTACATGTGTACAGATGGCCAAAGGTCATTCAGTACAAAAGACAATTGTTACTTCATCAGGAAAGTCCCTCGCCTCTCCCCATCTCTGCTTAGATTGTCAGATGATGAGTTGCCAGTTTGAACATAAGCCATGGGAGAGTACATCTGTCCTAGTAAAGAACTGAGATAGAGCCAGGATTTTTTTCCTAATCAAACATTTGACAAGGGAGTTCATGAAAATGTGGTTCCTATTATTGTGGTTTAGAAGTGAATTTTTGTTCAGTTGGTGTGCTTTCACTTTGTTTTCATTCACTTTGTTTTCATGTTTCAACTTAAACCTTGTTAGTCAGAATACCTGCGGCATCTTACTCAACAAATTGTTCAAGGCATCAGAGAAAAGTACAATATTGTCCACTGTGTAAGCACCAACATAGCTGTGTCTGACTCGCGCTACCAGCATCCACCTTTGACACTAATCAATGAAAAACTCCTTACAGCATAGGATGAGCATCGGAAAATAAAACTTCCAAAATGTTTTTGACTTGCAACTAGACAAATGTTACTCTAACACACTTAAAACTAAATGAATTTTTTATCTTTTCCCTAAACTTAAATATAAAATATATCTCTAAATATGGCCACAGGCCTCCGTCTAAGCCAAGTCTCAAATCTTAAATCCCAAGTACAGGTCTATGTGGTGCTGTTTGTAAAACAGCTTTAAAATTTAGAGGTGTCATTTTTTAAAATTACTTTTTAGATCTAAATGTATTAAAAAGAAAAACGAAATGTTGCGCTCTAAATATTCAGCTCTAAATATTTAAAAGATATGCTAATTGACCAGACCCCATGATTAAATTTGCTTGTTTGAAGTGGGTGTCACGTCTCTCCCCTTTACTCCGACATGAGCACCCACCTTTCCTTTGTAGGGTTTCTTTATTTTTTCCAAACACAAAACAGGCTTGAGGGCCTGACGGAACCTAAACTCAAGAATGGTAAAAAATAAGATTGTGGACCGACAACACAAGTTGGTCAGAACTTAAATACCAACTTAACAGAACTTAAATCATAAAACACCCACTCCCAACACAAACCCAATTGCCCCTGATCACACCTCAAGTGGCCACCAACTGTCATAGACCTTTAACAAAGTAGCCCCCCAGTGATCCAGAGTTATTAGCTGAAGTTCATCTCGGACAAAATAATTGGACACGGTTGTGTGGTGAACAGTTTTTGGCTACTAACTCCAGAATATGGCAAACTAGGGGTCATTGGAAAGAGTGTGAGGTGAATAATTCCCTGAAATTAATATTGTTTGCAAGTTAAGACTCACAAGTGACAACCTCCAAGTCCAAGACAAGTCTCAAGTCGTTGAAGGCAAGTCTAAATTCAAGTCACAAATCTTTGTTTGCGCGACTCTGATTCTCCCGCTTCTGATTGACTGTGTTTAAGTAATGCTGGTGTTGCAGTGTTACAGCCTATAGATGTGATGTAAGACTACTGATGATTTCTGATAGGCTGTCATCTGCTAAATAACCAATTATGTTTTAGAAAAGTGAGACAATGATAACCACTTTCAGAACTAAATATCACGAGTAACAAGTCCCTTGATAGAAATGTAGTGAAGTGAAAATTATGTTTTATTCTTTCAAATGCAGTGAAGTGAAGTCAAAAAAAGACTATGCAAGACTATGATAATGCTGTTAAAGTAGCAGTGCCTTTGGTTGCAGAGGATGTGGTCTCCAGGACCACAGTAGAAAAAAATCCAGCCATGCAGGGAGATTCAGTACAGCATTAAGCAGGTTCTTTTATCCAAAGCATATTCAATTCCCCAACTTCAGGGGATAGTCTCCCTGGAGCAACCTGGTATTGATGGTCTCTCATTGGTGGTATGCTGAAGGTAGGATTTGAACCCATGGCCTCTTGTCCCAGTGACAAGTATACTAAACACTAGGCCACATAGACAAGTCCTGTACAAAATAATTCAGTTGGTGTGCCATCTTTCTCTGTCTCTCTTTCTCTTTTCTCAACACAACAACAAGTGCAGTCAATCCAGTCTCTGAAAACAGATGGTGGTTTTGGCTTTTTCAAAGTCCATGTTCAAAGGTTTGCTTCATGTTGTGGCCCAAGCCAAGCATTGCCGGACATCAGGACCGACCAAAGGAAGAGCCAAAACCTTTTGGTCCCTAGAAGGAATGTCAGGCACCTCAGACTCCCTCAAAACCCACAGCGCAGGGCCATAAAGCCAACTTTATGTGGACCAGATGTTGCTGATCATAAACTTAAGTCTTCTAAAACAATGAACTATGGAGCATAATCTGCCAACTCAGACAGTGCTGCTGGTGTCTTCAGTCATAAAGAATTCAACACGAATGACAAAATGAGGAGGTCAAAATTATACTGTACTCAGAGGGGTCCATTAACACATTTTAACAAGTCCAAGCAATTACAGCCCAACATTTGCTCTCATGCTTTGTTTGCTTTGCAGGATACCAACACCTCCCCAGAATAGGATTTGGTTAACGAGAACTATACAGGCTAATTGTTGAAATCCAATTGCACTAAATTATTGCTCAACATAGGAGGGGCACCAAGAGTAATACCAAACAGCTGATGGAGACTAAATGTTTCCTGCTAAAGCTGAATGAAATTAATGAAAAGTCTAGTTTTTAAAGTCTATGTTACTGAGCCTAAGTAATCATCCTGATTATTTTACTGATTAGAGTTAAAAAAATTTAATCAGTATATTATAACACAATCAGCCAGAGAGGTAGGACCGAAAAATGAAGTGGAAATATTTCAGAGAATAATGTTTATTAAAAGAGGAGAGGTTTTGCCATTGCATCGTCTGGAAAAAGAAGAATGAGTAAAATACTTAATTGAAATAGTGCTCAAGATAAAATATCTAGCTGTTATAAACACTACAACACTTAAATGACTAAATGCACTAAGTATTTTCACAGAAACACCATGAAAGCATCCAGACAGCACATGGATTTTCAAAAAAATCCATCCAACATTTCCAATTAGATCTCACCTTTTAAGGTTCTAGCAATAAACCTGTAAGTAGCTGTTGTTTTACTTGTGTGAGTGTTTATCCATGATCATAAAAAAAGAGCTTAAGCGGTAACTGAATTTCTGGTTCTTTGGTCATCAGTTTGAGAACCTGGTTTTAGATCACTTTAAATGACTACAAACAGACTTTATCCAATCTGACAAACAACAGATGAAATTCTTGGAAGAAGCTGGGAATCAAAGAGTGAAAAAGAGCTTTCAGTGAACTCAGCTAAGGTACTGGACCTGTAGAAAATCAAAGAGCAATTGTTGTAGTTGCCCACCTAACTGACTCCACTGTTCAGTAGTGATTCTAGTTTGATCTGAAAATTAGAACAGACAGACAACACTGTCTAAAAGTCATTTGAAATACTGGATTTCAAATAAGCTTTATACACTGAAACACTCCCACTCTCCAGTGGGAAACCCTCAGGAATTTTTTGGCTAGCAATGTCCAGTTCTATCTATGAAGGGCCAGTATGGTTGCAGGGTTTAATTAAAAACATGCCGGGACACATTTGATTTCACATATTTAATCAATAATTCAATATACAAGTTCTAATAATCTCTAAATAGCCAAAATACCACATTTTTAGTTAAAATTATCTCCATGCAAAATGTATTTAAACTCTGTAACTTCTGCAGTCATATTCTAATTTCATTGTTAATTGTAATATGGAAATATCTTCCAATCAGGATTTTTTTCAAGTGGTATTCAGGTAGATACAGACAAGTGAACTCTCCTATGTTTTGGTTTAAAATGGATGGGAACTATTTCAAGGACAACCTTTCTCTAGGCCTTCTGAAAGTCCTAGAGTCCCACTGATTGTGAATATAAGGTTTCAGTCTGTCATTACAGTGATGGCAGCTGTATGCCTTTACTGAAGAATTGACTGTCAAACCATATTCATTACTATAAGCTGAGTGCTCAAATCATACAATCATACTGAATTGCTAACAGAAATTGACCATATTGTAGAGACGGGTCTTTTCCTGACAAAGTTTTGAATCAAAGGCATAGTCCTAATAGTTCAGATTGTAAACAAACTCGCCAAAAGACCTCGTCCTTCCTGGCAGCCACACTTCCATACATCATGAATTCACCACTTGGTGCATGACCTTTTACTCAAAACTAAAATCTCCAGTCTGAAAGAAGAAAACAAAATATCTTCTCCAATCTGTACCTTCACATCTTAATCGTGTGAAAATGAGGCAGGATTCCCATAAACCGATCAAAAGAACAAGCTGCCCTTCCGCTCAGTGAAGATGTCTATAAATGGAAGGGGCGGAAATCACCATGTCATTACACATGAGAAGGAGGAGGATTCCCGTGCTGTTGCGAGAGACATGGCGGCTGAGAAGCACCAGCTGCTGACTCATTGAGTCATAGAATGTGAGGAGGAGAGGTGGAGATCATTTCTCACTCCCACTCTCACTCTCACTCTAAACGGATACAGCATTTGGGCTGGCCAGAGCACAGAGCCAGTCAGTGAACATTTCATTGCATTGAATCAGTCAGTGCTGGTTTAGTCTGGTGTGATCCTTGTGGGCCTCTCTGATAAGCGGCTGCCTGGATTCAGTGGGAGAAAAGCCAGGAGGAAAAGTTTTTAATCTTAAAAGGAAGGACTGGGGAAAAGTGTGGAAAGGGTTAAAAGAAACTACCATATGGGAATGGAAATTTGTGTCCCCCTTTATATGCAGTTTAATGTGCCATAATACAGCTTAGAATCCATATTTGGAAGTTAAGCAAAGAGAATTTACACAAAAACTTTATGTGGTGGGTGAGTATTGGAAAGAATGTTACAACACATAGTATCCTTGGAAACGGGACAGATGGTTTTAAACAAGAATCTGCTTTGCGGAGGTCTGCCCCACAGTAGCCCCGGCTGCTAAAGAACTCTCCAGCGGAAGGATAAGAAGATAAGACTTTGATATTGAAAAACGTTGCTAAGGGAAACACAGCAAGCACTGAAAATACACTCCATTAATGCACTTAAACATTTTTTTGAAAAGCTTTTTCTGAAGATCTGGACAAGAACACTTAAACGCTTCCTCAGACCATTTCAATTCTTCATTCTATTAAAACTACTGAATTCTACAGATCTGGCAAAACAACAAATATCTGTGAGCTGTCAAACTTGCTGGATAGTTTACAACAGATTCAGTAAATAACAAGCATAGATTCATCTGATTAATGATGATTGACCTCTTAAGGTAGTCAGGAATGCGGACTACAGTTCTGTTTCTGAGGCAGGTTTTCTAAATGAAGGATTGTATGTGAACAGTTGGAGTAAAGAAAAGAAGAAAAACATCTCCTCTGGAGTCATTTCAGGTAGCAGGGTATGGTTCAGGAAAACTTTAGCACAAACAATGTACCCTCAATATTAGGTTAAATTGTGTACATTATATCACATTTCCAGGAGAGGGACAGATGTGTATATTATCTTTAAACATTTTACGTATAAAAATACAAAGCTTACAGTTGAGATGTAGGTCTCAAACTGGTTTTCAGGGACACCCAGAGGACCATGAGGTCACCACTCCAGAGAAAGGTGCCTTTTTTCAGAGAGTGTATTTCATTACTTTCAACAACTTAAAGACACCAATTACGTACACTCTGCTTTCGTTTCCTCTGTACACAGCAAATTAGATGAACTCTAAAGGATACATGTTGAAATTTCCTTTACTTTAAAACCATACAAGCTACTTTTAGAACTAAGCTAAAATATTCAAAAGCTCAAAAGCGTGTGGAAATCAGTCATCAGAAACGTACCGTCCAATCCCGGCCACAGACAGATCAAGAAGTGCCTAATAGCAGGTCTGAAGTCCTTATATGGTCGTGAGCATCTACACTTCTGGTCCTTTGCGCAGCCTGATGGCACAGCTGGGAGAGAGAAAGGGAAACACATTCATTACATAAGCAGCTCGACTTAACAGGGCTCAGGCCTGAACCTTGAACTCAGGGATTTGTCAACAATGCTCTCTGTGAATGTGTGGAATGTTTTGAGCTTGTTTCATCCAATTTGTTTCCTCTAGAACAGGCTGGAGTTTGTCTTGCAGTACATTAACAAACCACAGTTGTTTGCCTATCAGAGCACTCAAGCTTCACATCAGGGGTAAAGGGTGAGGACTCTGGGGAAACAATATCTGAAAGTGTGTGCGGGTGTATGAGTGAAAAGGCACAGACAGCAGACAACATCCTTATCTTATAGTTGTCTACTCTGAATTGTATGTCAAAACCCACACTGATCCAACTAGAAGCTCTGTCCATTACAAGACACTACAGGAGGTCCTCAAGTTACGACACATGTCCATTTCTACAACAGCGATGTAACCCAAATTTTGGTGTTAGTTGAAACACACCCTAGCTTGAGTCACTTACCTATACTAAAACGACTGTAAAACCATCATCTAGACAATAAAAGCACAACCAAGCCACAGAAAAAGAAAAGACCCTGCCAAAAAACAGACATTCTGACTGGATCCCTCCTTGAGCAGCAGCAATGATAGAGAAGCAAGTTCAAGGCCATCAGTGTCTGTGTTTAGCATTGTGTATGAATAGGAAGAACCAAGTTCATATCCCACTGATCATTTAGTGCTCAAAGTTAAAGAAATACCATAAATCATTCAGGACAAATGAGTTATTTCACAGATTTATGGCAGTTGATTTTACACAGGAATCAGTAAAACCGATCAGACAGTGCTGGCGTCAAGGGGGGGCATTCGAAGGCATCGACCCCCCTAGCGAATCACCACGCCCCCCCACACACACTCTAGTGTCACTCATATGTATAGAGTTCATGATCAACAGTGCTCTCCCATAGTCAGTTAGATGCCAGCCTGGTAGATTTGCTCTGACGCCAGCCTTGCGACTAGATATCCCACTATCTCTGCTTATCTCTGTCAAACTAAATTTCGCTACTGTGAACTGGAAAATGTGAATAAGAGTCGGGACAAGTGAGCATGAGCCTCATTAGCTGGAAACTAAGGTCAGACAAACTATGAGCTGGTGTTGTAACAGTTTGTCCTGTACATTGAGCACTTACGAAAGTACAGAATAATTCGTGAACAGCACGAAATTCCTCCCCTGTATTTAACCCGTTCACCAAGTGAAGCAGCGGGCAGCCAGGAAAACAGCGCCCGGAGAGCAGTGTGTGAGGTCGGTACCTTACACAAAACACAAAGTTACCTCAGAGGTGCCAATAGCTGGCCAGGGATTTTCTGGTAACAGGACCAATGCCCTAACCACTAGGCCACCAGCTAAACATGGTCAACTTGCGTCCACTGCACATGCACACATCAGTATTTTTTATTTAATTGAATAATAATACACATTCTATTCAGACTAAATAAGACACAAAACAAACAAATAAATAGTGACAAATAAGGCAGTAGCGCAAGGGTTCATGGCAGATAACATTGTTGTGCAATGCCCATAGATTCAGGCTTCTTTAGCTTGGATTCACATATTTGTCTCTGCATGTATTATACTATACTTTTCAACTGCCACACTCTAAAGACATGTGTGGCAAATGGACTGAGACTAAATTGCTCTTGGTGTGTCTGTTGTGTGACTTTGTGTCTACTATGTGATCAACCTGGCGACCTGTCCAGGGTGTTTTTCCACCTTTTGCGCTAAGACTACATGGATAGGCTCCAGCACACACTGTGACACTGTTTGAGCACAAGTGGCTTGGAGACTGAATGAATGAATGCATATTACTGTTTGGAGATTTGGTTTGGTTTGTTTAGAGCACAGAGAAATGAATGTCAATTGTGTTGCCTGCAGTATGGTACTTTAGCCTTTTTAATGTTAATAATGGAGTTTTAATGCAGGGAGTATTATAGTATTATAGCGGGGCGGGCTGTGCATTGTCCTGTCGGAGAGAGTTTTCTCAAAAACAGGGTAGATACTAACCGAGAGGAGAAACCGCATCAGCCCATCCATGCTGAGGCATTTAATTTTTCTGAATGTAAACTTGCACTGAGGACATAGTTTTTGTTTACTCAGTTTTGTTGTGTTTCTGTTCTATTTGTTTGCAGTGTTGTTCTGTGTATTTGTGGGTTTGTTTGCTGTTAAAAGTTTGATTAAAATATCAAACAAAAGTAAGAAAGCAAGAATGCTTTTGTAACAGAACAAATACACAAAATTAGGCGATTATAGAGCTTCTTATAAAACACTAAATGCAAAAGGGTTTAAATCAACAAACAAAGCATTCAAATTTGCCAGGTTAGGCTGAAATATGAGGCGACAGGTGATAATAAACTAAGAGCCGTTTGGGAGCCGAAAGAACCGGCTCTTCTTTGGGAGCCGAGCCACAAGAGCCGGCTCTCTGAAAAGAGCCGAACTTCCCATCACTAGAGTGGACCTCCACAGGAAACACGTGACCTCCACTCTTTACAACCCATTACATCAGTTATAAAACTAGTGGATAAATACGTAAACTACGGAATACAGCATTTTTCAGTTGGACATTATATTGACACCACATATTTAATGTTAATTTTTTATTTTGTTATTTATTTTTGTTCGTTTATTCGGCACACACTAAAAACTCAATATGACCTTTCCAAGAGCTGTCCTCCACCCAGAACCGGAGAAACGTACACTTTCCAAAGCGCTCCGGGTCCAACGATGCATTTCTCCCTGCAGCTGGGGGGTTGTAAAGAGTGGAGGTCACGTGTTTCCTGTGGAGCTCCAGTCTGCAGCTAGACCCATTGTTAGTACCCGATCCATGCTGGCTGCCCAATCCGTGCTTTGACCGACTGAAAACTTTACGGCAGACAGCGTGTTTCCACACAGATCCACACATAAAATACATTTTACTGGAAAAAACATTTATACTGGAAAGTATACTCGATATTTAACATTAAAAAAATAATAATTTTTGAGCATTTAATGGCAGTGTCATGTACATATACTGTGTGTCCATATATTGTCTAATATATGGATGTATATAAGTATAAATGGCAAATTCTATAAATGTAATTTCACTTCATCCTGTTATTTTAACCCTCTGGGCGTCCTCTGGCCATTTTTGGCCACTTCACTCTCTCTCTTTTTTTTTTATTTACCATTTTAGCTGTGTTAATGCAAATGGCATGAAACGC
>JBBMFX010000001.1:35052191-35079664 GCA_037832545.1 Rhabdalestes septentrionalis
ATTGTGTATCTGGAATGAATTTTAGATCTTTAAGTCCATCTCATGAAAAATCGGAGCAGGAACAAAGGTGTTGCGTTCATATTTTTGTTGAGTGTATAAAAATATTACAAAGCAGTCATTATATCTCATAACTCCATATCTCGTATCTCAGATCTTTACATTCTGCAGAACAACAGCAGGTGGCAGATCTATCTCACACTCTGTTCTTGGGGGTTTAGTCTGTTTTCACACACTAGAGAGTGACAGTGAGCTTGAGTTACAGCTCATTCAGGGTCCATCCAGCAAATTTGTTATCTTTGCAAGTGAAATGATCTTAAATATACTCTTTGTATCTATATTTATCAAATGAGATTACTGTAAGAATCAAAGAAAATTATTCAACCAATTTGTAGTTTTCAAGTGTTCGTGTTTTTGGTGAAACAATCTTAATATATTTGCAAATGGTCTGAACAAAGGCAAAGTCATCTTCATATATACAAAAACATAAAATTAATCATTATATCTTATTGCAATTATATCATAATACGAATTATTGAAATTTTAAGTACTCACTAAATTACACTCGTCAGCGTATCATTTTTACAGTGCACTGAATCAGCTAGTTCTCTCAGATGCTCTTCACTTTATTCCCCTTACTCCTTGTATCCATAGATGATTTAGAATTTTTCATTCCTTTACTTTCTTATGTCTTCCGACTGTTTTAGTCAGTTTCTCCTTCCTGTGTCCCCTTCTCCATTCTCTGCCCAATAATTTCTCCCCAGCTGCTTTGTCTATAGTCTCTTTAGTGCCTGTTCAAGTAGCCTGTGTTCCTCTGTTTCTTGCTCAAATCTTTTGTTCGAACATGTTTGCCACATTGAATGTGTATTGTGTTTCTATTTTTCCGGTTTGTGCTTTAGTTTTGTTATTTCAATAAAACCAAAACACCTAATCTAAGCACATACGTTTCTGTCTTCATGTGTTTTTTGTCATAGTTTTTGTCAAGGTTTTTTGTTTTTAGCATGAACCCCCTTAATAAAATGTTGTTTCAATGTCGGGAAATAAATGCACACCCACTGGCAAGTGGTTACAGGCACGTGGAAGTCCACCCAGAGGATAAGGAGAAGCCCGCCTTTGCCACTCCCCTAGGCCTATACATATTTGAACATATGCCCTTTGCCTTGTGTAACACCCCCACCACCTTCCAGGGGCTGATGCCTAGATGTTTAGGTGAGAAAATTCATGATTATCAACTTATTTATCTTGAGGATTTCCCTGTTTACATGAGTGATTTCAGGTTTCACTTGCAACCTCTTGAGAGTGTGTTTCAGAGACTGGAGGCCAATGGCTTGAAACTACAGCCTGAGAAATGTCGTTTGTTCTAGCAAGAGTTGCATTACCTGGGCCAAGCAAGGGTGATGACAGACCCGGACAAGAGGTAAGTGGTGCAGGTTTGGCTGTAGCCAGTTACAATGAGAAATGTGCGGTCCCTTTGAAGGAGCGGGTGTACTGGCCAGGATTGCAGAGTGACATCAAGCATTGGCAACAGGGGTTCAGATAATGCCTGGTGGGTTGCCCCAAGGGATGTGAGTCTATCCCCTTGGGTGTAGTTGCAACATCTTGCCCATGAGAGGTGTTCGCAGTAGACTTCCTGTCGCTGGGCCATCCAGATAACCTGTATCCCTACTCACAAACAGCTGTTGATTTGTTTTTGAGCTTTGTGTTCGCAGTGCCCACCAAGGACCAGATCGAAGAGACGGTGGCCAGAGTGATCTGGGAGGAGGTGATTCGGCGGTATGGCTGCCCAGAGAAGATCAAGGCCAAGTATTCAAATCCTGGGGGTTCTGAGAATTGTGTTAGCTATATAGGTGCACCAAGCTAAGCATGACCCCATACTGACCTCAGGGGAACGTTGGACCCACACAATTTTGAGGCTGTTGAACCAGCTGCCCATTGGGGAACAGAGCCAAACACAACTGCCTGAGCTGGTCCAGGCTTAAAATCGTTCTCCTCACAGTAGCACCAGCCTGTCATCATTCTGGGTCTTGTTTAGGAGCCAGATCTGTCTGCTAGTAGACCAGTAATGGGGGGTGAGTACTAAAGAAGATGCAACGCCAGAAGAAGAGGTATCGCCAGTGCCTGTGGTGGGCTTGATAAGTGGTGGAGGCAAGTCAACAGCAGTAACAGGAGTGGGACCCGCACTACCAGGCCCTTAATCGGTGTGAGTGGGTGCTTGCACCAGGGGAACAAGTCCTGCTGTGGAACTTCCACCAATGGGCTGGGTGCAAGGTGACACCGAAAAGAATGTGTTCTTTCTTTTTGTTGTAGTGTGTTTGATGTTGTGTCTGACTTTTCTGTTTTTTGGGGGAAAGTTTGGTCAGGAAGACTTCCTCAAGGAACTGAAATATTGCAGCCTTGCCACACTCGTGCCACAGGGCTGGTGACTGTGGTGAGACGAGCTGAGGGATGGGTCCACCTCAATGCAGGGATGAGTCCACATCAATGCACTGAGAGGAGCCCGTGGTGGAAAAGGACATTGGTTATGTGCAGTGAATATAAGAACGAAATTGCCATGGGTTCTAATGTGAGGTGCAGTGTGTCAGAGGCTCTGCTGTGTTTTACACAGGTGTTTGGGATGGGAGGTTCAGACCAGGGAGAAAACCATATATGTTCCAAGAACAGAAACCATTCAATAAAAGGTATATTGAAAAAGCTTTTGTGGTGGTTGATTCTTTTCCATTATACTTTGTCTGAGAGATCCTAAGGGGTAAAAACAAACATAGATGTCAACACAAATAAACACTGTTGGGGCCTTTTACCCCTGGTTACCATACATATAGCTTGCAGAAAGAAAAAAAAGAATGCCAAACATGTTGTACCATGTCTTATCATTAAAGAATAAGACACATGTCAGACATCCCTTTTATAACATGCAATAAAAATGTTCTTTGGAATAAGAGCAATAAATCTGAGTCATCCTGTTTAAATGGGTATAAGTCCCATGATCCATTCCCTGATGATTAATGCTTTTTGCATTCAATCTCAAGTGATTAATGAATAGCAGAGCAAGAAGCTTGTGGATAAATTATGCATGCACATGCCTAACATGTGAATGAGAGTTCTGGGTGCTTCCAGACTTACTTATTTGGCCTTTTCCCTGGGACATATTGTCCGAGGTCATATTTTGAGTACTCTCAATATGTCAAACAAGACCATTCTTCAGTGATTTCTAAATATCAATCTAAACATAATTTACTCCCTAATCATAAAAACACCATAACACCATAACTTTAACTTGTTAATGATGTATATCCTTGTTCATGAGCACCTGCACTGTTTGAAGCAGGAAAAATTTGAAGCAGGAAAAATTTCATCCCATTCCCTGTGCTGTGAGAAGAGCAGATCATTCACTGATCCAAAACATGGACTTGCAAACCTTGGTTCTTGCTCTACTAAATGTAATTATTAGTTAGTGTGGTGCAGCCTGTTTTGAATGAATACACTATAAAATGCAAAATGACACACTACAGTTTAAAAAATTGTCTATTCATAAGTATTTAGTGAGGTAAACCGTACACATATAATCACAATGAGTTGCCAGGTCTAATTAGCCTCTTATGATTGAATATGTATAAAATGTAATGTACACACTGCATACAACTTTCTAGTTATAAACATTTTGTGCATTAAACTTCACACTTCAAAATGTGTTACCCGATCCACTTAGGCTTAAACCCTACTTGTATGGTGCAGCCTGTTTTGATTCAATAGTATAAAATTGTAATATTCTCACTTCATTAAAAAATAAATTCTAATGATAAATATTTAGAAAGTTAAACTTGACACAGTTACTGAAAATTGGTTGCCTGATCTACTTTGGCTGGGAAGATATTTTGTGTGGTGAAACCTGTTTTTATTTTGCAAAGTTTAAAAACTACCATTGTAAAAAAAATTGCTGCTTAAAATGAGCCTACTGTTGAACTTAAGCAGAGCTGGTGCAACTGGAAGCAGGTCCTCAGAACCCCAAGGAGCTTCAGCAGACTGATAATCTTTAACATGCCCTGCAGGAAATCCTTCTCAGAGTTGGAGTAAGGGGGTGGTCCTGACTGAATTTGTAAAATTACTGAAGATCACATTGTTAACTGCAGAGGAATCCACCTAAAGCCAATGACTCCCTTGAGATTCATCCAGCACACACTGTACCTCGACCTTACCGTAAAACCACACACACACACACACACACACACACGCACACACTAGATGACATCCCAAAATTTAGACACGGCACAGGGTGGTCCTCAGGCATACTGCCAAAAGTAAAAAAGGGAGATTCTGGAAGCTCTAAAAGCAGATCTCCCTGGTCCATTTTTTTGTGCCGGAAAAGATGAAAGCAAGCCAAAAATAGGCATTCCACACATTCCTCTGGGTTCCAGTAAAGAGGCTGTTTGAGCGTCTGACTTGCTGCAAGATGTTTCCTTTACTTATTTTATTTGAAACATCAGAGTCTTGGATTTGATTCCACTAGTTCACATGTCACTCTGGCTCTCATTTTCTTTTCTTTTCATATATGTAATAAAAATTCATCTCCATATATGCAGATACAAACAGGGGCGTAGCACACTGGGGGTGGGAGGGATTAAACACCCCCACTTTTGTTAAAATGTGATTCCATCCCCCCCACTTTTTTCAGATTATATTGTATTAAATTGATTAAATTGTATTTATAACTTGGCATCCCTATCTCAGATTCCCCCCTCCCCCCCCTTTTGTCATCAGCAGTGCTGATCATAATCACTGATGATTGTGTCATGAACACTTCAGATCTATTTACATCTGTCCGTCTCCCTGCTGCAATGTCTGGACTAACACAAACTTAAACTGAAAACCTTATCATTACATGCCTCTTGAACTTCTTACAGGATTTGTAGTTAGTTTGACAACTAATAAGAAATTAAGTCCTGACCTGTTATATCTTTAAATTACCACTTCTGCTGTTTGTACATATTTAACTAATTTCCCACATTGTCTAACATGTTGTGTGTGTAAAACACTGCAGGAAGCCAAATCTGCTAGATGTCATTGATTATCAATATATTCTCTACATGACCCAAATGCCTCTGTTTACTACAAGCTTTTCTGTAACATAATTCCTCTCCACTTTCAACATAGATGACATTGAGTTCCCTTTTTGATTTCTTCCTCATGTCCTTAGGGGTTAGGGTTAGAGTTAGGTTTAAGGTTAGTGAAAATGGTTGATACACAAATATATGCAGCTGATTTAGGGTGGAGCTGGCCTGGTGGATAGGATACTTGCCCCTGGACCAATAGCTCATGGGTTCAAATCCTTCATTCAGTACACTCATTCATTCAGTAAAACCCTTAACCCCAAGTTGCTCCAGGGAGTCTCTCCCATGTAGTTAGGGAATGGAAGTCACTGCTGCTATATGTAATAATATGATTACAGCATTATGCCGCAGAATATATGGCTTAGTCTGTTTGTTTCTGGGTGCGTTTCCTCAGATCTCCCTCTGTTTTATTGGGTACTGTGATATATCTAAACTGATTAAGGTTATTCTGTCATGAGCATTGATTGGAAAAGCCTTTGAATGAGAAATATTGTCCTGTGTTTGTGACCACAATATCCCCATTATAATTTTTCCCCTTGTCCCAAGGGTAAGCGTGGGATCATTATTTTGTCTGTATGTAGTGTGAAACCTAATCAAAGTCATCTTTCAAGGTAGATCCTTTTGAATTAAGGCAGAATTTAATTAAAACACTGGAAAGTCTAGAAAAGGCCTGGGCAGAGGAAGGGGAAACATGTTCAAACTAAAGGTCACAGAGACAGTTTAAGAATTATACTTTCCAGATTGAGTGCAGAAGTTCAGAGAGGCCAAATGCATTGGTGGTATCTCCAGCACAGCTGATAAAAAGTGTATATGGAAACTAGAGTACATTTGAATTGGTTGAGCTTCACACTTCCTATCAACGGCACACGCTTATATGTTCGCATGCTTGGATACGGTTCAGGCAAAGCAATTGCCTGGAAATGACACCCTGTGTTCAGTGTTTTATGGTGACCCCTGACACTCTGTGCATGAATCACTGAATGCGGAGGCCCCTCTTTTCCTTGCTTTCAGCCAAACATTGGCGTTATGGTTACGTACCAGGAAATGAGGCAATTTTTTCCAGGACAAATGCAAAAGGTGCAGAACTTTACCAAACAAAATGAAAATAGTAATCACCCTATCTATCTATGTACATATAGACTGGGCTGGGTATGAAGTCATATGTTGGAAATTTGGATGCATCATTAAAAGATTTTAAACACTCACTTTAATTTTTAAATCACTCTCAACAGCAGAAACATCTAAGCCCAGTTCTGTTATGTAATCAATATCAACTGTTTAATGAAGGCTTCAAGTTTCTGAATGTGTTTTTCATTAAGCAAATTAAAACTCTTGTAAAGAAAATGTTTTGCCTTTGTCAGTGTGAGGTACATCATTATTTAGACTTTAGCTGCTGCTTTTAGGCTGCTAAAGTGTCAGTCGGGAATTTACACCTTTTTTAGTCAGTTTGCCCCAATTTCCCCCAGGCTCAACATGCTTGGAAGAGGGGGTGAGTGTTAATCATATTTGCTGGAAATCAGACTCACAATCAGCCAACAATTGTAAAAATGCTTATATAAGCTTTTACATCAAATCAGCCTTCAAATGGCACCAGTCAAAGCAGAAAAATACTTTGTTACTTTATATTGATTTACCAAAGCTACTCAAAAATGTATGAAAACCAAAATATCTTCAATGGTTTTAGGAGGCTTGATGCTAGAAGATTTTTCATCATAAGACTGAACTCCTATTAGTAGTTCCTGAGAATCTAGCTCTCACATTTGCACTTTTGAATGTGACTTTTCACATTCCATGCCTGTTACTAAGAAATTATTTATCAGCTTTATTTAAATCTGCTCAAAAACAGTGAAATGACCTCTTTGTCTATGTCTATCTTTTGTTTTTCAGTTTCATTATATTTCTCAAGTTTCCTAGAAACACATTTTGCTCAAACTGTGGACAAGTATAAATCTGTCAAGATGGGCATAAATTTTGGCCTAAAAGGTTTGTGCTCTTTGCTTGTTCCACTTTATTTTCAGGCTTAAGAGCAGGAGGACAGGATTTGATTGTTGATCATGAATGAGTCTGTTTAGTTAGTGCTAGGAGTTCCAAATGAATTCATTTCACAGTTACTTTTTGGTATCTTTAGTGCCCTCCTGGGTGCCCAAATCAACATGAGTGTTATTTCCCGAGGCATATTGTTCATTTTTTTCTTCTCCCTTTTGTGTTCTTTCTTGTCCCTATTGCTCTTTGCAGCTTTGGGATTGTCCCTACAAGATGACTGACAGGTCATCGGTTTACCCTCCCATTGGTGGATCACTTCCTATCTAAAGCTTTAAAAGATTTCTATGGAGCTTAAGAGAGCTTAAATTACACTGAATCCATACAATGTACCGGTTAGGTTAAAAATGCCTAGCATGCATGGGATATCACCTGAAAATGATGTTGTTACTCAAAGAAGGCATTCACTCTAAGAAGACCATTTATATTTTTTTAACATCTTATAATGGTTTCAGCAGTTCTTTAGAACAGTTGACAAAGAATCGAAAACTTTTTGTAGACCCCGCTACTAAAGGTTTCATGGTTTCTTAAAACAGGTACTTTTTGAATTTTTAAAATGCCATCAGTTGCTCTTGGAGTATGAATACATACTCAGGAGTGATTATAATGAGTTGTGAGTCAGCTTTCAGGTTTCTTTATAATGTCCTCTGTTAAGCTGTATAAAAACTGAGTAAATGGCTGGAATTTTAATAAAGAACCATTAGGTCTGCATCAGATTAGCATGGGTGTACAAGTGCCAAATTAAATCAACATATACTACGAAAAAGCATGCACCTACCGAAATACACAACAGGACTATTCTACCTCTGCAACTTAAGATGAGTTTGTTTTCACTGAGGGCTTGTGACAGTTGAGTATATTTATTCTGTCTCCAGTCATTTCCATTTGTACAAGCTCTGTTTATCCAGGACAAGTTCAGCTTCACTTGCTCTGAGTTCTGGGCATTCTCTCGATGCCCCCTGTGGCTCAAGCAGCAGTCAGGAAAAACAGAGAGGCAGGGGCTTTAATAGATTTTCAAGACAGAGGAAAGCATAAACAGAAGTCAGCAATTTCCTTTAAGCGCTCTCCAAGCTGTCTGAGGAGCCTCGCTGGCCTAGCTGAGCTCGTACTCTTTGCACTTCAGAACATTCCTATACAATGTTCTCAACATAATCAATGAGAACTTCGAAAAGCCCCTTCATCTGTGTGGGAATGGGCACACAAAAAGATACCGACATGTAGAAACATTTTTGGACACGATATATTCGCAAAAATATGCCAGTATTTTATGCATCAGTGCCTCTGCAGGGTTAATCAAAGATGGCATCTTAGATTTTGGAATTGTTACTTTGAACACATGGAATATCAGTGTTCTACCTCCTGTGCCATCTTAAGAAACACCAAATGTACAAAAGTATTGGGACAAGGGATGCACCGAAAAACATTTTCTATCCCAGCATGATTGTGCCCCAATGCACAAAGCAAGGTCTATAAAGACATGGCTGGATGAGTTTGGTGTGGAAGAACTTGACTGGCCCATTCAGAGCCCTGACCTCAAACCAATCCAACACTTTTGGGATAAACTGCAAGGGATATTGTGAGCCAGGCCTTCTTATCCAACATTGGCGTCTGATCTCATAACTGCTCTACAAATGAATGGGCACAAATTAATACAGAAATGCCAAAATCTTGTGGAAAGCCTTCCAAGAGTGGTAGCTGTTCCAGCTGCATAGAAGGGACTAACTCCATATGCATTTGAATACAAGTCATGAAAGTTCCTGTTGGTGTATTGGTCAGACATCCCGTAATTTTGTCCATACTGTGAATAAGACAGATTAAAAAGTTGTATTTTAAGAAACTACAGGCTCCTTGAGTTACACCACAGATCCATTCCAACAGGGATGTATTCCAAATTTTGGTGTAACACACCCTAGCCTAAGTCACTAACTGATGCTAACACAGCTGAAAAAGAAAAACACAGCTAAACCCTTGACTCCCTCAGCCATACACCACATTACTGCATATTATTCTGCCGCGCACAACTAAACTAGTTCACTAGTTTGTAAGTACGAGACTAATGGTGTAAGCCAAGTGGGAATGGGAAGGGGTGTTGTATAAAAAACATTGTATGTCGAGACCATTGTAACTCGAGGACCCCTTATATTTATACAAAACATTGCTAATAAGCCAGACACCTTTTGTCAAAACATGGATAAACCTGCCAAAAATGTATGTGGAAAACTTACTTATGGGGTTATTAGTAGTCTAGTGGGTAAAACACTTCTCTGTGGACCTGATGACTCAAACAGATTCAAACCCCTGCTTTCTAACAGTGTCCTCAAGCAAGACAATTAACCCTCAGCTGCTCCAGGGGGACTGTCCCTGATTGTAAGTTGATCTGAATATGGTAACATACATTTAACTTTTTAACATGTTTAATTAGAAATACATTTGAACAAAAAAATCTGTGATGCACATGAGTATCTAAAGAAGCATATCTGATTGAGTAAAGACACCTTTTGTCTTTATTTATATATTTAAAAAATTGTTTTTTCATTTGTTGCCTCAGGGCAAGACCAATTTTAGTTTGTTGCCTCAGGGCAACACTGTGCTACAAAGGTAGTAAAACACCAAGGTTTATACACAAACACATATGCAAATATTGTATATGTTTGTGTTTATATTTAAATATTTAAACATTTAAATATATAAAAACAAAAACACACAGGTAATCTCTACCCTACGGATTGATAAAACAATGTATTTATTGTATGCTTTTATATATAATAAAATACCTTGCCAAGGCAACAAACTAATATCTTTTAGGGGGGCTTGGGTGGGACACATATTATGATTGATATATTATTTAGGACCCCCAAGCTCCCAAAATCTTGGGTGAAATATTTTGTTCCTCATAAAATAAAAATGTGTGCAGTAGAGGGTTAAGTTAACATATTCCTCTATACCAAAATAGGTAGAAAGTATAGATTTGCAAAAGGCCATGAGGTTTCAGGGAGTTTTTTGCAGGTAGCAGGTTTTTTGCACTTCTCGTTTGTAGCTGAGCTATCAGCTGATAGGTTAGTGGTTTTATTTGATGTGAATGTTTCCCATGTAGATTCTTTGAAGGCTTTGTGATGAAGTTCAGTGCTACATTTGAATGCTCACTTGCTGTTAGGACAAGATGTTTGGACAGTAGACCTCGGACACTAGAATACATACTATTCTACAGCCAGACCCTGACAGCTGCAGGTTGTTAGGCAAGACATGGTTCTGCCTTTTCCCATTGGTACAGAACGTTGTTGTGGCAACATCCAGAATAGATTTTTAACATTAGGTCAGTCGCTGTGCCAAAGCGGGCCAAATGGGCATCTAACAGACTGTGGGCAAGCGCAATTAGACCCGGTTTGGTGGAGGGGTGTTGATGGGTGCTGGCTGGTGTCGGCCATAGTTCCGGGGGTGGGGTAGTGGATGGGCGTTTTGGCTGATCTCAAACCGATGGCTGTGCACTGGAGATTCATTCTGGATTTTTACAGAACGCACAGATTTCCAGTCCACCCCTACATATGAGTGACTCGCTAGGGGGAGCTGGCAACTTGCAAGGGGGGCCTGGTGACTCACTAGTGTGGGCAATGACTTTGAATGTCCCCCCTTGGAGCCGGCACTGGGTCAAGTACTGAGATACTGGGTAAAGTAAAGACTGAATACAACTTAAGACAGATTCTGCTGATGTATCTCTCCAAAGGTAAACACATGGAAAGGACTAGCAAGGTTATTTCTTGAACAGTTGGTTAGCCAGCAGTCTCAGAGCACTTATAAATAATTTCCAGTTTGTTTGAACCATGGGTGCAAAATAAAATATAGAGACTCGTTAGTTGTGATAATCCTCACATAAAAGTTCATTAGAGGCTGTAACTGTGGACACACATTTCTGACCCCTTTAAAACCAAGTCTCCAGGAAACCAGAAGTCCTGCTTTCCCATTTGAACTTGAATTGAAATGATCTGCAGCTATTGTGTTTGCTCTAAGTAGGTCAGCCAGTTACTATAAATCATGAACTGATTTGTTGGCTTCCCTGTGTTGGACTCTAAGGCCTGTATGAGTAATCTCAAATTTAAGGATTTTCACCTAAGATCAGCTTCAAAATTTGCTCACATCGTTGCATTTATGTCTACATGTCTAATGTTATTACTTTCTTTCACTGTAGCATACAAATATTAATTACTTTTACATCATCATCTTTGAGACTACAGTCATTTGTTTTAATTCTGTTTGTATCAAAGGAAAGAAATCACAAAAAGGCAAAAATGGCAAAAACTCAAAGGGGGATTTTCTACAACAAATTAAAAAATGTCTTCAACTTTTGAACAATATTTAAAGTTTAGAATCCACATTTTGTACACAATTTCTTGGAGCGTTTTCGCGAGCTGCAGCAATAAAACAATTAATATCAACTTCCACCATGCTTTTGGTATCACTAGCAACCAAGTGCAAGTTCTCTGGGTTAATTTTAATATTCAATTAAATAAGAAAATAAAGATTTATTGCATAAACCAGTCCTAAACCAGCAAACTCAGCTTTTAGGTTACACTATATCTCTTATACCTGGTCACTTTCACTGGCTTAAGAATTGAAAACCTGCTCTGTGTCGGGGTCTCTTTCTGAAGTGCCGAAAAATTAAGGAATGTGCTTCCTGTGTGTGATTGACGGAGCTAGTGTTCAGCCATCCCTGTCCATAAGCCTTTTGGTAGCTCTGCAGGGACACTGCATGTCCAGTGCTATTCTAGAAATTCTCCCCCATTTGTTTTCTGGTCAGTGTGCCCTCAAACCTTGATGTGACATAACCCTAACATTAATGATCACATCACCAGCCATGCATCACCTTGCCCTGTCAGTGGCTTGTACTTCTGTTTAGTCATTTCAAACAAACCATGAGACTTCCCCACTGCTAAACATGCTGCGATTATAGACAGTGGATTCGAAAATCCATATGAGGTTGACTAATGTACAGGGCCCGAGACTGACTGATGCCTCAGAAAGATCATACAGCTCCACATAGTGCAGCTGTAAATCGTTTTTCACACACATGCAAAGACGTTTACCTGGAAATTCGCACCTAATGTCCAGTGTGATCTGGGAGAGTAATGCTTCTGCTCACTGCTATTTGTTTACCTACAAAAGGCTTTGAGATGTGTGGCATGGTCCTTTTAGGAATTGAGCACACACTCATCTTTTTATCCTCTTAGGTCAAATTATGCACTTTGAATGACTTTTAAAGGTAGTAATTGACGGTAAGGTGACAAGGCTGAGCATTTTTGTAGAGAGAGTCAAGAGTACATAGAGTCAAAATAAAATACAAAAAACTGCCCTACTTTCATGTTCCCTAGTTACTGTTTGTAAGTGTCTGCAGTGCAGTGAAGCACAGTTTCCATCCTGCTGTCACATGTGTAAAGATCAATAGCAAACACATTGTGATGATAAAATACGTCATTTCTCTGAAATGCAGGAGCATTCATTGAAATACTTGC
Organism: Rhabdalestes septentrionalis; assembly: GCA_037832545.1. Lineage (NCBI taxonomy): Eukaryota > Metazoa > Chordata > Actinopteri > Characiformes > Alestidae > Rhabdalestes > Rhabdalestes septentrionalis. The sequence continues at coordinate 35,064,838 of JBBMFX010000001.1, forward strand.
CAACATAATAAAAATATTTATTTCTCTCAAGATTTCTTATTCTTTTTAAAATAATTTGTCACCGGTTGTATAAAGATTCATAACATAACATTAAAGAAAACATTACTTAGGGGTAAAAGTAACTTCCTCCTGAACTCTGCCCTGCATGGTTTCTTCAGGCAAAGCTTAGGGTAACCTTCTTTTTGCAGATTTTCTACAATCTGAACCTCTTTATATTCTTACTTTTCAAAAAGTTGCATTAGATGTTTTAACTAGAGAAAGCAATTGTAGCAGTTGATTGATATTATTTCTAGTACTTTTGTATTGCTTTGGCTTGGATTTAAACAAAAAAAGTTACCCTGAAGAAGAATGTCTGCTGAATTACTAAATGAAAATGTAGAGCCTATTCTCTTTTGGCTTTTGATTACATCACCAATACTATTATGTATACCCTTTAACACTCTCACCTATCACCAAACAAAGATTCTTAGCTGGGTCAGAGACACTCCGTAATTAAAAAATACATTTGTCTTTAAATGGCAGATTTGATTCCAATGCCCTGGAGTATTTTATTATTATTATTATTATTATTATTATTATTATTATTATTATTATTATTATTATTATTATTATTAAATTATGGTTATGGTTATGGTTATGATTATGATGATGATGAGGATTATTATTATTATTATTATTATTATTATTATTATTATTTTGTTGAATTTGTAGATTTAAATTTGTTTGTGTCTATTTGTATTATTAAGGAGTTCTAGTTGTGTCTCTTTCTTTTGTGGTTAGTTAGATTTATATTAGTGTATGTGTGATGTGTTTTTGGTTGTTATCTTGCTCTCACTATAATTAAAACAAAGCAAATGAACCTTTTGGTCCTGCCACCTTTATTTATTTGTTTGTTGCAGCCTGACCTTAACAGGTTTTAATTGATGAACTTGAAAAAAGTTCAGAAATGAGAGCGAAATGAATACAGAATTTCTAAATAGCCTTAAAGTTCTTCACACTAACGCTGATATAAACTTTTAAACTCTTTAAAGACAGTTCGGGAACACTTTATAAAATGTTTGGATCCATAAGACTACATAAATATTTAATGAGAGCTGACATTAATGCTACAGTCATCACTCTTCTTAAAGGCTGCTTTTGTCAGTTTACCCCCAGAAAGTGTAATGGCAAAGGACACTTATTGAAAGCAGCCTTTTTATATGTCTTAATGAGTTCATATCAGTTCTCATAAAAAGCTTATGCAGATGCTTGTAGCCTACTGAAAACTAACCTATTGTACAGTGATAGTGGCCTAATTGGTAGGTGGTCAAGGGTTCGGATTCTACTTCCGCATACCACCACTGGGTTCCTGAGCAAAAGGAAGCATAAGTTACTCCACGGTGACTGCCCCCTGTAGTTAGGGGATGGAAGTTGCTTTGGTAAATGCTGTAAACGTAATTATATGATGACAGCTTCATGCTGTTTAATATATGGCTTAGTCTGCTTGTTTCTGTGAGAATGGAAGTTACTTAGGATAAAAGGGCCAGCTAAATACCATAAATGTAAAATGTTATCACCAATTGCTCTAAAAAACTGGTGAAATACAGTATCCTGGTAGTATACACAGCCCCTCTAAAAAGAGAGGGCTCAAAGTGTTTAAACTCACTGGAGTGTGGCTCCTGTTAGACCAATAAACTGAATCCCTTTAAAGACCTTTTGATGAGGCTGGAACTTCTACACTGGCACTTCATAATGATGTCATGAGAATGATGGATGTTGGCCTGATGTGTCGTTCTGGGTGGTTAATAAATTCTCACTGCAGGAGAGGATGCAGCAGAGAGATTACGCTCTAGTTTCTTTGCACTGCAGTTTACGATTTCCTGCAACCCTTGGACTTCGAAAAGCCTCAGTAAAATCAAGCAGCTGCGCCACAACCATGTAATCATAACAGACATATGAGGAAGAGGCCAAGGACAAGGCCCTGTCCGGCATTTGCAAATGTTCAAACCTAAGAGAGATGCAGCAAATGTGATATTCCTTTAACATAACTTGATTCAAATACATACATACAATCAGTATGGCTAAAATATATTACATAAACGTACAGCTAAGTACAGTGTTCCCCCATGAGGTCAAAGTTCAGAGTTTGCAGCCTCAGTCATTTGCAGATGCTTTCTTAGAACTGAACCAATAATTGTTCCTGGAAACCATGGCAAATTAGCAGAAACTACAAATATCCTCTGCTTTGGTTTTTGGTTGCTTTTTCTGTGACAATGTATATATTATTTTTATTCTTTCAAGTTATTAAAATAAATATATATTTTAGTCATTTTGTAACATAAATATAAATGTACATTTAGCTAAATTTCCAAATAAAACATACCTGTATACATTTTTTTGTTTTGTTGAGAGAACACAACCGTATATTGGCTGCTGTCCTGCACCTTGTCAGGTGCAGTCCAGCATTCTCTCATCATAACAGTTAACCTTGTGGAGCTAACTCAAGTGTTTTTGTTAATGTATATTTTTGTTACTGTAAATTAATGAAATTATTCCTGTATTTACCCTGCCTATACCAAAGAATACAACCACATAAACCAAAGAAAATGCACTTGCATGAAATACAGTACAGTCTACACAGGGGTAACATTGGTGTTTTCCCTGTACAATGCAGATATGGTTTTGCATTTAACTTTTTTAAGGATAATGTATTAAGCGGAATTCAAAATGAAATGAAAGTATTTCAGAGCATATTTAGAACATGTTTTAGAGCATAGGGTTTCACATTTTGTGAGTAATCTTGGAACGTAACCCTGCAATCTCAGGTCTACTGTAAACCTGAAAGAGATACTCATACACATTATATTTTTCAATGTCAGCATTAGGTTGAAATGCGGTATGCAATTGAATTAAGTCAATTCTATGCCTCCCTTTTTTCAGCGCATTGCATTCAACGGCTGCATTCACAAAAAAGCCAAATTGTCCAATACCAGTTTTTTGGGATTTCACATTATGTGGACAAGTCATAAACCTCTTGAACAACAAGCCAAATAAACGAATGAGCAGCCCAGGCGTAAAAATTTGCGCTGAACCCCCTTTGTCTGTGCATTTTTAAAGTGAAACAAATTTTGAAAAAGACACAAAACTGTTTACTGGCACTGTAAGTTAAGTGCTGAAATATGTGCACTTCAGATAGCCCCAAGTCCAGCGTGTTCTCATTAAAGTTGCAGTGCCATAAATGAGATTTGTATGCTATCTAGGACCATATGTAAAGGTGACAGCTGGAGCTGTGTGTCCAAAGAACTCTGAAAACAACAGATTTATATCACAAAAATTCCACTAATTGGATTTGTGCAGCTTAAAACTGGTAGCTTTACAGCCACATAAGAGAGCATAAGAGAGCTCTGATAAAATCTTGGCAAGTAAGACCATTTTAAATGAAGTCAATGTGTCTACATAAAAACATTTTAAGATTAATTAAAAGTACAATGATTATTCAATATATTTCTGGACGATTTTAATTCTGTAAATCATTTTACGTTAAGAACTTTTCTCATTTACTTATTTCAGGCCTTAAAATATGAGCAAAATTTTTGCAATTGTTTCTAGACAATAATTTGTTTTGTTCCCCTATGTTAGATATATTGAGAATTTGCCAAGGTGCATTTTTAATCTGCTCCTTGCATTTTTCTAAAGCGATAGGATGAGGTCTAAAAAAGCCAAAAACAATAAGTCTGCATTCTGATGCTTATTTGGAAAAAAAAATCACTGAATGAATGACTTCACACCACCATATCAAACCACATTGCATCCTTTAGTATCTTTTATACAGTAATAGAAGCATGGTAGCTCACAGATATGAAAAGGTGCTCAGTTTAAAACCTGAATCAACCCTGGCTGATTGCACACTAAGGCTGACTGTAGAGTAACTACTGGAATAGACAATACACACTTTATGCAACTGAACACAAATGGGAATGTGTTATCATGGTCAATGTCTTGGATGATCACAGACATCATTGTTTATTGTTATTACACACATCCTCAGTTGTAATATTGCTTTTATAAAACAATTTTGTAAAATAAAGGACAATAAAAGCGGCAAACAGCAACACGTGTTCACAAATGCAGAGTTTTTTATTTTTATCCACTTGCAATTTGATGTTTAGGCTTTATTTTGAATTCTGTGTTGGGTTTTCCTCAAGTCAAGTAGTTGTACATAACAGGAAATGTGTGTAACAGACCTCAGAATGGAGAACACACAGGGGAGAGGTTTTGTTCTTTCTGTCAAATGTAGTGAAATTTGGAGCAGATTATGGAGCAATGTGGGGCAGTGGAACACTCTAATGGAAAAAGGAAGATGAAGCAACTAGAGGCAAGAGCAGAGGTGCCTGAGCAGCATCAGAGTCACAGCTGTCCATTCTGCATGAGCTTCTGCATTCAAATCCTATTGGGTGCTCTGGTATGCTCCTCTCCTTCCACTGACCCTAAATGGAGATGCAATATGAGACAGCGGAAAAACACGAAAGCGCTGGCCTCTCCGGGTGCATTACACTTCCCTTCATTTATTATACAGTTCTTCTGAGGGTTCCATTGCCATAACCATTATTAAAGCATGGTTACAGAAAGAACATTGTGATGGTGATTACCGTAGAGCAGGAGTCGTCTTGCTCACAAAGGCCCGAAGAGGCTGCAGTTTTTCATTCCAGGCCAAAAAGGAGCTCCATTTGAGTGAAAACCTGTGGCCATGCCAGCCCTTAGTGGATAAGATTTGTGACCCCAAATTTAGTATGATATTTTTATACTACAGGCAGTTGTATATCATCAGCTGGAATTAAATACAAACAAATGGGACATTTTAAGACATATGCGAATTAATATTATTTACATGTTAAGATCTATGTAAATGACCTCTACCCTGCCTGATTAGTACCTCATGCACAGATCTGTACATCTTTACCCACTACACTGGTTATACAACATGAGATAAAGATAAATTATGCATAATATGATAGAAATTCATTGTTAAATGTATTTAAATTTTGTTCTGCATACAGCCTATATGGATGGGAAAGTATTCCTTCTCAAAATCCAAAAGAGAACTTAATCTCTCAATAAGAAAGAAATCAAGCCACGATAGGATGTACGATGTAAATCAGCAGAATTTAAAACTATTTCTTTATCAATGGATGAAAAAATGTTAGACACTGAAAGTCACTACCTGTACTACCTGTGGCTAAGCGATATTTATGTGTCATGTCTTAAATACCCCTCAACAGTTTTTCTCCGTTTTACTTCCCTATCCAAAGTACGTAAGACATTAATGTACCGCACTGCGTGGTTTAAATGGAACATTCCACGGGTCCATATGGAGCCTGTTGTCCTGATAACTTCACCCCAAAAATGAGTGTCGTCTGGTCTTCCCTTTCTATTTATGGAGTCTCTTTGTGGAAAAAATTGGCGGAATAGACTTGTGTAGACAAACCTGTGAGGAATGTCCAGCTGACGCACTGCGTGATATTTGACGTTCAGCGACAGCAGACGTTTTGATTGTGCTGTATCAACATTCAGGTGGAGAATAAAGTAGAAGTGAATCCAGCATAAACCGACACTGACATCGGTTACGGGATGAGGAAAGTGCCTCCGCTGCCCATACATCTCTGTCTCTTAAGAATGAAGCTGAACATCTTCTCTGCATGCACCGTAAAGCATGGTGTGTGCTTTTCTACCACAGCACCATGGAGCTCTCACCACTTGGTTTTAATTACTCAACTTTGTTTAAAATTACACTCGCCTGACGTGGGGCTTCTTGGCTAGAGTGTCATCCCTGTCACAGAGTAATAAACTCTGGGCTGTTGGAAGGGCTGCAGCTGTGGAGAGTTAGTCAATCAACTTTTGATTCAGTACTAAAGCTTTCACGAACATGTGTGACGTATTTTGACAGTTTAAAGTTTGGTTTCAGATGCCCTTGGATCAAGATAACAGTGTTCTTAGTTGGGCACACTCGCCAGCATTTTAATGCTCTTCTTGGTTCTGCTTTGAGGCTAAGTCAGTTCCAATAGCTGCCAGTAATTCCCGTATCTCCTGTCTTGGCTTGTCTGACGGTCTGGCCTCTACTATGTCCAATGGTCATCTTTTTGCATTTTTACATTGTTTTTTCCTCACATTTTCTTCCATCTTAGTCATAGCAATACGGTAAGTCACAACCCTGCAATACAGTGAAGCCAAAGTGAAGACAAAGGTCAGCAGGTTTCACCACCAGGGCATTAAAAATATGCTACACTCTTAGAAAATAGTTTTACATAGTAAAAATAAATGATTTTTTATTACTTTTTAAAATCATTAAATAAAGAAAGGTTCCTAATATATAATAGTTTCTCCATCATAAAGAAGTATTTAATATTGCAAAGGCCCATTTAGACGAGCAAATGTTTTTTTTTATGATTTTATGCATAACTATTTGCATTGTTTAAGAAACATTAAATAACCTCTTTTTAATTGTGTACTGTATTTTTCACATTATTGTCCCCGTAATGCAACTTGAAGGGTTCTTAAGTGGTTTTGTGCATGGGCGTAAATTTAATTGAACAGTAGGGGGGCGGACAATAAATAGAATAAAATAAAATAAAAATTTAATAACAGTCAATTTGTTCTTGTAATGCCCCACAGTGAAAAACTTTGAAAAAAAGTTTTTTTCGGGTTCAGTGACAAAGCAAATTTTTCTTAAAAACTATTTATTGCATTGTTATGTTGTTTACAGTCAAGCCATCAACATACAATACAAATTAAACATGACTGTTATTGTGAAAAAGATATATTAAATAAGTAATTTTTGTAGCAAAATCATTTATTAAATAATCAATTTACAGTAAATGCTTTATTTTTTTTTTAAATCTGCAATTTAAAGCAAACTTACATTTGTCAAGGTTAAAGAAGCTCCCACAGAGACCTTGAACCGTTTCGGTGTCTTTATTGCAAAAGGCAAAGTAACAGGGCACGCGGGCCAAAGAAAACACCAAGAGCAGGCAAAAACCAAATGAAGACAAATGAAGACTCTTAACCTATATATACACAAAACCCCAGGCTAAACCACCCAACCAAAACCCAGACCTAATCTCCCCTCATTACTCCCAGCTGCACCCAATCTTCCACTGAATGCTGGAGTAATGAGGAAGAAGCTAATCAAAAAAGGAAACAAACTGAAAACTAAAGCAATAGTGCCCTCTAGTGGGCACGGCCCGTTACAACATTAACGAATAGCCACTAAATATGGCGTCACATCAATGCCAAAACTGGAGCGCGCAAAATGGCTTGCCGCAAAAATTTCACTCTCGTAAATTTTTAAGTCGCCAGTGCCGATGTGGAACTTGAGAGCACAAAATTAAGAATCGAGTACGCGCTTGGGATAATATTGCGCAAAAACTGTATTATAATAACATATATAATAATAATAATAATAATAATAATAACAAGTAGCTGCCAAATGGTGCTGAACTTGCAGATTGATTTTGAACCTAAAATAAATCACAGGTCTAGTCACACACAAGGCACCAAAAATTTTAATCAACATTTTTATGTGATGAGTGAGCCTGCTTTCTCGCCACTGACTGGTCGAAACGAGGGATACACGCTGACACAGCCGCTTGGAGCGAGTTTTCTGAGTTCAGCAAGTTTCTGTCGGTTTTCGTGGCTGTCAGTTAAGAAAAAGCTTCTCACACAGATCCGTGGTGTGGAAGGGCATCATTTGATGGACGCTTCCGAGAGAAAGAATCCAGGCTCTTTGAACACGCAGTGATTTTTCGATAGCTCTCATAACGCGTGTATGTTCATGAAAAATGTTGAGTGAATGAAACAAAAGGCGGAACACTGAACATTGTAGACTGCTGAAACAAGGTGCGGGCCGTGAAGTCGAGGGGGCGGGGCGCGCAGTGACAGTGCTGGATCTGAGGGAATTTTGATTGGTGCAGAACCGAGGCTCGGCGGACCGGCGGGGAAATGCTCACAGACCGCAACTAATGTATGAATTAGTCTGCATCAACTACATTAAAGAGAATCGCTGTATTTAAAGTGAATAAAATACCCCACTTACTGGAATTCAACATTAACAGAGCCGCAGCCACACATCTGACTCGTGTGTAGGTGAGATGAACCGGTAATGCAGGCAGTGGGCCAAACCACTGTGAGGAAAGGGAGGGGCGAACTCAACTGTTTCTAAATGCATTATTTTCATTATTTTTTTTACTACTTACACAAATATTTTAGCTGCACATACATATATTTTTCACAATAGAGGGTGCAATTTCTTTATATTCACCTTTTTTTGGGGGTGGGGGTGGGGCAGGGGGGAGGGAAGACCATCGGATGGTGGGGGGGGCGTCCATGGTTTTGAGCTACAAAAAAAACCTTGAATTTTAAGTTTCTCATAACAAAAAATGTTACATTTATGAAACCATCTATATAAATTCCCTTCTTCCCTTAAATAATTTCCTATGCCCCGTACCCTTAAACAGTGGGTAAGGATGTCTCAAAATGTCCTCAGATTTCTAAATCATTTAATTATTTAAAAAGTCAAATCATATAAATGATATTTCCAAAGCCAGAAGTGGCTCATTTTTTCTGATTCAACTTACCAAACTTCAGAAATCTGAAATATCGTGACCTGTGCTGCATGTTCTTGTCTTATTATATATTGGCTATATCGCCCAACCCAAACTCGTGTTAGCAAATGATGAGGAAAGGATATTGAAGTCCAGCTCTATAGATGCTGACCTTAGAAAAAAAACTATTTAAAATAGTAAAATGATCAACCTCCTGGCTAGACAGACCCTCCTTTGAGAACCATGGCAGTTTATGACACAGCAGCAGCTCCAGTCTCTCCCCCTGCACCGCAACTACACACATTCCAGTGTCTCTTTTCCTATATGTGGGCGAAAATCTCATGCCTTGTATAAGTTTCTGTATCTCAAGTGGGTGCATGGTGAAGATTTTTAGATTTCCTCTTGATCCTCTTGTTTATGCTGAACATTCCCCCAAATGTAAGCTGTGTCTGGTCTTTTCTGGCACTATGTGCGTAAGCATTCATATAAGGAACTTCTTTTTTCTCATGAGTTGTACCACCATTTAGGGCCAAAGGAACTACCACATTCTGGAAAGAGCCCAGATTAAAAAAACATTCAATTTTAATGTGACAACCGATAAAGGAAATGATGCCTTGATGTCAGTGTGGAAAAATACCAGTGCCTCTTGTCAGGTTTAAATGGAAGCGTCACAGGAAGGCATTCTTTGTAGAGACTTGAAAAATGCTGCTCAAGGCGTGCTAGATATGGAGCCCCGCCAGGTAGTGAATGTAGAGTTAATTCATGGGACCTGACACATCTGTAGCTGGGTTCCAAGGCCTGGGGCATGATGATAAGGCTTTCCACCTGGCAGGAGGCAGATGCAGATCATTTTCATCATCCGGAGGGCAAGTTGAGTTATGAAGTGTGAATTCTGCTGAACAGGCTGAAGAGGAGTCCGGCCAGTCATAGTTTACTCACTGTTGTGGTACGCATTGCCACGCATTTAACAAGGTATGACATACAACTAACCAAAGTTAGGACTTGCAATAAAAGCAGATCAAAGGATAAAGGTATAGCCATATTTGTGAATAAAAGAACATGTTTGATTACATAAATGTATACACAACACATGGGCAACCAGAAACACAGCGCCCAAGGAGCAGTGTGTGGAGAAAGTGCCTTGCCCAAGCGTACCTCAGTGGTGACACTGGCAGACCTGGGATTCAAACCCATGGTCACAAGCTGGCCCGTTATGTGAAAATTTACACAAACAAAATTGGTACTTGATTATTTGCTTGCTTAGTGGAGATCACTGTAGGTAGCACAGTTATGGACATTTCAAAATTCAATATAAGAGCTTTTGCACAGAAAAATACAGTCATCTTAGCATAGACTTACATTACTAGTGGGTATTCTGTTTTCTTGATTAAATCTAACAAATGGCACACAAGGGGCCATTTTAGTGAGCAGTTATCACATGTGTAACTTCAGAGCCCTGTTGAACAGTCTGGACATAACAGCACTTGTGGGGTATTCCTGGTATGCAGTGGAGAAAAATATCCATCCTGTCTGGTCTGGCCCCACAAAAAAGGTACTGTAGCTTTTTTGTGAGAATCAGAACTGGACCATAGAGCAGTGGAAGAAGGGGGCCTGATGCAAACACTAAAGAAGGTGAGCTGGTGGAGGCAGCGTGATGCTCTAGGTCTTGTTTCCTGTGATTCATGTGGATGTTGCTTTGACTGCATTAAAACATAAGTTCATTTACAAAATGATAAGATTATGATAAAGCTTTAAAGATTTCAGGTCATTTGTAGGAAGCTGTATAAATTAGGGAATGTTAGATTTGTCCATAAGGATAAATAGAGCTATGGATGATTTCATAATGACCATTTCAAAAGTCATAACCAAATCTCAGTCACAAACCACATACAGACATTTATATATATATATCTTGGTGTTCCCAAAAATATTTATTATACATTCTTCTGGTATAGAGCTTATAGAATTACATAATATAGCATTCATCTACACTGTATTTACTAGGGCTGGGTTCAAAAAATCGATGCATAGATCAATATCGATTCTCGTTCAAAAATACTATATCGATTCAAACATTCGTGGATCGATCTTTTCCTGTCGCCACTACTGTTCGCGACCACGCAAGGAAAGCTATAAAACACTCACTCCACTCACATGGCGCAGCGGGGTAGGTAGTGGCTCAGTCTTTAGACACTTGCCCAGCAATCAGAGAGTCTGGGTTAAAACCCCGAGACCCACGACAACCCCTGAGGTACTGAGTGCGGTGCCGTCCTCACACACTGCTCCCCGGGCGCCGAGTGATGGTCTGCTGCTTCTCTCAGTCAACGGGTTAAATGCAGAGGACGAATTTCATGCTGTTCACACTGTGTACAGTGGTCTGTTCATGTAAATCACTTTCACTTTTCCTCCAGAACATCTCTTAATACATGAAGAGTAAGAGAGTCTTATCAGTCAAGCAGAATTTCCTAGACTGTATTTGCCGAGGCTGCTGAGCTGGTGTTGATAGTTTAACCAGTTGTGGTCATTGTTATTTTTTTATTTTTATTCAATCCATTTTATGGTTACAGTTGTTCAGCCATTTTTGTTGTTATCATTTCTTTGTCAAATAGACATTTTCAAAACAGGGCTACTAACTCTGTCCTTGTTTTAAATGTAAGAAATTAAATAAGACCTGGAAGTTCTTTTCTTCCTAAATTCTTTTAATTCGTGACTCTCCCTCTCACTCTGTTCCTCATACACACACACACACAAACACACACAAACACACACACACACACACACACACAAACACACACAAACACACACAAACACACACACACACACACACACACACACACACACACATTACTGTTAGTTATTCATGTTCTTCATGTTCAGCAGTTGTTTTAATTTAAAAATACAATATTATAATGTTGGATTGGATTAATTATAAAATAAACACTTATTGGAAAAGTTTGCTTTCCAAATGTAATACTGCAGTACAGTCCGTCAGCATAGGGATATCCTCCACTCAAGTCCATTTATAACCAAGACAAACTAGTATTAACACAAAGAAATCAGTAAGTGAATCAATATCGAATCAAATTGAATCGGATCGAGAATCGAATCAGATCATAACCTTTTGAATCAGAATCGTATCGATTCAGGAAATCGGCAACAAAATCCAACCATAGTGTTTACCCTGTAATTATGGACAGCTGTATTAAGCTACACTGTAAAATATCAAAAGGGTTTCTGAATGCTAGTGTGTTGTTGGGCCAAACTCTTTAAACCAGTAAGATCGTTAAAATGGTGTATTTATGGATAAAGGGAAAGGCATTCTTCTATGTCTACTGTAAATTAATTTATTAAAAGAAATTTTGAGGTACTTCCATGATGTAGAAACAAAAATCAGGAAACAAATTCAGATATATGGCATTCTTTGGACAGTGATGTCATGCGTCATTTAAAAGCACCAACTGCCCTTTACATTACGTGAATATTACATCATGAATGGACAAATAGAATGTTTCCATATGTGCCTGGAAAAAAATATTAAGATAAGACCAGTATTTCCTTCTCCCAAAAATTTTTTGGATTTCATTCAACGGGATGAGGTTTACATGACACCAAGTTACCCTGTTTGCAAATCAACCAGTGTCATATATTTTTTAAACAAAGCGTGGCATATCAGAGAGGAAAGATTTTATAGCACCTGACGGCTCAAAAGAATGGTTCAACATCACTTTTAATGTTCCATTCATTTTATGGCCTTTTGCCATCTGGCAAATGACAAAACATGTGTCGTAAATCAAAAACAGCAATTAAATGCTGAACGGTGCTAGCACTCTGACATTGTGAACTTCTTTGATAGAAGTCGGGAGCTGTGCTGTAGTTGCGTCGCCACTTTGCTATTGTCCAAATGTTGAATTATCAGTCTTCCTCTGACCTAGTTGTGTCACATATTTTAAATTAATCTAATCTAAGCATCCAATAATGTTGCAAACATCGTTCAACTATGAATATAGTTCCTGTTTTACTGACACTGTGTGATGCATTACCATGTATACTTGCTGCAGTGACTTGGCATACACACAACATATTTTGTTAAAAAAAAAAATTCACGAAGACCTAGCAAAGTTTATGTCCTCTTATAGCTTCTAACAGGCTTGAATCGGGATATGGCACAGGTATATTGGAAAGAGCCTAAGAACTGGACTGTTTTAGACAGTAGGCGGCAATACCACCCAGAAGATCACCCTCTATAGTTCAGCCAGACACCAAGGTTGAAGGAAGGCAAAGCCAAGTTTTTCCATGCTTGACTTGGGCTCTGAGGTTCCACTGCACCTCAGTGCAGGAGAAGAGCCAAAACATGAACTGATTCCCGACTTGCTACACTATTGCCAGATGACATTCAACTAACAAAATCAGTCCTCATTAACTGACAGAATTGAACTCAAGCCTGGATCCCTGTATGGTTGAACGTCTAGCATCTGGAAAGAGAGCAGAACTGCCTTGTGACAGCACTTCAGATGATACTGAACAGAAAGGCGTCCCTGTCCTGCACATGGTGCTGTATCTGAAAGCTGATGGAAAGAGTGAGTAGTACTCACTCTTTAGCCCAAGAGGAAGGATGGAGGGTGGGCAAGGAAACGGCTCCTCTCCTTATCTGGCAAGGCCCTGTGTCCTCTCATGCCCTCATTTTGCCACCCACGCTCTGATGTCATAGGCACGTCTCAACATACCTGCATTTACACTCTTGCTTTAAATTCCAGGAGCAGTGATGACACTGCCTTGGAAGTGAACAAGCAATAAACACATGTACAGGTTGTCAAGAAAGAAAACATGAGTTCATTTCACTAGAGAGAGGATGGTTCAATAATGTCAGAGACTGCTGTTCCCCCTGCCCACTGACATTATGCCTCCAATCTAGAAATGTTACACCATTTCCTCTGGGACAAATAACGTTTTCTGATTCTGATTGTCGCCATAGCATAAGGATTATCTGCACTCAGTAAAACAATTTAAATGAGTGCAAACTCATGACTAAAAAGCGGCTTTGTTGTAGAGAAACCACCCCATGTGTTACAGAGAAAAATAACTGTCAAATGTGGGTGAGCATTTGTGTGCTTCCGAAGCTGCAATGCTGTACCCCTGTGATATCAGCTAATAGCAAAAAAAGACATGGACTAAACTAAGTCCAACAGAATTATAAAGGGCAGTGACATCTGGGTTGGTATCACTGTAAACTGGCAACATATGTATCGATGTCACACAAAGGACTTGAACACTATGAAATACATCCTAAAAACAGCAAGATGGTCACTGTATGCATAAACTGAAATCAAGTGGTGTCTTGCTCTATAGATCCCAACACACATAAACTGACCCAACAAATCACAGATTATTGTAGGAGCTTCAATATTATCAGACAACAATACAAAGTCTGCGAATGTTGAGTGCTTCACTATGTGGACAAAAATATTGTGACACATGACCATTACACCTACAGGAACTTTAATAATATTACTTTCAAATACATATACTTTAATAAGAAATGGGTCCCACCTTGCGGCTATAACAGCTTACACTCTTCTTGGAAGCCTTTCCATAAAAATTGGAGAGTTTCTGTGGGAATGTGAGCCTATCATTTTCTATGATGTCAGACAATGATTTTGGCTGAGTAGGCCTGGCTCACAATCTCCATCCCAGTTCATCCCAGAGGGATTTGATGGGGTTGAGGTCAGGACTCTGTGTGGCCCAGTCCAGTTCATCCACACCAAACTAATTCAACTATGTCTTTATGGAGCTTAATTTGTGCACTGGGGCACAGTCCTGTTGCAGTATAAAAAGTCTTTCCCCAAACTTTGTACACAAAGTTGGAAGCATGGCATCGTCCAATATGTCTTGGTATGCTGAAGTATTAAGATTGCCCTTGACTGGAAGTAAGGGCTTTAGGACAAGCCCTGAAAAACAGGTATGTCCCAATACTTGTGTCCATATAATGTGTGTGATTGGTTCGTCACTGCCATACTGAGGATGAAGGTTTCGATGAGAAAGGGGAGTAGATCGGCCCCTTGTGGCCAAACGTGGAACAGCAACGCTCCGTGGTGTTTGCCAGATCCCTGAGAACCCAACACAAAAGCAGAAAGCAGCATAGAGAAACCTATACACGCTATCTTTTACTCTTTTACCCTGTTAGCTCAGAGCCAGCGATATACTTGTTGGTGTAAATGTGATTTTTGTATTTAAAATCCTCTCAAAATGGGATT
>JBBMFX010000001.1:35080535-35091676 GCA_037832545.1 Rhabdalestes septentrionalis
CACACACCCATATATATCTAGATAGATAGATAGATAGATAGATAGATAGATAGATAGATAAATAGATAGATAGATATAAAGATTATATTATGTAAAATATTGGATATAGATATAAAGTTATAAAAATTAAACCCCCACAATTTTTATCAGTTAGTCTTTACAAATCTGCTTTTCTTTTCCACTTTGGCTCATCGGTAAAATATTTATCTGGTGATGGAAATTCTGCACTGGAATGCGCAACGGAATTATATTATTTTTTTATTTTTTCTCTGATATTCCTCTCACTGTGAGGTAAGAACCAGAGCCCTGCCTTTTTCCTCCCCTTCCAAGCTCCTGATTGGTGGAAGCAGCACCTCTGGAATGCCCTGCAGCAGTTAAATAGTGCCCTACTCTGCAGCTCCGAGAGAGAACGAGCTGAACCAGGACCAGCCAGAGAAGAAAGAAGTTTCAGAGAATACTAATAATCACACCTTCTAAGAAGCTCGGTGGAATTGAGACTGACAGAAACTCAGAGATTCTGACACGAAAGGATTTTAAACTGTACTTTTTCATTATTTTGGGGGATTTCGTCTGGTTTGGGTGAGTCTATAAATTGTTTTTATTTTATGAATGGAAAGTTATTTCAACTTCATGGGGATGTAGAATTTGATCCGTTCTCTGGACCCCTCGTTTTATATGTGTTCTTTCTTCTGTGTGAAAAAGGGCCGAGTTCTGACCATGATGTTCACCACGATCTTTCTGCTGCTCATGTTCTGGGTGTCAGAAGGCAGCCGAGTAGCAGGTGAGAATAATATTTTTCTTTAGGTATCTTCAGTCACAGCATGGTGAGGTCTGGTTCTATTTCAGTCACATGGGATTGAGTAACAATTTGGTGGCTTTGACTTAATTTGAAATGTATTTGATTTGAACTAAGTCCATACTGATCTTATACAAACCAAATATACCAGAAATATTACACAAAGATAATATCTGTTCAAAAATAAAAACCCTCTCATTAATATAAGTACTGGACGAAACCTTGGAGTTCTGTAGCAGGTTTTCAGTAGCTGATATGATTTCTCCTTACGATATATCCTTGGATAGGTTCATTTATTTTCACTTGAGCCTGTAAGTCAGTGAATATATAATACTTTTACCAGATTCACAGCTATCCAGTAAGGCTTCCCCTACATCAAGGTATTCTCCTTCACTTCACAGAGAACCGAGATGACAACAGTGTGTATGACCTTTTTGAGCTTGCACGTGTCCATAAGAAGCACCATGGGGTGAGTTTAGTGAAGGGTCCAGATCCCTACAGCCCCGCTTACAAAATTCTCAACCCCAACCTAATCCCCGCCGTCCCAGAGCCCTCCCTCAGGGATCTCATTTATTCCATCCAAGAAGAAAAGGGATTCCTTTTCTTGGTCAACCTGAAGCAAGCCAAGAGGACCAGAGGCAGCCTGTTAACGGTGGAGAAGAAAGACGGCTCTGGTCCCATTTTTGAGATTATTTCCAATGGAGATGCCCACACCTTGGATTTGGTTTACACGACTGCTAACAAGCAACATGTGGTCTCCATCGAAGATGCTCATTTGGCGAGCGGCAGCTGGAAGAACATCACCCTGTTCCTGCAGGAGGACCGTGCACAATTATATGTTGGCTGCGAAGAGATAAATACTAGCGAGCTGGATGTGCCTATCTACCAAATTCTGACCCAGGAGGTAGCTGACATCGCTACCCTCCGGATTGGAAAAGGGGCTGTGAAAGATCGGTTCATGGTAAGTTTTTCTGAACATGTATATTATTCACATAGCAGATTTTTAAAATAGTGATACCCTTTCTGACAGCACTCTTAATATCTATGTAAACCAATGTCCTGAATAAAGAACTGCCCTGAACATCTCCTTGTGCACAAATTGCCCCTACAGGGAGTTCTCCAGAATGTGCGCTTTGTCTTCAGAACCACTTTGGATGCAATCCTACGCAACATGGGATGCGAGAGCTGTAAGTGATTATGCTAATGCCACAGTCCTGCATAGTTCTTGAAGTGAATCATTTTTGGCAAATGCCACACCAATTCGCACAAACAATAGCATTTGTTCTCTTCATAGCCACCTTCATCACAGACGTCATGACCCTGGACAACCCAGTGAATGGCTCCAGTCCAGCGATCCGCACGGATTACACTGGACACAAGACCAAAGGTAAGCTCCCACGTTTGGCCGTTTGATGGAGTCTGGGCTCTGGACCCTTTTAAAGTCATTGGCCTGTAAAGTCTCAGACAGAATGTTTTGTCCCTGTCCCTGTGAATCAGATCTCCAAGACATCTGTGGCTTCTCATGTGAGGATCTGGCCAGCATGTTTAAGGAGCTCAAGGGGCTTGGTGTGGTGGTTAAGCAGCTGTCAAACGAGCTCCGCCAAGTGGTGAGTATCAAAACCAGCTGTGCTCAGCTTGTGTTGTCTGTTTCTCTCCCTCTTTCTCTCTCTCTCTCTCATTCTTTGTCTTTCTCTCTGTCTCTCTGTTCAATTGCCGAACCACTTGTTACTTAGTCACTTCTTACTCTCTGCCAAACCTCAAATTAGCCTCATGTGAATAGCAGCAAGCCTTCTTTATTTTATTTCATTTTCCATCCGTCTGATTCATATCCAGTGGAATCCCTCCTGATGCAGACAGTGCCTCCCTTGGTGCAGTAGCTCAGCTAAAATGCCCTCTCTTCCCTGTTTTCACCCTTCTAGACAGAACAACAAGACTTAATAAGAAACAAGATTACGATCCACAGTGGGGTGTGCCTGCACAACGGCGCTGTCTACAAAGACAAGGATGAGTGGACGGTGGACAGCTGCACCCACTGCACCTGCCAGGTAAACCCACAGCTTATGCTGAGTAAAATTAAAGGGATACAGCTAAAAGTGGATGAGGAAATGTATGTTGGCCTTTTAACTGCATTCATCCATCTCACACATTAAGCTGCCAGCAGGTTTTGGTAAGCCCAGCCAGTAGTGATGGAGTGAAAGCAGGGGTCATAATGGAGTGCGAGTGGAGTTTTTTGCTTGCGTGAACTCTGCAGAAGCAGCTCTGTGACCGCAGAGCACCTGGCCATTAGCCAGAGTCCTGCCTGAGATTAGGAAAGAGTGAAAGCCAGCAGAGCAGCAGGATCCATCTGACGCTTTAGTTCACAGCAAAAAGCTGGAAAACTTTTAACCAAGATTTTGTGTTTTTCTTCTTGAGTTCCATGGCTTCACCAAAAAATGTCACCAGCAAAGTATATGGAAAAAAATAACAACTGTGAGCTTAACGTCATTTTGAATGTGGAGTTGCTTGATCTGCTAGAAGATGATAACTTCAGCCCCATCATGCCAGTTATAGACATTTGTGATGGCCCTACCCATTCTAACTAACCACAAACAACAGGCTGTGGCTACAACACCACAGAATCTCCCATTCTAAGCCAAAGGTTACTCCTCTACTGCAAAACACAGAAATTAGGTCTGCAGGAGAGGCTTGCATTTACTTACTGTAAAGTTTCGAATTCAATGATGAGGGCCAAGACTCTTGAACTGAGCACAACCTTCTTTTCCACAGAACTCTGCCACCATTTGTCGGGAAATCTCCTGCCCTCTCATGCCTTGTGCCAACGCCACTGTGCCTGATGGTGAATGCTGTCCACGCTGTGGAACTCGTGAGTTCAATTTATTTTAACATTGGGAAAATGTTGTCACACCTGCACGTAGTACAACTGCAGCTGCAAAGATTTGTCGTGATTTGACAGCAGTTCCAACAAAACTCTCTTTTTTTCTCACTCCTTTCTATAGCGAGTGACTATGCTGAGGATGGTTGGTCACCCTGGTCTGAGTGGACACACTGCTCAGTGACCTGTGGTCGTGGCATCCAGCAGCGGGGACGTTCCTGTGACCGCATCAACAGTAACTGCGAGGGCACCTCAGTGCAAACAAGAGACTGCTACCTGCAGGAATGCGACAAGCGCTGTTAGTTTTAACATAATTATCATTTGCAGATCTTTACCATTAATCAGTCACACATGAGTCAAAGTGAATATGAACATAAACTTGTTTAAAAGAGGGGAACCGATGCATGCTTTGACCAAGGTTGCAATTTGGTTCCACAGTCAAGCAAGACGGAGGCTGGAGCCACTGGTCTCCCTGGTCCTCATGCTCGGTGACATGTGGGGAGGGCGTCATTACAAGAATCCGCCTCTGCAACTCACCTACGCCACAGATGGGTGGCAAGGACTGCCAAGGAGAGGGCCGACAGACAGAACCATGCAAGATGTCCCCATGTCCTGGTAAAGATTTTGGAAATTGATGCTGTTTTTGAAACCTGATACAAAACAATTGACTGTAACATAAGGTTTATTTTTATCAGTATCTCAATCACAGTAGACAAAGACTTATCATTACAATCTTCTCCGATGCTTTAGTTAATGGAGGCTGGGGGCCCTGGTCACCATGGGACACTTGCTCTGTCACTTGTGGTGGAGGACTACAGACCCGTAACCGTCTCTGCAACGATCCTGTGCCCAAATATGGTGGAAAAGAATGCGTGGGTGATTCTAAAGCAACGCGTTTATGCAACTCCCTGGACTGTCCCATTGGTAAGCAGAGAAACAGTTTTACAGTAACGCTTTTATCTACAAAGAAACTCTTCATTCTAGAAAAGTAAAATGAGAATATAATTGTACATATTTTAAAGGAAATGGCCGCAGATTCATTTTCAACTGTTTTGTATCCATTCTTAGAGCATATGTGAAATAAATATATCTTTACTCAATAGATGGCTGCCTTTCCAACCCTTGCTTTGCTGGCAGTAAGTGCACTAGCTTCCCTGATGGCTCCTGGAATTGTGGGGATTGCCCAGTTGGTTATACTGGAGATGGCATTCACTGCAAGGACATTGATGAGGTATTGGCCCTGTGAAAAAAGATGGCCTGATACAGTAGATAACAATACAGCCTACTCTTTGTCTAAAAACTCTTTTGTTTCTTCAGTGCAAAGAGGTTCCTGATGCCTGTTTCACGCTGAATGGAGTCCATCGCTGTGAGAACACAGATCCAGGCTATAACTGCCTTCCCTGCCCCCCTCGCTACTCTGGACCTCAGCCTTTTGGTAGGGGACTTGAAGAAGCTCTAGCCAACAAACAGGTGAGTGAAGTTGTGATCAAAGCAATGGTCACCAAATATCCTGCTGGAGATCTACCTTCTTCTGAGTAAAGCATCTCATTCTGCTAATCAAGGGCTTGGTGCTATCTGCAATAATCAGATGGATAAGGTGGTGTCAATAAGCGTTAGAAAGTATGCTTGGTGACCTGAGTTTATCACAATGCTGGAATAAAACGTAGCATCTATTAAATTGACTTAACTTGTGAAGGACATTAACATAAGCTAATTAAGTTGAATCTGGTCTGCTGGAGAAAGTAGTACTGTGATGTATGCCAGTTCTATTGCCCTCTAGGGCTCTTGGCACTGACCTCAACAAAAACCCATAATCTGTTATGGAGAGCAAACCAAAATCATAGCTTATCTCTTCCAGGTCTGTGCACCAAGGAACCCATGTGAGGACGGGAGCCATGACTGTAACAAAAACGCCAACTGTATTTACCTGGGCGTTTTCTCAGACATCATGTACCGCTGTGAGTGCAAACCTGGTTATGCTGGGAATGGCTACATCTGTGGAGAGGACACTGACCTGGATGGATGGCCCAACACTAACCTCCATTGCGTGGAAAATGCCACCTACCACTGCAAGAAGGTATCTAACTTTCTGTTTTACCTTATGATTAAAAACAACCCTGCCATATAATTGAGGTTGCAACCCCCTAATCCATGCACCTCATGTTTCAGGACAACTGCCCTGATCTTCCCAACTCTGGCCAAGAGGACTACGACAAGGACGGAACTGGAGACGCTTGTGATTATGATGATGACAACGATGGAATCCCTGATGATAGGGTGAGACTAAAACACATTCTTCCTATTTGACAAACTTGTGTATGCAAAGTGCAGCATTACAAGGAAAGGAGAATAAGCAAAAGATTTAAAGAGTGTGGAATTGTAAGCACGCCTGCCACAATACTATAAATAACAGTTTTGCTATGGGCACACTGTCAATGGTCTAAGACCTTTTGGTTTTACATCCATAATTTAAAGTTCTATGTTGAGGGGAAAATTCTTACTGGGCAAGTAAACAGTAGTGGCCCCAGAGCCAAATCTTACATACCAGCTCAGCTGAATCCTGAAGATTGGAGTCTGTGGTGTGCAGCTCCAGCCATTGATTCAGCACACACTTTGAAGTCTACTTTTAACTTTTTATCCACGGCACAGAAAATAGCCCCAGATGTTTGACTGGTTCCTTAAGTACATCTACTTATAATCTGGCCGCAGTGATGCTTGAGCAAAGGTTTCCAGTAGTAAGGGATTTTGTTGTATGTGTTAAACAGGACAACTGCCCATTCATCTTCAACCCACGACAATTCGACCAAGACCGTGATGAAGTTGGTGACCGCTGTGATAACTGCCCATATGACAGCAATCCTGACCAGATTGATACAGACAACAATGGAGAAGGCGATGCATGTGCCATTGATATAGATGGTGATGGTAAGAGAAAAACCTGCAAAAGAAAATGCATCACAACATGCAGCCTAACTGGCTATTTAAAGAGAACAATTAAAATGGAAACTGGTTAACATTCATTGCTCTGTTACTCAGGTATTCTGAATGAGAAGGACAACTGCCCATATGTCTACAATGTTGACCAGAGAGACACTGACCGTGATGGGGTTGGAGACCACTGTGACAACTGCCCCTTGGAGCACAACCCTGATCAGGTAAGTTGCTCCCCTCTCCTGACACAATTTCCTTTGTATATTCTGGTATATTTGACCTTATCAATAATCTAATAGTATGGTGACTGTTACACATGCAATTTTCTTGGAAAGTCCTGAGAGTTTTAGTAAGAATGAAATCTTTGAGTCCCACATCTGAACCCTACATTAAATCATGAGTCATAAATGCAAGCCCTAGAAATGCTGGAGAAAAGACTGAAAATGACATTTCAATGAAAAGAGTCACTTAATTAGAGAATTGGGACAAAAGCTAGCATACTTTTATGAGAACAGACTTCACAATAGCTTCATTCATGCTTCTCTTCCTACAGATTGACTCCGATTCAGATAATGTGGGCGACAAGTGTGACAGCAATCAAGACATTGACGAGGACGGACATCAGAATAATCTGGACAACTGCCCATACATCCCCAATGCCAACCAGGCTGATCACGAAAAGGATGGCAAGGGAGATGCATGTGACCATGATGATGACAATGATGGTGTGCCTGACGACAAAGACAACTGCAGACTGGCCTTCAATCCAGACCAGTTAGACTCTGATGGTAAACACAGTAAAGTGATCTCTTTTTTTCATAATTTGTGCTTAAATATTTTAACGTTCCTTGGCGTAACCTACATTTTTCACTTTCTCCTAGGTGATGGACGTGGTGATGCATGCAAAGATGACTTTGATCAGGACAATGTGCCTGACATTGAAGACGTTTGTCCTGAGAACTTTGCTATCAGTGAGACAGACTTCCGTAGGTTCCAGATGGTCCCTCTAGACCCCACAGGAACCTCCCAAATTGACCCTAACTGGGTGGTCCGCCATCAGGGAAAGGAACTTCTTCAGACAGTCAACTGCGACCCTGGCATTGCTGTTGGTAAGTAGCTTAACACAAGCTAATAGCACATCTCATCAGATCAGACTCTGTAAAATCACAAGTAAATCATCAACAATTGTCATCTGTTTCAGGTTATGATGAGTTCAATGCTGTGGACTTCAGTGGGACCTTCTTCATCAATACTGACCGAGATGATGATTATGCTGGCTTCGTGTTTGGCTACCAATCCAGTTCCCGCTTCTATGTGGTGATGTGGAAACAGATCACACAAACCTACTGGTCCCATACACCCACTAGAGCTCAGGGCTACTCTGGACTATCCATCAAAGTAGTTAATTCTACCACAGGGCCAGGAGAGCATCTGAGGAATGCTTTGTGGCATACTGGAGACACACCAGGACAGGTGAGCAGGACTTACTTCTTAGATAGATTACGCTCCTTCGAAATAGATAATGCATTTAGATCTATGAAGATTGTGATATTAATTTGGACCATGTTGAATTCCAGGTGCGCACTTTGTGGCACGACCCCAAGAACATTGGCTGGAAGGATTACACTGCCTACAGATGGCACTTGATCCACAGGCCTAAAACTGGACATATCAGGTTAGTGTGGGTCACAGAAGGGAGCACCTGGAACAAAGAAACACCTTTTATGAACCAGAGAAGCAGAAAACATGCATCTAACACACTCGCTCTTCTTCCATTTCAG
The DNA here is from genome assembly GCA_037832545.1 of Rhabdalestes septentrionalis. Classification (NCBI taxonomy): domain Eukaryota; kingdom Metazoa; phylum Chordata; class Actinopteri; order Characiformes; family Alestidae; genus Rhabdalestes; species Rhabdalestes septentrionalis. The sequence goes on from JBBMFX010000001.1 coordinate 35,088,916, forward strand.
AGTTATCATGTATGAGGGCAAGAAAGTCATGGCAGATTCTGGAAGTATAAATGACAAGACATATGCTGGTGGAAGACTCGGTCTCTTTGTCTTCTCTCAAGAAATGGTTTACTTCTCAGACCTCAAATATGAATGCAGAGGTAAAATATTTACATTTGTACAATTTAAGCTAAATTCACATTTATTAGTCCCACGGGTGGAAAATTTGTACAGGAGAAGAAAGAAGAAGCAGTAAAGCCAATAGAATAAAACAAAATATTGCGAATTCTTGACAGCCTTGAAGCATGGGTCTCTTTAAGACACAACAATTTGAGCGAGAGCACTACTAATTGTTATTTCGTCTGTCCTTTCAGATGTATAATGGGACCAGATGGGATTTCCCTGAGGAATGTGCCTATCATCTGTTGTCGTCAACCTATTTAAACGTTTCATGTAAGTTCTGAGATGAAGCCTTTCAACTCTTTCCTGTGGTGGGACCAAGGGACATAAGGGAGAAGCTACAAGGTCTGGTCATGTGACCTTGCGGCTAACAGTAACTGTTATCTGGATGAGGACAATAGAAACCCTGCAAGAAAAACAGGTAGCACATGGACATCCGTGCATGGAATGAGAAAGAAACCTTAAGACTTCTGAATTTCTAAAATGGTCAGGTTCTCCCTCCTGTTTTGGTGGACCTAAAGGAAGAGTTATTGTCTGTAATTGCAAAGTTAAACCTCAGATCTCCTGTGGACTATAATCACGAAAGGAAGAAACCTCTCATAAAATGAAGAAAAGTGGTTCCACTTCTTTCTAATGGGTCTGAGGTCCCACGGACGAACTGTTGAGGGAGAATGCACAAGATGGTATAAACAGAAACGGACTGTGTTTTTTTTTTTTTTAAAGAATGAGTGTTTTCTGTGTGTATGTTTGTCACAAACACCCTTTTTAAAACTACATTGAACCTGTTAGCTCTGTGCCCATAAAAGTGGATTTCAATTGATGACAGCAAGCCTTTTTTTCCTGGAGAAATTTCTCCAAGCTGTTCTCAGGGTAAAAAGAAACTTTTGTCATCAGTTTTAAACATCAGAACAGTAGGTACCAGATACATTCGTACTAAGATGCAGTTAAATGTTTCAATTGTTACTTTGTGTGTATTTAAATTCTTGGCACAACATGGACATATCTTGAATTAATTTTCATCCTTTATCATCTCAGTGAAACTTGTCACATAATTATAAAAAAAAAAACTGGATCTTTTGGGTAAAATTGCCTTAATTATGCTGAAATCCACCATTTTTATTCCAATGAGAACACGTTGTTGTTGTCTTTTCTTAGTTTTTTTTAGCACAGAGTGCATGACTATAGTGGATGACTACGCTCTGTATTCTAAAGGAAAACAAATATACAAATATTACCTCATTGTTGTAAATTGAAACCAACTAAAGGACAAATACATCTTAGCTGCAGAATATAAACTCATTGGCTTCTTTGTTATGTAGTTAGCAAGTGTAGTACAATCATATCTTCCAAATGTATATAATACAAACTATTTTTGGAGCATCAAATACTCCAACAGGGCATAAATGTTTTTTTTGTTTAAGTTATGTCGTGCTTAGTAAATGAATGATGCCTTTTAAAGAATAAGTTATTATTAAAGTTGTTTTTATCTATTTTAGTAAGTAATTTCATGTGTGTAGATATATGCTATTTAAATAATTTATCAGGAATTCTGACCTGACATTGGAAGTTGTTTTTGTCTGTATAAACTGTTTGCACACTGACTTGAGGATGTTTTTATTGTTGTTTATAGTTTGTTGCCTGTTTGTTCCCTCTCCCTCTTTTTGTACAATTACAGCTACCTTATATTTTAATATTGCAACTTTTACCCAAAAAGCTGTTTTTTATGCCTACCAATTATTTTAAAAGAACAACAGAACAATAAACAGTTGAAAACTAAATGAATGTTCCTTTGACAGCTTCTTTGTTACATTTATCAACATTTAGTCATTGATATATAAAAAAAGATTTATTTACTATGGAGGTGAAAGAAATCAAATGTCTATAATGCAAATACAGTCATTTTAAATCTTGGTCAACCAATTGAGTTTTTATACATTGTTGTAAAGGGAAACACATTTTTTTTCTAGGGATTACTTTTCCCCTGCATGCACCTCTCCATCATAAATGTCTTTTTAAATACACTCTTAAACAGCACATTTAATTGCATGACCAGCAATTATAATTCAAAATTAATGAAAAGCAACAATTTTCATGTTACTGATCTTGAAAAAAGTTTGAAATGAGAGCATCCCATTTAACTGAATGTACACTATAAACAAAACTTCTAAAATCAGTCTAAACAAAAACATGAGAATTCAGCACTCTGGGGCAAATATGCTTGGAATGTTTGCCCCATAAATCAAGTTGTAATAAACTGCTTTTTTTTTTTTTTTAATCTCAGTCACACTTTTCCATCTTTAAGGTATTTAATTACTCTTTGTGAAACATACTGTAATATTGTATAATCATATTTTTAAAAACTAAATTAATATTGTCAGTCAATTCCTTCGGATGACCTTATAAGATTACAGCTTAACCTCACTCGATATCCAGTCCTGGGTAGGTTCTTCACTCACATGGGTAGAGGTGGGGGTTCCACATTCTTCCTGCAGCAATTCTAAGAGAGCAGAACTGCACAAGTGGGGTGTGCTGGCCAGCAGAGACATGGCATTGCCTTCCAGAGCACAACAGGATCTAGGGGAAGAATCTTTCGTACCTGAGC
>JBBMFX010000001.1:35105880-35122421 GCA_037832545.1 Rhabdalestes septentrionalis
ACAGGATGGCTAGCTCCCTGCAAATCTGACACTCCGCTCACTGACAGCAAACAACGCGGGTAGCTCTGTGATACACCACCTCGATGAGGAGAAAATATTTAAAGCATGCACACAAACCAACACATCAGATATATCCTAGATCGCTGCTAACCTTCTCTTGAAACCTGGTCTATATCCATGGAAAACAGCATCCACTCAGAAGACTATCCACTGTTTAAATCCATCATTATATTTGTACCTTTTAAAGTGTTATTTTATTTACAATAATCCAGTACTGTTGTTGCCTTAAAATTCTCTTTAAATTTTATTTAATAATATTCTATTTATGTAATATTCAACCTTACTAGACATATTAACTAAATGTTATTTTAAAGCAATAATTCTTATCGTAGTAATGTGTGTATAGAGTGATAAAAGCCCAAATATTCAATTAATTATAAGTTATGGTGTTTTGCCTTTGTATGACCCATTATTATTTTGCAGGAAATGCAAAAGCACAATACAGTAACTTATGAATAAGCATCAAACGTCAAGTTTGCATAAAACATGTAGATAAATGTTTTCATTATGACAACTACTTGGGTAAATTTTCAGTTTCCTACCTATCATACAATTGACTGGACAACAAAAAACTTTCAAGTCATTTTTTTCAGTTTCACACTCTGGTCCAGATAGGCAGCAAAAGACCTACTCGACACAAATAAAAAATGAACAAAGAATAAGCACATACTGTAGTTGTAGTTGTTAGGAATAGTCCTTGAGAGTTTGTTTAAAATATTTAATCTTATTAAATGTTATACATGTTATAATGTTCATATATAAATGTTTGTTAATAAAACTTATCTGTGGGAATGCACATGTTTGTGTATACACAGACACAAAGATAGTACTGTAAGCATATATTAAATGGGTTCACTACAAACTTAACAGTGTTTATGTAGTGTTTATTAGTACATTTTATAAGGCCAATGATATTTGGAAAAGTTTTATGTTGTGTTTTACTCCAGTGTTTTTCTTCAAAAAAATCAATACTTTTATGATGGTTGAATTGTACTATTGTTTAACATTTTAACTCATCTTTGGTCCTTGTACTAAGCTAAATAAGATTCCAATCTGTCTTTAATACTTTGGGGATCATTTCTTTGTAATTTTATTTGTAACATCAAACTCATTATTAACTAGTCATTACCTAACATGGGTTCATGGTTTGTTGAGGCGTCTTTATGTCATGACTTTACTTGAGGGGGCCCAATCATAATGAATTCACTGTTAACTACCCATACCCTGACATCAACTAATGGCTTGTTAAGGTTGATTTTTTCATGACTGTACTTGAGAGGGCCCAATCATAATGAATTCACTGTTAACTACTTACTAAACTCAGATCATGATTTATGTTATACTTCCAGTCAAATACACATGTACTAACACAGTAAGTATTCAGCCCGGTTATGCTGTGCCAAGATGCTGTGTGGATTTTCAGAGAGCGGAGGAACAGGATCATCATGGCTGTGTCTGGATGGAGAGTGAACTCTTTCCAGTTTGAGTGTTTCTTTAGGAATTGTTCTAAAAATTATCTTTGTGGCTTTTTATTTTTTATTAATCTGTGTATAAGTCACAATAAATGAGTGTAAAGGGAGACATAAAACAGACAAAATAAGTAATTACTGTATTTATAAATTCTACATTTGATGGGGACAATCAACTAATCCTTTGCCACCCAATAATGTTTGACAAAGCTGTAGATGTCAAATGCTCAAATTATGTTAGTATTCAATTATATACATTCAGAATATTTATTGATCCTTCCTAAAGAGGCTGTTTGATTTAGTTTACCCATAAATGTTCATTAATGCATTAACTATCAAACATGACCTAACGTAGTTAAGGTTGCCGTTATTCATGCATGAATCCGTATGACTCCATTAAGGATAGCTTTTTGTTAGTTCATAATTAGTTAATGCCTTGAATAATCATTAGTATGTGATGAATTGAGTATTAATTTAGGCATTAGAACATGATTATTCATGTACCCTTATTGTAAAGTGTTACCGAATGGATGCCCATCCACCCTGGCTGGGAACTGAACCCAAGAATTATTTTGCTGGGTTATGCCATAACTACCCACTGGGCAACATTTCTATTTGAGGGGTAACAGAGCATTTTTCTCCAAAGAATCAGATTTTTATTGAAACACCACAGGAGTCTTTACAGCTTTAAGACCGTAAATGCGCAAATAGTAAAAAACAGCCAATAGCTATTAGGTTAGTTAATTAAATTCAACCCATGTCAGCTGAAAATCACACCATAACAGAACAACAACAACTTTCAAACAAACAGCCTAACAGTCAATTACAAAATAAAGTCAAGTAGGTTTATTGTCATTTCAACCATATACAGTCATGCTCATAAGTTTACATACTCTGGCAGACTTTATGATTCTTATCCATTCTTCAGAGAACATGAATGGTAACACAAAAACTTTTCTTTCACTCCTGCTTAGTGGTTGGCTGAAGCCATTTATTGTCAAAAAACTGTGTTTAATCTTTTGAAATCATAATCACAACCCAAACTACCCAAATGACCCAGATCAAAAACAAATTGTCCCAAAGTTTTGTGTATTGCCCCCTTTAACATCAGTGACAGCTTGAAGTCTTTTGAGGCTCTTTATCTTCTCAGATGGTAAAGCTGCCCATTCTTCCTGGCAAAAAGCCTCCAAGTCCTGTACATTTACGTTTTAGCTCTCCCCAGAGTGGCTCAATGATATTGAAGTCAGGATACCGAGACGACCACTCCAGAACCTCCAGAGCTAATAACAGGTAGACTTGGCCTTGAGTTTTGGATCATTGTCTTGTTGGAATGTCCAAGTATGTCCCAAGCACTGCCTCTGGGCTGATGAGTGTTCCTCCAGTATTTTTTTGATAACTTACTGCATTCATCTTGCCATCAGTTCTGAATTCCCATGCTGTTGTAGCTCACACATCCCCAATGCATCAGCAGTCCACCGTAGGAATGGTGTACCTTTTATCATAGACCTTGTTGAATCCTCTTTAAATTCTCGCATTTATGGTTGTGGCCAAAAAGTTCAATTTTAATCTCATCACTCCACATGACTGTGCCAGAAGGTTTGAGACTTGTCTCTGTGTTTTTTGCATATTGTAAGTGGGATATTTTTGGCATTTGTATAGTAAGGGCTTTCTTCTGGCAACTTGACCATGGAGCCCATTTTTCTTCAAGAACCATCTTGTTGTGTATCTTGAAACAGCCACACCACTTATTTTTTAGAGAGCCCTGTATTTCACCTGAAGTTATTTGTGGGTTTTTATTTGCATTCTGAACAATTTTCCAGGCAGTTGTGGCTGAAAATTTAGTTGGTCTACCTGACCATGGTTTGGTTTCTACAGAACCCCTGATTTTCCACTTCTTAATTAGAGTTTGAACACTGCTAATTGGCATTATCAATTCCTTTGATATTTTCTTATATCCCTTTCCTGGTTTATACAGTTCAACAGCTTTTCCCACTAATCATTTGATAATTATTTTGCTTTTCCCATGACTTAGAATCCAAAAAATGTCAGTGCAGCACTGGATGCAAGGGTCTGTATACACACCCACAAATTACAATTGAACAAATCATAGATGAAGTTACCTTTAATAGCCATTAAAACTCATTTGTCAAGTTGTGTGCATGTTTTCAGGCCAAATCGCCAAGGTATGTAAAATTTTCTATCAGGGTCATTTGGGTAGCTTGTGAGTATGATTAAAAAGTGTAAACACAGTTGTTTGACAATAACTGGCTTCAACCAACCACTACATTTTTTTTTGTGTTACATACATATTCTCCAAAAATTGTTAAGAAATCAAACATTCTGCTAGGGTATGTACTCTTATGAGCACATCTGTATATATATTTCACAGTAAAACAAACCAATGTGCCTCCAAAATCATGGCGCAACATATATGCAGAAGTGTGGACAGGACAAAACATGTAGAGAGCCAATAGAACATGAGAGCAAGAAAGACACAAGAGCAATCAAATTGGACAAGACTTTAGATGCAGCTGGCAGCTTGAGTACTCGTCTGAATAAAAACAATATTAGGACAGATACTGAATTGTTTGGTGTGCAAAAATGCAGAAAAATGGGATAGAAAACAATGATTAATATTATTCTACAAATAAAGCAGAAGCAGAAGGGGAGAGTATGTACATTATAATAATATGTCGAGGATATTTACAGAGGCAGGTGGTGTTTAAGTTGTTTGTTTCAGGCAGAAATGTCGTTCACCTTACATATAAACCATCCAAATACATTCTGAAGAAATTATATAATGCCCCAGATAATTGTATCCAAATGAGCATGACAATAATTCTCAGAATTCACAGAATTTTTCAGGCTAAATCAAGTATTTTCCAAAGTAGATTTTTAGAATTACTATTGTCTTTTTTGTTGCTCACTTGGGTTCAGGGACCACCAATTATTCAATTATAAAAAAAATAGAACAAAAATACAGACATGCATCTAGAAATAAAAGAGTTGCTTTTATGAACATTTGAGCTCAAATAGGAGCTGAAGGAAAAATGTTTTCATAAGTGCTGGTTTTACTGCATGTTTCCCACAGAACCAAAACAGGCCTAGTGGATTTCAGAAGGGACCCCATTACATTTGTGTTTTCTCCCCTTCAAAACACCTGACACAACTCATGAGGGGATTGATAATTACCTGATGAGTTGAACCAGGTGTGTAAGATCTGGGGAAAACACACAAATATGCATTGCTTTGGTTTGCCCAAGAGAGGAACTGAGAAAACTGAGCTGCAATAAAATCTCAAACCTCCTTCTCACTTTCTAAACCCCCCGGACAATTAAACTCTAGAGCCCATTTGGCCAAAATAATTAGCTACATAGAACAGAATGCTCTTTTTTTATTATTATAGGAGTCCACAATGTTGTTATTAGAGTCACTCGCATGTCTTTCTGTAACTCACAGAGAATATTTTTTGCTACTCTGCATCAATAGCAGAAATACGATTGTGTGAAGTAGGACAAGGTAGAGTGGATTTAATGTTCCTGAGCTTTTTTCAGGACCGAAAGTCTGCATTCCCAGCTCCCTCCCTCTTACGTCCTTGAAATGATTTATTTCCCAGTAACTCTACTCATGAAATTGATGTGGCCCTTGGACCCTTTGTAGCATATGGTGTTCCCGCCGTTTGCAGTAAAACAGTCAGCCGAGGTCCACAGACAGGGCAGTCATTGCGTGACATGGTGTGTGTGTGTGTGTGTGTGTGTTTAGAAATGTGAAGTGATTAGGGTAACTCTCCTACTGTCATACATCTGGGAAAGCATTTCTCCATCTAAAGAGGACTGAATTTGGTTTGTATGCCCATAGCCTTACAGTTGGAACAGTGTGTTCAATGCACATTTGCAGTGAACACAAATAATACACTTAATATGCGATAACAAGCACACACACTCACACCCTGACTGTTGCTGTGGGAACAAAACCTTATACCTCCAAAAAAAAGTAACATTATAAGAGACGAAAAATGTTACTTACAAAGATCTAAGTCATTTTGGGCCACTTCTATTGATCCATTTCAGGTAACTTAATATTAGTGTAGGATTATTGCCCATTTTATTCGTTCATTCATGACAAAAATTTGACACCATGTAAAATCATGTAAAAAGAAATTGACACCAGCCGGTCCTTTTAAATTGATTAAAAAATATAGAAAGTTTTGTATAGTAAGGCAGTGATGGCATGCAACAAATTAACCATGCAAAGAACCCTTTATACATTTAAATAACCACTGAAGAAACCCTTAATGGGAAATATATTCACCAAGAATTCTTTTAATCTGAAAATCTAGGGTACATAAACCTTTCAACCAGTCTCCATCTTGAGGCTTGCTGAGTCTCAACCTGTGCCTTACTGTGAAAGTCCACAGGGCCATAGGGCTGTCTGAAACAGAAATGTTTGTACATGTCCAAAAAGTCCACTTGGGACCGAGGCTTTCCGCTTTTCTTTTTTTTTTTTTGTCTGGTGCAGTCAATATTTCACGTAGTCACAAATCAAGGAGTATTTAAAATGTAATGCTGTCCTGTGAACCATATAATTAACCTAATTTATTCTTTTTTATGTTACTGACTATACATGTGACTTTGTCCAGCTGACAAGCTTGAGAAAGACAGCATGTCCCATCATCTATCTTTAGATGTTTTAGATTGTTGCTAAAGAAAACTAAATGAGTAGAAGAAACAGTTTCATAAAAGAATGAATATTTCTGCAAACATCCCAGTTCTCCCAACAATTATCTCAGACTTGGAGAACCTCATTCCCAACATGTGCAAATTCAACATACATAATTACAGTTTTAAGAAATGGGAAAATTAAAGGTGAGCTTAAATCAGGCTAAAAACAACTAAAGGTGGGAGATGTGAATGTTCAAGAAATCTTGTTGGCTTCAGACATATAATTCAATCTTTGTCAGCACTGACTGTCTGCTAACCCTTTTCCTCAGCTTGACCTGTGGAGATTCCTAAAAGGTAGGTGCAGGCATCTGTGCGTGTGTTTGGGGTGTGGGGGTTGAGGAACCTGTGAAAGCATTCAGACAATGTTGCTGACCTCTGGTTTCATGCCTGCACTCTCCTGCTGGAACCCCTCAGCTCTTCTCACAACAGGGGCCGAGCCATTGGGGTTTCTGCCTTCCTACTTCTGTCAAGAAAAGCATTCCAAGTCCCACTGGGACTACATCAGACATCAACCACATCAACTCTTTACATGCAAGCACACAGTGAATGTTGTTCATACCTTCAATCAAAATGGTCATGGTCAGTCTTTCCTTGTATTAAAAATGTTTATTCCATGAAAATCTAATGAAGCAAAATAAAAATATGTATTGTTTCTTTCATACATAGAAGGCATTCAGTAAACATTTCAGATTATTTATAATAAATTCATTATTACTACATGTGTAGTATTTGTATATCATGAATACATCGTAAGCTGCCCTGACCTAAATGGATAAATAAACATACATATATATTAGGGGTGTGCAAAGCAGCCGGCATTTGTATCTGTATTTGTATTTGTAGAAACGTTGGAGTTGGAGTCGTGCCTCATTTAATTTTTGGTATCTTATTCCATTTTTATAAGGCAAGATATAGCATTTAAAATGTGTCCGGTTTTATTGGCCCACCCTTTACTCCACCAGCCTTGCTTGTGGGATTCAGCTCGAAATATTATACATTTCTGCGGGAGTAGGACGAAATATTACACATTTCTGCAAGAGTGGAACAGAAACTTGTGGGAGCGGACGGGAGCGGGATGAAAAATCAGTCCTGCGCAGACCTCTACATGACAGCACCCAACTGCAGACATCAATAATGCAGCGGAATCTAATAATCTCCCAATAAAACTCTGCAGCTTTTTAATATAAACTTTTTCTTGTTTCTGAATACAAATATTTTTGTATGTAATTGTTCGAAAAAATGTGTTTACAAAAAAACATGTTATTTGTGCCTTTCCGAACACCATATTAAAATCCAGCACCTCCCCTAATGTATATGTACTGGACAGTGCTGTGTAGCGTACGCATGCATGTATATGGGTATGAGAATTATGATTTGCTAGCTGCCCTCATGAAAAAGAAATACATATATATTTTAGTACATCAATAATACTATAACAGTAAAACTACAAATGTTACAATAAGACGGAAATCCTGTGTTACAAGTATTCAGTGGCAGCAATAAAGTCTTCCAAACTCTTGAACTAACCCACGGTTATGGGTAGTTCACATTGTTCTATTTTTTATTAACCTCAACAGTTTAAATAGTATGAATGGCTTCATCTATGGGAATTTAAAAATCCCATTATTTACCATTAACAATGTATATAACATTAAACAAAACATGCGATGGAATTTTGAGTGGAATACAAAAGATTTGACCAAATCTAACCCTAAACCTAACACTTACCTAAATCTAATAACAAGGCAAATGCTAATGCTCATAACAATAACTGGAGAACTATTTAAGCATTTGTGGGAGATCCACACCGGACTTACAAAATAAAGTGTGAAGGAAATATTTTCATTATATCAGTGATGCAACTTTAGCTAATTCAAATGAGGAAATTTGCAATTATCAATGCAAAGCATGGAAAATAAATCCTGATTTATTTGTGTATGTATTTGACTTTCTAATAGACACTATAACATTATAGCATGTACTGGAAATAACTCTTTCAGAAATGGTATTTTTAATTGTCCATAGGATCCCAAGATAATTAGGTGCTCCCCATTACATTTCACACCTTGAGTACATTATCAAAGCACAAGTAAACATTTCCCCACTGCAGATCTCTCTGCTGTTTAGAAATTGATGTCATTTTCTAATATTGCTGCTTTAATGTCTATTTATTATAAAGAGACAATGTTTGGACCGCATAATGTAAGACAAGAGCAATCTGTTTCCAGTTTAGCCCATCTGCTTCTCCAGAGTGGAGTGCCTTCTCTTCTCTGTTTTCAATCTATGTCAAGACTCTTTCTCTCTGCTGGGTAAAGTTCTCACACATTCCCGTGCGCATGTCTCAACATCCTACGTAAACAAATACGCGTCTTTCTGAGCGTTCACTCTTCCTGCTACTTGTGATCAAAATCCCTTTCCATTGGTTCATCTGCATTCAGGGTTAGATGCAAGTTCTCATCCCCAAGACCACCGGATATGTTAGTGCTTATCCTGGATTTGTAGTGGGAGAGGGGGGCTTTTGGAGTCCTAGGAGGTCTGCTCTGTAATGCCTCTCACTTATCTTCAGTCGGATGTGGCCATAAGTGACTGTGGAGCAGTGTCAAGAAGCAAGTGATTGTGCTGTTTGAAAGTGGTCTTTGGCAAAGCATGCTATTTGTGGGTTGCTGACAGATCATCTTGAGCACATAAATCTTTTTTTCCATGCGTTGCTTGAGGACTTAAATTGTTTGTGCAGATGTATGGGCTTTTTTTGTTTGTTGACAACAACTTTCAGAACCTCTGACATTTGCTCTTGCAGGGAGAAGACCACATGCTTAAACTGTTTGCCCTCGCATGCTTTTGTCCCACTTCGCATGCAGTTGTGTGCGATAGGAAAAGCCAGGGTTTAAGGTTCAATCAGACAGGGTCAGAGGTTAATGCACAGCACTACTGAGTGTGTGGCTCATTTTTATCACAGTGGTGCGACTTTGATTGATCCCTTTCACTCCCCCTGGACTGCTGCCTCCAGACAAGCTTAAAGGGCTATGGTGCACCACCTGTGCGTGCTCCCTCACACAGTTCCCTATCTTCATGCACACGCTGACAGAATGCCAATGTTAGAATGCCTTTGATGAAATGAAAGTGCTATGGGAGGTACTATTTATGGTCCCACTTAATATTCTCTCTAATAAAAGAGTAGAAACACAAAAAATACATGCAACCTTGGCAAAACTACTGTATTACAGATTTGCAGCTACTGTAAATACCCATGTTGACTAAACTTAAGTTGTTACTTTTATAAAGATTAATATTAAAGGCAATTCACATTAACTGAAGGCTGATAAAAAAAAAGAAATATACTGTGGTGACTGCTGCTGTTGTATCACACTACTGTGTTCAGCCACCTCTCAGCTTTTTTTTTTTTCCAGTCCCCCTCAAATGCCCTCCTACCCTGAGCTTCCCCTCCTCTCGTGCCTGGTCCAAATACAGGCCGCACATGGGCAGGGAGCCAAAGCAAATAAACCAGCAGCGCGCTGCCTAACGAGGGCGTGAAAGGGGTCAGAGGGGAGCTCAGCGGGAGGGGAGCAGGAGGTGACAGAGGGGAGGGACCCAGTCACGCAAACACAACAGGAGCCGTCACAACTGGCTCCGGCCTTCTCACGCAGGGGCCCAGACACGGTGTCTTGTCATGCAACAGCCGTTCCATCAAAGCCCATTAGCGCTGACGATCGGGCGATAAGAGTAAAAAAGAAGGCCAGCAAAATCCCACCCACATTTGTCCTCCCGCTCCTGCTTTACTCCAGTAATAACCCGGAGCAATTCAGCTCTCCCAGTTTGACACGGACTGGCATGGACAGATCTGCAGATGTTGCCCTGGTTCTGGGCAAATTTGCCCGTTCTTGAAAAGCAAGGAAGTGGTTGCCTGCTGAGGTCAAGTCCTATGGAACAGAAATTCAAAAGCAATACACGTTTTTACTTCTTTACCCTTAACAGTCCACATGTGGCCTTAAATGAAAGTTGTTCACTTTCATTATGTATTTTACAGTGCCTACAAATTGATTTATTACAGATGTCTCATTAAACCTGGCATTTTTTACACTATTTCATCACACCAGCTGCTGCAAGTGGACCAGTAGGAAATGTTCCAGAACCACCTGTAACACCGGATAATGAGCTATGTTCAGTCACATAAAAATGAAGAATCTTCTTGGGTTTCTCCTGTGAAGGTATGGAGGTCCAGGGTGTTGTTGGACAATTAGGGCTAGTGAGAACTAGAACCAATGGTGTCTGACAAAAATGGTAAACTGATGTGTATAAATGGAGCATTTATTATTATACAATTGCAATAAACCACACTATGCACAAGTCGTAAGTTAATATGTCAGCTCCAAGCTAATTCAGTTTTTTTTCCTGGGGGGAAAATTCACTTTTAATGTGGGTCTGCTTGTTTTATTTTCATTAGTTCTGAGTCAGGAGAATGTGTTTTTCAGAACCTGCGCATAATAAATTGAGAGGGTCATATTGAACAATACAACTGAGGGGTGGAATCTACTTTTTATATTTATCTCATCTTGTTTGGTTGAAGTGTATGAGGGTTATGGAGAACTTATAGAATATAGGTGGTCTTCACCAGATGGTAGGCGCACCAAACGTTATGGCCTCCATAAGGCACATATGGAATACATTGTGGAGGGTAGCTGTTCTCCTTAGGGTCTGTTCTCTCTATCAGGGAATACTGGGGATGGATATTACAGAATCCTAATTACCTAACATCTCTGGAGTAAAGATACCCGACTCCAGTGAAGCACAGTTTAGTGTTTTAATGCTAAGTTCTGTTCAAGTGGACAAAAGTGTAGCTTGGTAAGGAACCACATCATACTCAGTTTTTATTAAGGTTTGTTCATATTTCAAATTAACGTATTTAAAAATTACATTACATTAAACATTAAACACAATATCTCATGTGCAGTCAAATGTATTAAATATGTTACTATTTTTTGACATAAACGTTTACTGAAGCATCAGCTGACCTATTCAGATAAAGCTGCATTAAGACCAGTGCAAAGAATTGGACCTGGGGTTACAAGGCAGGGCTTTGGATCTCCATCTGAATCCTGTAGGATGAGCTGGAGGAGTGTTTATGACTCAGACTTCCAGTTTCAGTAACTGCTCTTGCAATCAAATCCTCACAACAATGTTCCAATATCTGTTGTAAAGAGTGATGATCTCCAGGATGATATGATATATATATATATATATATATATATAAAATCATAGGTAACATATACATCTTCAGAGTTCATCAAAGCAAATTATTGCCATTTTGTTTAAGAGTGAAGAAAGCTGTGAAGTACTTGCACCTGTAATAGGTCAAACCTGAGAAACTGAACATGTTTGCCATGGTCTCTTATTTGATGTGCATGTATATTTAACGCAGATGTGGGGATAGCCATATTCTGATTCAAGGAAAATAATACATTTAATAAAAATGTAAATAAGAACGTTAAAAATGAGAGAGCGTAGGCCCAATAAATACCTGATACAAGACTAAAAACCATTTATCCATCCACTGTACCCTCATACAAATAATACCATCAAAATTTTCTAAATACTTAGAAAAAATGCACAAGAAAGTGTTCAGGTGGTGATCTCAAGATCAAACAAGTGAGAACTGGTGGTCCAGTGGTTAGGGTGTTTGTGCTGTGGTCAGGAAGTCATGGGTTCAATTCCCAATACTGCTAAGCACGTTCCCTTGAGCAAGGTACTGTCTCCACACACTGCTCCCCAGGTGCTGTGTTCCTGGCTGCTCTCTGCTTCACTTGGCGTTTTAGAGATGCTGATATAAAATTAGTACTGATACAATATAGTGGGTGCTTTGAAATATTTCCAAAGATCTGTTTAAAATGCAAAACAGCATCTTACTTTAACTAAATACAGCATGTTTGGCTGGTTGCACAACTTTTTAATGCATGCAACTTTAAGCTCAACATGTCAACTTCTGACAGCGACAATTATTTTCATTACACTGGGGACCCGCTATCACTGGACCAGACCGGGCAGTTGGCCAACTCCCCCACAAATGTCTGTCAGCTGTGCAGAGACTACAGTTACATAAGAACAACAGAGCATCCACTGAGCAATGAGGAAACACTTTATCTATATTTGATTAGCAGTACACAGTGCTGGACAACGAACTCATTTAAAATATAAACATTAGGTCACTTTGCACATAAAGCTTCTTTGCACATCCATCTACCTCATACAGTAATTTTCTGCTCCTTTGAACATTTCTCTCATTGCAAATTTGTCCACATGTCCACACACTTACTTTACTATGCATTTGCGTGTGGACAGCAAAGAAAGAATTTCATTGCACAGAGAAATGCAATAACTTCTGTACACATGAAAAAATATATATATAATGTTATTCTTTTAATCTTTATTTTATTTTTTACATATTCATGAACTCTTAACTTGACATTTGTGTGTGGACAGCAAAGAAAGAATTTCACTGCCGTGAAATGCAATTACTTCTGTACACATGAAAATAAATGTTATGAATCTTTGAATGTAGGTCTAAGATCTTAAAGAAAGTTATGGCCTGGCAGTAAAAAATTCCAATCTTTTTTTCTGGACTCATCACAGCAATGAAACAGCCCTAACAAATACTGCAAAATATATTTTGCTGTCCACTGATAAGGGTAATTAATCTATTTTAATATACAGGGTAGAAAACCTGGTTGGGGTCACAAGAATATCTCTGTCTGTGTGTTTGTATGTGTGTACTGAAACATCAATAAATACCAAAACAGAATATGGAGTCCCATAAGGCTCTGTGCTTGGACCTTTATCGTTTACATTATATATTTTGCCAGTGGGCAAAGTTGTCTGCAAACATGGGATTAATGTGCAAACCAGATGAAAACCTTTAATTAAATTGGATGTCACAAAATTTCTCCCATTCAGTTCCACCACTGAATTGATACTGATCTTTTAATGCACAAATAGGTCATATTAAAATAGCATTTCATTATTTTCAACCACATAAGTCCAACGTTTTCAAGGCTACATCTTCCTCTGGTCACATTTCCTATTGATTATAAAACTTAATTATTGACAAACAAAGCCCTTAATGTCAGAATTACCTCTACCTACCATCATTGTCATCTGTCTAACCTCTACAAGTGAAACTACATCAAATCCATTCAGCTTGATCAACTACCATTGGGGTTTTTGTCTCTTTGCTCTCTAGACAAGATCAACCATTGCTTTAATGTTTCTTTTTCTATTAATTTTTCTGTTGCCACAAACAACCTCACTGAACTTGTATAGCTAATGAATCTAGTACTTGCTCATTCGTTCATTTTTAGGAGACTAAAAAGTTTCCACATGAGGCAAAACTGGCATCCAAGCAGCATCATGAGCGCATTTCTTTTATGTCCGTGATGCTGTTCCCTTGTTGACAGTGTGAGCAATGTTCACAAAGTCTAAACATTCTATATCAATTAAAAATTAAACTTAAAGTAGGTGTTAGCCTTGTTTACATTATTTCTTTGCACCTATCTTAAAAGAGAAAATAAAATAAATGCCATTAATCATGGACTTTGTATATCTTTTGAACTGGCTTTCAGTTCAAACAGCAGCATGTAAAGCATTAGCCCACGTCTGAGATTCTTCTGGGAACTGTGGATGCTATCATTCCCTGTCTGCCACAGAGTGGGCTGTCATAGACACACAGTAGATATCACTAACCATCTGTCTGTTGGCACAAGGGATGCTCCTCATGTGTTTACTTTACCACAGAACTACACGGCCAAATGCCTTCTAAAGTGAAATTCCTCTGTTGCCCTTTTGTCCGGCCCTGTAATTCCCAAATGAAGGCGTACAATGCTGAAATGGTCAAAAAGAGGCCTTGCGAAGGAGGCCTTGCTTGCTATATATATCTCTCCTGTGCACCAGAGAATGTATATATTTAAGATCTTTAACATGACTGTGGAATGCTCTTTGACAGTAAGATCATTATAGGCAGTAACCCAAAGACAAATGCACAACACTGTTTTGGATATAAATGCAAAAACAAAATGCTTTCCATACTCTCTAAAGACGATCTGATGTTATTATCAACATTTAATGCAGATTGACTGCCACGGAGAAGGAGCTGGATAAAGTGTTAGCAGTACCATTCCGTTAATGCACTAAAAACATGGGCATACCACATAATTATACCGGAATAGGCCTGCTAGCTGCTGGGACACTGGAATAAGGAAAGGAAACATGGAAAGGCTGACCAGGGAGCACTTGATTTGACTGATGGCTGGGATTTGTTACATGCTTGGGGATGCGTGCAGCCAGTGTGTGTCTGTGTGTTTACCAGCAGCTGTTGTCCACAGAAACTTCCCAAATGGCATGTTTCCCACATTAACCTTTGCCACAACTTGACTGTGGCAAATCAGAAAATATATAATCATGAGAAAAATATGACAGACAGGCAGCCTGCCTTCACTGCTCAACACTTTTGGGGAATGACTGCACAAATTGCTCAGCAGACAGACTGCTTTTAGCACATATCACATCATCATATCTCAGAGGCAGTGCTGTTTTCAGAGCTGAATCACCTCTTTAGCTAGTCTAGGAATGTTTTTAGTGTCTCATTCCTCCTCCTAACACAAAATTGTAACACGCTAACAAACTGTTTTCAGTCATATACAAGTTCAGTCATATTGTTACTGGTTTTTGGACCCTGGACCCTTCTGTTTATTGTCTTTACAAAAATATCTTAATTTTATACCTTCAAATTACCCTCCTTTTGAATATGGGAAATTAAGGCAAAAGTGCACAGATTAAGGCTAATTAAGGGGTAAAACTACATTTATTTTTTAATTTGCCCGTAAAAAATTAGAACCTGCTGAAGAAATGTCTGATATTTAAGATTAAGGGCTTTCACACGCATGCCTTAGATCTAATTTTAAGGTAAGATTAAGAGGCTGGTTTCACAAATAACGTCCACCTAATTGAAATGAAGGGGTTTGGTGTATTTTCTGGGTGAATTTAAGGTAAGTTTAAGCATATTTTAGGTACATTATGTATGGTAGTGTGTCCACAAAACCATCCATGAGTAGAATAGTCGAGTAACAAGAAACCAACATACAAAAGAACACTGCCAGAAGTTTTGGCCCAAGGGTATTATCAATACCTTCAGTTAGGGAACATTATTTAATAAGATTCATTCGCAAGAGTATTTTTAGTTATATTATCTAAATATAACTCACCCTGTTTAGAAGCCAAGCTTTCTATCTTTTTATTCTATCAAAAGCTAAAATTATGCCCTGCTATGTTGTGTGGTAGTTGGCTAAAGTGCTTGTTTTTGGAAGAAATATGGTGTCAGTGGAATAACTCCAGGAAAAACATCACTGGATTCTAAAATTAAGCTCCTGATATGGGAAACAGCCTAGTGTTGTACTTTTAAAGCACTCTTGCTCTTCACCAATTCTTCAACGTTAAATCCTCTAGTGCCATCCCAAGAAAGCCTTCGGGTTTTGTTGAAAGTAAAAAAAAAAATACAGTTTATATGAAAGATTTTTTGAGTTAATTAAGTAGCTGCAGCATGCTTGAACCAGATTGTAATTTTATCCAAAATTATTCGGTTTCCAGTAACAAGGGGAGAGGGAGGGGTGGACAGGACAGACGTGTTGCGATGTAGTTTTTTTTTTTTTTTTTACCACATATTGGGTCATGAAGGAAGAAATGTTTAAGCCTAAGGAAATGGCCCATTATGTACTTGTGTCAGAAGCGACAGATAAATTAGAGCATGATAAAGACTGACTTTTCAAAAACAGCTGACGGATTTTGTCTCTTAAGAAACAACCAGTGAATGTAGATACTGTATTCTCCTTTCCAACCATTTTGTAGCAATGTTGTGATATTGCATCATGTAAGATTTCTAACATGGACATTTCAATGTCAACAATATTTTAGGACTTTAGGACTGCATCAAGCCAGCATCGGGGCCTTTTTCAGAGTTTGCGAGCTCGACAAACCCCTTTAAAGTTTTTACAGTTAAACTGCCCTGCAGAAAAATGTATTTGTCCATCGAAACTAGCAGATTGCCTACAGAGATTATATGCCATAGTAAAGTATGCAATAAATATCTTTTTGGGAAGTTCAGTAACCCTTTATTTACATTAGCTAGCAGACGCCTTTTATCCAAAGCGACTCCCATTCCTAACTACAGGGGACAGTCTCCCTGGAACAACTTGGGGTTAAGGGTCTTGCTCAGGGACCCAGTGGTGGTGCTGGAGGTAGGATTCGAACC
>JBBMFX010000001.1:35144309-35159798 GCA_037832545.1 Rhabdalestes septentrionalis
AGCTTAAAAAGATTCGGGGCTTTTGAAGTGAGATTCGGGGCTTCAGTCCCCAAAGCCACCCCCAAGCTCCGCCCCTGTGACCAGCGCAATAGCAGAGTGTAGCAGCATGTGCATTACAGTGATGTGAATATATTGCTTCTTTTATACAGTACTGTGTATTACTGTACTTAACTGTGTATACCAAACACGGTACTGAAATATCTCAACACCGTTATCACCGTATGTTTCACAAAACTACTATTTTTGTTCAAAAAGGAGCATTAGCCCCCCTGAAATACAGTACATGTGATATGGCAATGTGATATGGTACAGTACTGTAAATACTCTAGATACAATCTGAGCGTAGAGAGTTGATGACATACCTGTTTTCCAGTCGGAATGTCCTTATTATGGATGAAACTGTGAAACAGCTCAGATTAGGGTGGACTCTGCCCAGTGTCCCTCATAGTCAGGCCATGGTTAATGACATGGTCTACCAAAGTTGCTCTTATGTCATCAGAAATAATGGTCCTTGCATGACCTCTTTGACCACGTCCTCCTCTCTCTCTCTGATTTGCTCTTCCTCTACCTCTGCAACTAGCTCTCCCTGCTTCCATGCTTGCAAAGTTTTTAAAATGGCTTAAGTGAGGTCTATTTGTAGCTGGCTGATTGGTGTTCCGTTTTGTATTTTCAGGTGTGTGTCTAAGTATTTTCAATTACCCAAATATTTTGTATTTTGTATAGATGTGTTTTCCCAATGCTACCCTGAGATTTCATTTTTCATATGTATGAAATAGTGTGTATTGTGCAGGAGCAAGTGTTTTATAGAAAGGAGCAAGTGTGTTGCAGAATTGCAACTAAAGTTTGTTTATGGTATGGTTACAACAACTTCAAGTTAAGTTATTTTGGTATAAGCATGTGTCTACAGTGTTCAAGCAATGGGTAACCCCCCCCCAAAAAAAAAAAAAAAATATTGTGTTAATGTGTTAGTGTGTTGGTGTGTTGAGTTAGTGTGTTTTGTTGGTGTTGGTGTGTTGAGTTAGTGTGTTTTGTTGGTGTTGGTGTGTTGGTGTATTGTACAGTGCAGCATTGTAAAGCATTGTAGTTCTTTTTAAAATTTTAATGTTTTAAAAATGCTCACGATACGGCACCTAGGCAGAAGAGGATTTCGGCAGAAATCCAGGAGAGGATTGATTGTGTGTTGATGTGTTGTGTTCGTTATATTGGTGTGTTGATGAGTTGGTATGTTGTGTTGGTGTGTTGTGTCTGTGTGTTGGTTTGTTGTGTTAGTCTCTTGGTGTGTTGATTGTGTTGTAATTGAATGTTGTGTTGGTGTATAATGTTAGTGTGTTGTGTTGGTGTGTTGTGTTAGTGTGTTTTGTTAGTGTGCTGGTGTGTTGTGTTGGTGTGTTGTTGTGTTGTGTTAGTGTGTTGTCTTAGTGTGTTGTTTTAGTAATATGTTGGTGTGTTTTGTTAGTGTTGTGTTGGTGTGTTGTGTTGGTGAAGCATTGTAGTTCTACAGTGAAAACAAAGCTTAATTATTTTTAAAACTTACAATCAACATTATCGTTTTAAAAATTCTCCTGGTACGGCGTCCTAGGCAGGAGAAGATTTCGGCAGAAATCCAGGAGAGGATTTTGGTAAAAATTGAAACCGAGAAAACGTTGGTTTACAACAGAAAGAGGGAACAGTTTAGGCCGTGGTGCTACTCAGCGTCCTCTTGACTGGACAACTCTCTGCAGTGCTAGCGTTAGCTATGATAACTAGCGGATGCTGCTTCAGATGCCATGCCGAACGCCGGTATTGTTACTGTACTTTAACACAGACTTGCAGATTGTGCAGGTCACCATACTGTTTGTTGATGTGTGTCTGTCAACTCTGCTGTTGTGTCTCTCGTCTTGTTGTGGTTTTGTGTTTAGATACCACAAGCGCCAACAGTACCACTTTTTTATGAGGTTTTTATAATTGGTTAAGTCAAGGACTTGTGGACTACTTTAAGAGGGCATCAACTTCTGCACCTGAAGTCGACTAGCCCAGGGTTTCTCAAACTTATTTGTCCTGGGGACCAGTCATATCAGGCTTTGGGGCTGAACACCCCCCCACCCCCCCAGAGTGCAAACGCAATAATAGATAGATTATTAAATACATATATTATTACTATTATTATTTTTATTACACCATGACCCTTACTGTTATTATTACTTTTAGTATTAGTATTATTAAGTCTTATTCCTATGTAAGAACAATATTAAACATGACCGAACAGGAATGCTTTGGTTAATGTTTCGATTATTGCCAAATAAATATATTATTGCCAGGTAAATATACAGATATATAGTAATGAGGCTATTGTTGTTAAAATAATAATAATAATATGTACCTATGTAAATATGTAAATTCGGAGCGAATTTTCTGAGTTTCTCTGTTTCTGTCCCTTGTTAAGAAAAAGCGTCTCGCACAGATCCGTGGTGTGGAAGGGCAGCATTTGATGGATGCTTCCGAGAGAAAGAATCCAGACTCGCTTGCTTTGAACACGCCGTGATTTTTCAATAGCTCTTGTAACCTGTGTGTGGGGTGAACGAAACAAATGGCGGAACGCTGAACATTCTATAATGCCGAGGCAAGGGCTGGGCTGTGAATTCGAGGGAGCAGGGCACACAGTGACAGCAGCACTGAGATCAGAGCTGAATTTTTATTGGTGGCGGGGAACTTCTCACGGACCGGCACCGGACATTGTTTGAGAAACGCTGGACTAGTCGACTATTCTGTTAATGCACTAGTTGTGTTGGTGTGTTTTGTTGCATTAGTGTGTTGGTGTGATGGTGTGTTGTGTTAGTATGTTAGTGTGTTGGAGTGTTGTGTTGGTGTATTGTGTTTGTTTGTTGTGTTTATGTTGTATTGGTGTGTCAGTGAGTTGGTATATTGTGTTGGTGTGTTGTGTCTGTGGGTTGGTTTGTTGTGTTAGTTTGTTGGTGTGTTTGTTGTGTTGTGTTAGTATGTTTTAATTTCATGTTGTGTTGGTGTATTATGTTAGTGTGTTGTGTTAGTGTTTTGGTGCGTTGTGTTCGTGTGTTTTGTTAATGTGTTGTTGTCAGGCTTCAGAATTTCGGAATTGGCCGCCGTTCAATTCATGAGTTGGAATTTGAATTGATTTGATTCAATTCAAATTTGAATTGGAGTTGGAATGACAGGAAGTGGAATTAAATTCATGGCAATTCAAAGACATTCAACACAGTCATACAACAGACAAAATGTGTTCTCACATACAAATACATTAATTTTGTAATTTAATAGCATCATTTCATTACACATAACTAGTCACTCCTCAACCTTGCATACATTTTGTTTGTTGTTGATTAGTTGCAAAACTCATTGAGCAACACTGTTAATTCTAATTCCCAATAGTTCCTCAAATGACCTTTTAGGCCTGCTATTGTTTTCCATTTTGCTCTTATTACAGTTGTTAAATTTATAAATGTTTGTTATCTGAAGTTCTAAGGGACTTCTGAGACTTAAGAAGTCCAGTGTTGACCATCAAATTGTGTTGTAAAGAAGCTTTCAAACAAATGTCCACCTCAAATTGTTTGGCAATCATTTTAAATACTTGGTTAAAGCAAAGCATTCTGGGATTTGGAGTCAAGTTCCATTGTGTTCCACAAAATTACAATTCCAATAAATCAAACTTAATTATGTGTTCTGTGACGAGAGCTTTTAACATTCATTGCTAGAGGGAAACATTTCCTGTTAATGTAATCTGTACATGTAGTTCAAACTAATATCATTTATAGAATATGTAATGAAATCATATCTGACATATATTTTAGAGCTTCATTGTTAAACACTTCACTTATGTATATGAATTTCTTTGAAGATTATTTCAACATTTGAAAGGTTCTTCATACCCTAAATGGTTTGTCTGTGGCATCACTCAAAGAGCCCCTTGTGACACATCTATTTATCTTGTCTATGTAACATCTGTGCATATAAATGTAAATGCAAAGTTCTGTCATCGTTGCTAGAACAAAACATTTTCCACAAAAAAAAGCTTTTACAGAAGAAAGCGAAAATGTACAGAAATTGCTACATATGGTTTTATTCTGACCGAGACAAAAGGTTTCATTCAAATCTTTTTATGAATCATTATAATACTTTTGTGACTTTTTTGTCTCTGTCATTCACAGTTAAAAGCACCAGCAATTTCACACGCTAATACTAAACTCTCTTTTAATACAGGATTTCCTGATCTTTGTCAAAGCATGAGGTGAAAATTAAGTTAAATTAATCAAAGGGCTGACAAAATAGATAATACTAACCCTTAAACTGTGCTCACAAATGTGCCCACACAAACACACACAAACACACACACACACAAACACACACACGTACACATGTACACACACATACACACACCGCCATAAAAGGGAGTGACTGTTTAAGGTTATTAGTAGACTCAGTCCCTCTAAACTCACTGGCTTTACTTCGGAAATGTTTTAGTGTCTACAATTACGGCCATTAACTCCCTGCAAAAACAAACTCCGCTGCTGGTGAAGACCGAGAAACACTAATTTCTTCTCTGGCACTGGGGGAAGAAATGTTTTGCCTCAGGACCTCAAATTAGCCCTTCAGCTGAAAGGTTAATAGAATGGCTGGAACTGTGATTTCCACAAGGGATACATTTTTACTTTGGGTTAGGCGCCAAGCACATGTGGACTGAGATATGTCCTGACCGACACACAGGCATAAACACACCCCAGCAGAAATCATTCATGCTGGGTTAGCTACTATTTCAACCCACGAGACAGATGTTTCGTGTATACCTACAGTAGCATGCGCTCAGCTGAAAGGGCTGGATATAATTCTTGATGGTGAATGCAAAATTAAATAGTCAGTGTTTTGGCACAGGTAGCCCTCATATAATGTGCATTAAGCATGCCATTCAACTAAAATGTGATTGTAATGCTAAATTCTTGGCACTGCTTGCCTTCAAACATACTTCTTTATTACTGAAGTAAAGCATGACTTAATCCATATCGACTCCAGTAGAAGAACACTTGTTGATATGCTTAGGGCATCTGAGGTATGTAAAAACACATTATATAAATATGCAGCATGTTACATCACCAACAAAACAGGGTCACAGGCAATACCTTGTTGCCTTTGCAGAACAGTGAAGTAATGCTGTGGCATTCCTTGTGATATGCAACTTTTATGGACTTCACATCAAATGAGGTCAGGATTAAATGGGGAAAGAACACAGAACTGTCTGAATATGCAAGTGCCTTAATCATCCTGTTAGGAGGAACTCCCTAAGTAAAGATGTTCATAATTACTCACGACGTGTGAACCAAGACACCAAGTCATTCCAAGTGATTTGTCGAGAACCTTACCAACCTCAGCAGGGGTTATTGAAGTCATACATCATACATCTGCAGCATTAAATACTTCTAAAAGCAAAAGTACTGTGCAAAAGTCATGAGCCTACCCTGATTTCTTTATCTTTTGCTTTCAATTTATTTATTTATTTTTGTAAAAAAAAATTTACTTTGTTATGCCTGTCAAACTGTCTTCTCTATGGCATATCAAATAGTTTAAAGAAATTAGAAGTTTTTACTGGGACAG
This sequence comes from Rhabdalestes septentrionalis, assembly GCA_037832545.1. Classification (NCBI taxonomy): domain Eukaryota; kingdom Metazoa; phylum Chordata; class Actinopteri; order Characiformes; family Alestidae; genus Rhabdalestes; species Rhabdalestes septentrionalis. Next base: position 35,149,908 of record JBBMFX010000001.1, read on the forward strand.
GCTGCAAAGTGCCTAAAGAGACAAGGTGCCTAGATAAAGGTGTTCAGCATTCAGCACCACCAGTATACTGATCACCGCCTGATCATCTGGAATCATCTGCACCTGTTTCTTCACAGGTTCTGGCCTCAGGTTAAATGTGCTTTGATATGCTTGAATTATTCAGATGTGTCACTGTGTCGCTTAACAAAAAAAAAACATTCTTGACTGAATTGGACTGAACTGAAAATATAAGACATTGAAAGTCCTTCAGGAAGCCTGCAGAATATTTCACATTAAAACTACAAGAACATCTGGCACTATGAAAGCAAAAATATGAAGAAATGAGGGGTGGTTCATAATTTAAATGTTGTACATCATATTGTGATAATACGAAATTATTTTAAATACATTTAATTATGTATGAGAAATGGAGATGTTTTGAGATGGTTTGGTCTAAAATGTATTTATTCAAAACTGTTCATGGTGGAGAGGCAGGCACTTGGCAGTGCATAGCAAAATAGTCTAAAACAACACTTTATTTCCAACTTTTTAGTGTCTTATCTATATACCTCTTGTTGCACTAAGCATGTTTATAACAAAGTAATTTCCCTTCGGGACAAATAAATATCTTTCTTATATTCCGATCTCACCTTAATATCAACATGGTGAAGACTGGTGCTCTCATTGTGAAGACATTTCTCTGATGGTTCTGAATAGTAATTAAAATAAATAATACCTGCTATGCCTGTGTTGAACATATTGTGACCACTGCTTCCTACCAGCAGCACTGTAAAGACATTTGTTCCCTACAATTAACCATTTCATGTTAAAACTAAATGTATTTTGACTGATTTCGATTTCTCTTTTTTAGAGACTTAAGCTATTAATTCTCATAGCTTAAGCATTTATTAAGTGTGATTTTAGGCATTTGAAGCACGATAATTGGTTCTGCAGACCCAAAATAAACACTTCTGATAGCCTTGAACTAAGATTACAAATCAGTTTACTATAACACATAAAGTACATAAATCAGGACTAAATCAGCAGAAAATTGGCCGTCACTGGGGGAGAAGTGGAGCTCGTGCCAAAGTTCACAGCACCACCAGTCTTCAGGTTTGTTTTCTTTTGATTTAATGCGCTCCCCTGCCGCCACCGGAGCGAGAGGTCTGTTATGAAAGTGTCTCTCTGAAACTTTTGTTTAGGGGTCACATCGCCTCTGAAGTAACTTGGTCGTATTGCCGAGAGAGAGACGGGGGTCGAGGGAAGACAGCAGTGCGCAACAGCGGGTCTGAAATGAAACGCGGACAGAGGATAGTTGAAACGGGCGGAAACATCCTTCCTTTAAGATGCAGCATCGTGGTGATCTGGACCTTGTTCGGAGCGTCTGCAGTTCCAACAATTTCAGGACAAAAAAGTCCGAAACGCACCGTGCGCACTTGGCGCTGGAGAGCGGAGTTGACCTTCCTGCGGCTTTTGCTCAGACGCGCGACGCTGTCCGAGCAGATGAGCGCAGGCAGAACGCGTGTCTTTTGAGGTCCCGTGAAAAGGGGGTGTTGTGGTCTGGGCTCCTCTTTGGGCTGCTGGTCTCGTCCCGCCGTGGCGCAGCGCGCGCTCTCAGCACAGCGACTGTGTGAGCGCCTCTCCTGGGCTCCCGCTATGGGAGGAGTAAAAAGAGTAAGATGGAGCCCAGCCCCTGTGCTGCAAACATATATAAAAGACGTTGGTAGAGCCCCCTGTCAGCTTCGTGACTAGAAAAGGCTGAACAGGAGGCATATCCCAACTAAAGTTCCTACTGAAGAGTCTGAAGAAATGTCAGTGCTGTGAATCCCCAGCTGGAATTTCTCTGAACAAGCCAAAAAAAAAATTCTCACTGAGGAAAAAAAACTGCACGTGCATTTCTTTAACTTCGAACTGGCTGACTGCAAGGACCAGCTTGTCCCAGGATGGCATTACCAGAACCAGAGTTTGGCTTGAAGGCAAATAACATCTTAAAAGAATGGACTGGACAGGTCCATCCTGCTCTCATGGTGTCCTTCATCTTCCTCTTCTGCCTGGAGGCCTGCCTGTGGATCAGGAACCTCACGCAAAAAAAAAGGCTGCCAGGACCATTTGCCTGGCCGCTGGTGGGCAATGCCATGCAACTGGGCCAAATGCCCCACATCACATTCTCCAAGCTGGCAAAGAAGTATGGCAATGTCTATCAGATCCGGCTCGGCAGCAATGACATCGTGGTGCTGAATGGAGACGCGGCCATACGGCAAGCCCTGATCCAACACAGCAAAGAGTTCGCAGGTAGACCCAACTTTAGCTCCTTCCAGGTCATCTCTGGAGGAAGGAGTATGGCCTTCAGCAACTACAGTGAGCAATGGAAGGTGCACAGGAGAATTGCTCAGTCCACTCTGCGGACTTTCTCGTCAGCAAACAGCCAGACCAAGAAGGCATTCGAGCAGCATGTGGTGGCAGAATCCACGGATATGGTGCAGACGTTTCTGAGGCTGAGTGCTGATGGGCATTATTTCAACCCTTCACATGAATTCACAGTGGCTGCCGCAAATGTAATTTGCGCCCTTTGCTTTGGGAAGCGATATGGACACGATGACCCAGAGTTCCAGGCCCTGCTGGGCAGGGTGAACAAGTTTGGAGAGACGGTGGGGGCAGGAAGCCTGGTGGACGTCATGCCTTGGCTTCAGTCTTTTCCCAACCCTGTGCGGAGCGTCTACCAGAACTTCAAAGACCTCAATAAGGAGTTTTTTGCGTATGTTAAAGACAAGGTAGTACAGCACAGAAACACCTACAATCCCAACGTGACCCGAGACATGAGCGATGCCATCATCAGCGTGATCGAGCATGGAAAGCACAACAATCTGACCAAGGACTATGTGGAGGGAACCGTGACGGATCTCATTGGAGCAGGACAGGACACAGTATCCACAATATTGCAGTGGATACTGCTGCTACTGGTAAAATATCCATCTGTGCAGGCCGAGCTCCAGGAGCAGATTGATAAAGTTGTGGGTCGTGACAGACTGCCCTCAATGGACGACAAGGTCAACCTGGCTTGCCTGGATGCCTTCATCTACGAGACCATGCGCTACACCAGCTTCGTGCCTGTCACCATCCCCCACTCCACCACATCAGATGTGACTATTGAGGGCCTCCACATCCCCAAAGACACAGTTGTGTTCATCAACCAGTGGTCTGTCAACCATGACCCACAGAAGTGGCAAGATCCACATGTCTTCAACCCGTCGAGGTTCCTGGATGAGAAAGGAGGCATTGACAAGGACCTCACCAACAGTGTGATGATCTTCTCCACAGGCAGGAGAAGATGCATCGGTGACCAGATAGCCAAGACGGAGGTCTTCCTGTTCTCAGCCATACTGTTGCACCAGTGCAACTTCGAAAGTAACCCCTCCCAAACCCTCACCATGGACAGCTCATATGGGCTGGCACTGAAGCCTGCCAGCTACACAGTCACAGCCAAGCTCAGAGGGAAGCTCCTCGGCCTCGTGTCACCAGCATGAAATAAAAAATGTACCCCGCCACCAATCCCATGTGATTACTCAAGACACTCAACACAGACTGAAATGTTTGCAAATGTAAAACAGTGAGTATTAATAATGCACTGAATGCAGTTGTATATGAATGACATACCTAATATTTAATGATTATTTACACACTTTTTTGCAGTGTTACTTTTGTTAATGATAAAAGCTTTGGCTGCATTTACAGTCCAGTCTTTTAGTGAGGGAGATCCAACCATAGAAACAACGATTATTATCGAGTAATTCATTCATTTCATTCATCAAAATTTCACATGTTGAGAATTATGTTGGCATATATTTGAGGAGAGCTACTTGCAGAGCTCCCTCATTATGAAGGAAATACTGTATATGAATTCATGTATCCGTATTTGTATAAAATGATGTACTGTTGTATTTCAGGTATTACTATATATTTCATAGCTAACACTAGTACATCTACTGTACCCTACGATAAGGAGGGAATAAGCTTCATTGATCACTTGTTTTGCTTTAATAATCAGTAGTTATTGAAAATCAAATGGCAGTTAGATAATAATCACAAAAAAAATGTAACTGAGGCATTGTAATTAAAAGGGTCATTTTTGAATGCATGCATTACATTTCAGGATAAAAAAAAAGGTTTGCACTGAAAGTGCTGTGCAAGAATGCCATACATTGTGTTCAGGAATTTATAAAGCTGTGCTGAAGCCAAGGAACAAAACTATTTTTTGAATGTCATATAAATGATGTATTGTTAGTTTTGTTTTACTATATAAATAAGCTAAGTGAATGAAATAAAATTAACATTCAAAACATTAACCTGCTCTCTTTGGCGTGACCTCATTTGTCATATTGCCTGTCCCTCATGCTATTTCTTCTTCAGTCGCCTTGAATATTCAGTAATACTTTTATCACAGCTGTTGATCAAGCACCAAGATTTGTTCGTCATAACATTCTAACCCAGTCCAATTATATGGGTCCTTTCCATGTAAATGACCTGTTGCACATATTGAGCTACCAAGAGAATTCCACCTGAATTAATTTCAGATGCACGCAGCTATCCACATTCAGTCCATAGTTTTGCTGCATAGCCTCATTAATACATTCACTGACACTTCTGTTTTTTCTGAACTGTTTCATTCTGTGGGGAAAAAGCCACAGCCGTTAATTGTTGTGTAAAAAGTAACAGTATTAAGTATGCATCACATTAGGAATGCACATTTCAACACATTTTACAGTACACGATTTCAATTATGTTTAAAAAAAAGGGAAACCTGTCAATCTCTCTCCAGAAATATTCTCCTTTATAATCGGCCATAATTCGGTACTGTAACCAGTGTCTTCATTGTCGTTTGTTTTGGGTAAAACTTTAACTCAACTACGCCTGTGCAAACTTGGATATAGATAGATGAACTTTAATATCAGTGTATTTATGAAAACAATTTACTTTATGAAAACAATTTACTGATCTCATCTCGTGCATGTTTTAGAATGTGCTTGTCTGCTTATGCATTAAGATGCCAAGTTGCTAGTTCAAGGACAGTGTGACTAATTTTCTGCACTCCAAGTTTAAGTTTCTAAAATCAGACTTCCATTCCTGGTTACACTCTGTACTAACATAGGTCAGCTTGGCTGTGCTACACAGGGCTGAGAATGAAGTGCACTGACCAGGCTAGACAGAGCTAAAACAACATTCTAGTGTCTTGCCGGCTGTATTAAGTAGGCATCAGACAGAAGAGCTAAAAACTGGACTCCTCACCTCTAAACAGCTGACACCCTTAGCAAAAGTCACAGAAAGAAGCAGTGTTTGCCTAGGTTTAACAGAGAAAATAAATCTGCCACACGTGCTAAACCAACTAACTTGTTGTCACTAATAAACCAGCCCACGGTGTTAGTTTTACATTGAAGTCCAGGTCAAAACTACACCCCGTGGTAAAAAAAACAATAAATCTGCTGACAGCCTTAAACATTAGAAAAGTGAAACCATCTTGGTCTGTGATGCTAATTGTACATGGACTGCATTTCCCATGAGTCTTCTGTGGGCAAGAATAGAACAAGGTCCAAGGGGGTCCAAAAGTTATTGTTTTACACGTGAGACCCATTGAAACACCAACATTTTGAGGGGATATCTGGAAAAATCTTAAAAGGTTTGTGACTGGCGGTTGCAGCTCCTATATTCATAATTCAGAGCATGCAAAATTCATGAGTGATATGAGTGCATGAGAACTCACTGGCAGGGGGAGAAAAGACAGAGTGAATATATGAGAAATGGACAAATTATTTTTCTTTAGAAAATTTCAATGGCATATCATTTATAAATGCAAGAGAAAATATTTGATGATCTCTAACCTATGTGTGCTGTGACAGAATTGTAGGGAATGAGCTGTGTAGATTCTATTGCAGGCCTTAATTGTTGCATGGCTGTGCAGTTGAAAGTCCTTATTGTTAATGACTTTCACCTTGGAGAGATGTGTTCACCTTGAAGTTGATTGTTTTGGCTTGCAGCCATGGAATCTTGTATATTATGTATTGAGTATGTGAATGACTTTGGAATAACACTGGAGCACTCAGTAGAGGGGACCCCCCAGTTGTCATAAGTGGTTTCTTGGTTTTGAAGAAGACAGATAAGGTCTGTCTTTATTATATTGCTATTTACTTTGCATTGGATCATGAAAAAAGAAAGGTAACATGCAGTTCTTCAAAATTACTCAGTTTCCTCAGGTTCACATGTCGTTATACAAAAATTATGAGAATTATGTTCTGGCCTCCCCAGTTTACAGATTTTTTTCCCCAATGAGTTAGGCCAAGCTGGGTCAAAAAGCTTAAAATGAGCATTTAGTGAATGAGACAGAACTGCTGGCCTACTTGTGAAGCTACTGAGAGGGTTCAGACAGAAGTGATATCCAAAAATAGCTGGAAGAATGCGGTGAATCCGTGTTGCTGTGATGAGGGTAAGGGGTTGTTATTTTGATGAAACTTGTACAAAAGCTTTCACATCCATTACATTGTACTTACACTGTATACTGTTACATTATCTTATTATATACATATATATAAAATATGTTACCCCTTACATTCCAAGAGTATATAGTGAAAAACCGTGATGTTGTGATATGGTAAAAAAAAATTGCCAATGGTTTCCTATGTTTATAGTGTAAACCCTAAATATGCACCCAAACATGCTCCAAAAACACTTAAATAATGTAAAGGTAAATCTATATTCATACTGTACAGTTTACACTGAAATACAATACACTGAACAACAGTGCTACAATGTAAAATACTGATGTTACCCCTATATAGACAGGTGTAAGCAGGTAAATACAGTAAAAAAAAAAAAAAAAACTTACTGTAATAAAAATACAGGGCTTTAAGAAGAACAAAACAAAAAAACATGAGAACACCCAAGATGCTCCACAGGGGAAATTTTGGACTGCAGCTGCCACAGATGCATTACAGTACAGCAGCCAATCAGCAGCATGGAGAAATAAACAACTGTTTCGGATTGGCTAATTTCAAACCTTCTGCCTCTAAATGCAGGTGAATGGGACATCCGGCCTCATCCACTATGCCTCCTTATCCTCTTGCTGGTTGTTTATATTTGGGCACAGCAGCTAGGCAATTAGACACCGGGGATGAGGGGGCATGGCGGACGAGGCCTGGATGTCCCAAAAACAAAAAAAATGTGGAGGATTCCTGCAGTTTCCGAGAATGTTTGGGGGTTTCCGCAAACAATTATCAGTTCTCTGAAAAAAAATCTGCGAGAGACTGAATCAGAGACTGCTGTATATCATTTTAAAATTATAATGCAACGTTTTTAAATTAAGAGCAGCATTTATGTAGGAGAAAATTGAGCTACTTTACCTGGATGCTTTGATCTTTGAAACCATGTGCTACTCCAGTTTAGTGCCCATGACCACTCCACCACCTCAGATGTGACCATCGAGGGCCCCCAGGCACAAGGATGTTCCTCCACACGTGTCAGGATCTTCAATTTGTCAGCCTTCCTGGATGAAAATGGAGCCCTTGACAAGGACCTGATTAACAGCAGAATGATGCTTTCTATTGGGGAGAGAACTTGCATTAGTTGACTTTTGATAATAACAGTGCTAAGGGGTTTAAATTGCTTAAATGAGTTTACACTGAAGCTTTATTAACTTATTGCTGCACAACCAAGTGTGGCACAAAATTATCCAACCAGGACTGTCATCTCTAGAAGAGACTTTTAAAAAAGCCCCTTGGAACTGGCTCACAGAGTGTGCTAAACACTATGATCTTATCAGTAAATCTATTTTTTCTGCACATTTATATAAAGATAAAAAGATTTTAAAAAAACCTTATTATCTTTGTGTTCAACACTACAATGGATAATTGTGCATTTAACTTGCAAGAAGTCATTAAAAAGCATATAAATGTGGTTCAAACTAAACATGTTCGAAAAACTCTGCTTTGAAATGGAGACAATAGTATTGTTTAATGCTATATTGTTAAACGTATTTAGGTCATTTACTTAATTAGACCTAACTGGCATTTTTCGGTTTGGAAAATGGGCATTTAAATTGGTATTATGTCTGTTCCAAAAATAGAAGTTTTGGAACTGTGTTTGCAATGTTTATATTCATGACTATGACATTCTTGGTGTTGTCTGCCAATATGCAGATTTAACATTGTCTTATGAAGTTATTCTATAAGCCCTTTGATGGGGATTTCACCATTTTAGTTCAGATTTTCAGCATGATTAAATGTAGTGTCTTGGGGTCACGGGTGTTCAAAGGTGATTAGAACCTGACATCATTTATTACAACAAAAATAAAATGGTTAAAAAATGCAATGCCTGATATCTGAACTTGTGTTTTGTGACACATATTTTTTATACATTTGGTGGAGAAGTATGTGTAATGTGTGAGGTAAAACATTCCTCAAAGAAAACAAACGTGTCTGTATTTTTACCCTGACCCATGCACGCTAGTGATGCCCGGGTTTCAACACGCAGGTCCCGCTTTTATGAAATTATTTGGCCCGCCCCAGCCGGCCCCGCACCACTGTATCTATTTTTACAACCCGCCCCGCGCCGCACCCGCGACCATTAAATAGACATACTAGACATTGCAATTCAAATTTCAGCCTGAAAGTGCTTGGAAACATCGCCCTGTAAACTGGCAACAACATATGATTATGAATATGAACGATAAATCAGGTCATATTAATAACAAGATAATGATACACATTTTAGGCTATAGATTGGATTTTTTATGTAATTTTGTTTTTAATGACCCGCCCCAACCCGCCTCGCAAATAAAGTGACAATTTCTTTACCCGCCCCAACCTGACGGTGCGCGGGTTGCATTACGACCCGGGCATCACTAATGCACGCAAATGCTCAAATGAATATTGGATAGCAAATAACATATTATTAATGAAATAGTAAATCAAATATTTTATTGTGCAGCTGACATTTCAAGCCCAGGTTTCTAACACCAGCAGTGGAAAGAAAGAATCGGTAAGTTCTTCTATATCAGGCCACTTGGACTTTTGTTATGACGGAATTATGCAGAAAGTTTCAGATTTCAAGGGGTTTCCCCATTAGAATCTGATGCTCATTTTCTCAGTGAAAGCATTTAAATATAATGGATAATTGATTAATCCAACTTTATGTTAGCATTATTTTTTTGTTTAACTAGAGCATCTCTAAGCTAGCAAACACTGGGCATAGTCTGGCCAGATTCAGTTAACAAAGTTAAGCTTAGCAGTTCCCTAAACAGCACCCATTGTAATACATGGTTCACTTTGAGTTTGTTTAGATTTAAAAGAATTTGGCTTGAGTTGCACTGAGCCGCACTCTGACACAGTAAGAGCTGGAAAGTTCATTCAAAGATGACAAAGGATAGTACAGGCTGTATTTGTCACTAGATGTTGAACCCAGTGCTTACTGAGGAATTTCAGACTGCTAAAATGATATTGTGCCAAAAGTGTCTAGTTAAGCAAATGGCACTACTTTTGAAGCTGCTTTCCCAAACTTCAATTACAAATGTAAGACTACTAAGTACTAGACATTACCTGAGTCATTGTATACATTCCACTGAATACATGGCATAGGTGACTTACTTCCAAAAAAATCTGAATATTGTTTTTTTGGGGTTGAGGAAGGGGCAGTAATAGTGACATCAAAGAACCATGATTATTTGTCCAGGGTAGCTTTTAATTGAGGGTTCTTTAAAGAGCCTGTTTTTTTTTTATCTTCACTGTGAAGAATATTTTAAATTACTGTAGATCCTTCCTGCAGGCCATTGTGTGGTGGGAAATATATTTTATTGGAAGTGTGTGTGTGTGTGTGTGTGTGTGTGTGTGTGTGTGTGTGTGTGTGTGTGTGTGTGTGTGTGTGTGTGTG
>JBBMFX010000001.1:35192902-35205402 GCA_037832545.1 Rhabdalestes septentrionalis
ATAGATAGATAGATAGATAGATAGATAGATAGATAGATAGATAGATAGATAGATAGATAGATAGATAGATAAATATTTGGCACTGTCTGGGAAAAAATTGACCTTGCAGTCTTGTTAAATGTCTGACAGTTGCACCAGTTTACACCAGTTGAGCATAGATTATGGCATTAGGCTTTACTGAGGCATTAGGCTTTACTGTCACTCCAGTCCTGTGTTTGTGTATCAGGAACTTCAGCACTCACAGCTGCAGTCTAAATAAGTGAGCAAGAGGGGACTGAGAGGGGTCAGACCACATAATAATATTTGCATTTGTTCCCGAATGCTGCTTCTCTGTAGACCTGTCGACTTTTCCCTCTCACTGTGATAGTAAACCACACCATGTTGGCTGCTGCAAATCAGTGCACTGGATGGACTGTTGTTGGTTATACATCATCACCAGTTCCTCAGAGAGCAGTTCATATTGTACTTTGGTAGGGGAATGGGGGTGGGTGGTTGTAGACTTTGCCTTGTAAAGCAGATCTTTGGCCTACAACATGTAATCTGTGCTTGTTTAACATTGTGTGGAGTCATTTGTGAGTAGTATTATGAAGAGATGTCAACAAATTCCAAACAAACAAAAAAAACCTTGGATGCATGTCTAAAGGAAGAGGCCAAGAATGCTGAACATAAGTGTGGGTTTGACTTTCAGCGTGTTGTGATTTAACAGAAATGGTGAATAAGCAATAGAGATAATAATGCCTTAATGCTGTAATGAATGTATATATTTGGATGTAGGTTTCTGGGTTAGTGGTTGTTATACACTTGATGCATTTCTATTGATATGAGTACAAATTCACACGGTAAGCCTGAAAAAACAGCGTATAGCCAAAATGAGCCATGTGATACTGAGCCAGGTGTTGGTTAATGCTTAATCAATGCTTGCTAATACTAACATTTGACTTTTTGGTGACATTTCAGTGCAAGATTCCTACATGATGCATCTTTAACTGAACTGTATGTGGTAACTTTGGTTTTGGCCTGACACTTTTCTAAAAGGGGATTGTATTCCACACCCTGTGTACTTCAGCACTAGCACCTCATTCACCTGTGGAACTTAGATAGCTAAACATTCTAATGAAGTGAGATAGTACTGCAACTAACACACTCTAGCCTTGCTCACTAGATAACACCTTTAACATTTTAATGGACAAAATTTACAGAAGATCATTCTTGAAAATGAATGTATTAACAACAGTCCTTATCTAGCCATAGAGAAACCCCAAGTAGTTCATTGTTGTAACGTGATTATGCACTTAATGGAATTAATGAGGTCAAATTGCACATTTGGCCAAAGAGCACAGTAATAGAGGAGAAACTCTTTTTTCCCTCAGGAGACCGGACCCACCATGGTAGGAGACGAGTATTCAGATCCTGCCATGATGAGCTATTTGGGGGCCAGGAAAACCACCATGCTCGGGAACAACTTGTAAGTGTTCAGAACATTCATTGTTATTTAGCACCAACCTGTCTATTTAAGAAAAAATATGTATAGCTTATAATAGTGTCTTTCCATACTTGGATAAAACACAGTAATTTTATTTTATGATTCACAAGCCTCGAAATTGCAATTAGCATGGAGCTACAAAGCTCTGTGTTGTTGTTGACTGTCGTATCATGAGGTTAAGGCCCTCAGGGCCAGACTCTCACATCTGGGAACAAACTGCTAAGCTTTTGATGCTGGATTGCGGCACTGCTAACAAGGGTACAGCCGCTCTCAAACCCGTCCCTGAATTGCTCCTGCAGTACGTCCAAGATCTGGAGTGTTAATAAAGTGGCCTCTTATACTCACATGTTAACACACAACAGCACAGCACACAGTGTGACCAGTGTGAAATTCTTCCTCTGCATTTAACCCATTCACCAAGTGAAAGCAGTGCCACCAGTCGGGAACAGAGTGTGGGGACACCTACCTTGCTCAAGAGTAGCGTGAGACTAGCAGTCCAGGAATATAAACCTACAACCTTATGTTTGCAGGGGCAACCACTAGGCCACCAGCTGCTTTTCTCATGACATGCGTGTTTAATTGGAGTTTTCTTGGGGGAAACATATATGTCCTTACAACCGGTTTGTTGTGTGTCAGTGCTGATGAGCATACCATCACGAGATCCATCTTCATGTAATGTCCCACGCCATTTGTTCGCATCCTAAAAAGTCTATGTTCTTATCCACATTTGACTGGCAATTTATCATGGTTGTCCCAAGACATGTATTCTTCTCACAAGATCTGATCAAACAAGGCTAGTTATGAGCCAAAGTGGATGAAGTGAGAGCCGTTATGTCAAAATACTTGTGGGGACATTTCACATCGTTTTTGCAAGAGAGGTGTTCTGATTCCTTCTTTGTGTAAACAGTAGAATGCCAAGACCCATTCACACCATGTCACCAAACAATACTGGACAACAGGTTTTGGGTCTGTTCTGCCAGCTGTCAGCTCTTGCTTCACAGGTTGCTAGCAGATGGGGTGTGGGGATCATGATACAAAGTGGTGTGCCTACTTATGCAGACAGGATCTGTAACTCTTGAATACAGGGACTTGAATAGGCATCAGGTTTTCACCACAGATTGTCTTTTTTCTCCTGAACCGCATATGAAGGCAGTGCTAAACCTTCATTCTTCAAGAAATGGCCTTATTGTTATTTCTGTCTGTCTTGCAGCTCAGAATACCATGTGGATGAACCTCCTCGATTGGTTCTGGATAAACTGGAAAAGATCGGCTTTAAGGTTGTGACCATGACGGGTGTTGGTCAGACTCTGGTGTGGTGCCTTCACAAAGAGGCCAGTGACCTTTGAGAATGTCCAGTGGATTAACTTCTGTAGCACTTTCTCGGCAGAGGTGACGTAGTAATTACACTACCAAATAATCTTTTACGGTCATAATCCATGTTGTATCATCTTGTTCAGTGATGATGAATCACTTTCCTGTACAGACTCTGCTAACAAATCCGTCATATGCAGATTTGAGCAAAAATGGGTCCAGTATTATGGAGATTTCATGTCCAAAATCTTTTTCCTTCCAGAAGAGGGAGCTTCAGCATATTAAACGAATTACTAAAAGGCACCTGTTATTTAATGGTGTTAAGCAAATAATGCACTTACCAGAAGATGCCACAGAGTTAAGCCTGTTTTGACATTTTAATTTGCACTTTCCAAAATAACCATCAAACTAACAGCATAGTGTGAAAAGAAGCTACTGTCCTGGTACACATTTGTCCCAATATTTAAACTGTGCTCTTATAAACTCCAAATGTGTACCGTAAATGAGTTTTAAAGGTACACAACACTTTCCCAGGGCGCAAATCTCTACATTTTTCTAATAGAATATAGGAACTTCCATGTTACCAAGTGAAGATGCTGAAAACATAGTTATGATTGTGCAGCCCCAGTGACAGCATCAGACCTCTTAAAAGTTCTTGACTGGACAATAGTTAGTCATTGCTGTTGCATGTCAGAATTTTTTAAGAATTGTGTTTTCATCAAGGATCCCATTGTAGAAGATCTGATGAATATTTTTCTGGAATTTAGAAAAGAAATAAATTGACGTCAAATACTTATTTCAGGCCCTCCTTTACTGACTTGTTGAAACGGGTCCATTTAAAGAATGTTTATCACTCTTTTTTTTACTTAGCTTTGTCATATGTTTACCTGCTAAACCTCAGAGGCTACTCTATGTACACTGTATGTTTGATAATGTATATGACATTAGAAGAATGAAATAAATGAAGGTTGGTATTGAAAATGCTGTGCCTTTCAAAAATCTTCTGTTTATCTCATTTCTTTGAGTGGTGTTCATTTGCTTATCCAAATGAAAACACGGATTCACTTGGTTCATAGAAAATAGTCAGACCCTTCAAAATATTCACACTTTGTTGCGTTGTTTTTATTCAATACTACTTGTGACAACCAAATAAATGATATGGATAAAGAATCACCCCTCTGTGTCAGTGTGGTGGAACCAACTTTTGTTTTAATAGCTGTCCTGAGCCTGTTGGGATACTTCTTTAGCAGCTTGGCACATTTAGTCTGCAATATTTGCCCACTGTTCTTTCCAGACCTGCTCAAGCTCAGTCAGAGTGTATTGTGATTGCTGGTGGACTGCTGTTGAAGTCAATCCACAGATTTTGAATATGGTTTAAGTCCGAACTATGACTGAGCCAAAAACATTCACTTTTGTTCTCCTTCAGCCACTGGGTGGTCAGTTCGGCTGTGTGATAAATCTTGTTGGATGGTGAGCCTTCTTCCCATTGACAACTTTCTGGCAGAAGGCAGCAGGTTTTTCCTCAAGAAATTATTTTACCCCAGCCATTGTTCCTTCCATTCTGACAAGTTCCCCATTCCAGAGAAACACCCTCAGGATACTACTACCTCCATACGTAACTGTAGGTGTGGTGATCTTTGGATGATGAGGTGTATTGACTTTCCAGATTAGTATTGTGTAGTTTAGTGTTGAGGCCAAATAGGTCAACCCTGTGGAACACCCTGTTGAATCTTGAATCTTGAATCTTTCGTGAAAGAATCCACTCCACTTAATCCATAGAAGAACACACCACTGGAAATTCACTCCGAGTGAATTCCAACTTCCAAGTGAAGTGAATCGTCAGAACAGAGACAGGCTGCTGGGTTTTTCCAGCTGTGGGTGAACTAATTATTTATGTTAAATGAGGGCGGGGGGTTCTAAACAAATAATTATGAATTGTGAGGGGAACACGTTCCCCTCTGGCTGAATGGCGACAACACACATGCATCTGACGGTAACACCTTCTTCCACTAGGCTTCAGAACCTACAAGTTGCATTTTGGCAAAAATAAAGACTTAATGTGTACAATTTAGACTTAATTTGGCTTGCTTGAGTGCCGTTTTTCTTGCAACCCTCCCAAACAAGCCATAATGGTGGAGCACTTGGGATATTGTTGACCACTTTTTGCCACAAAATCCTGTAACTGCGTAAAACTTGCCATAAGCCTCTTGGTAGCCTTTCTGACCTGTTTGCTATCATTCTCCCATAAAGTTTGAGTGAATGGCTTGATCCAGGGAGGCTTCTAGTAGTACCAAACACCATCCACTTCTTAATTATAAACTTTACTGTGCTCTTAGGGATTGATACTGCCTTTTCTCATGACTTGTGCCCATCCACAACTTAATTTCTGTGATATATTGACAGTCAATTGCCACCCATAATTGATTGATTGCTGCCTGTTGTACTACCAAACACTGGAAGGCTCCATGCTGAACCAATTGATGTGATACAAACTGATCACAAGGTTATTAGTTACACCTGCTCGGTTTCCCACCTGGTCAGGCCTATGGCATCTATGGCACGGATGGAGCGAGGTGGTTGAATGGACTGTTCTATTTATTATTAGAGCTATTTAATAGAGGCTACCTGTTATGTAAAAATAAGTGATTAAATGTCATTTCTATTGATTGTTCAAAATCATGCATACTTCAGTTCATTACATGATATCAATAGGATGCCTGAAACATATTTGTTTTTAGGTGATCTTTTACAGTTTCAAGGTACAAAGAATTGTCTTTTAAAAAACATAGAAACATATAAAATGCAAAATGTCTATGTATGTAAATAAAACGGTAGACATTTGTTGTAGACACCTTGTTCATCATCACTGGAAGCTAGTAAGTTTCTCTCCAATGCACCACTCTGAATGATTATTTACATCACAACCAGTTTGGAAAAATGAGTGAAACTTTCCTTTTAAATGAGCTACTAAAGCTTCTAAATGTCAGACTCCATTAGCATTTATGTGTCTACACTGAGACACTCTATTAAACTTTAATAAATACATTTCTGCATTACAGATGATTATTACTGTGGCAACATCAAAACTGATTTATGCTTAATACAATATTTTAGGCCTGGGTATTGCAGCTATTGACACTGATTAAATCATCACAACAGGCCCGTTCCAAAAGTAAAGACATATTTCACTTGTCACCAAGGCTACAGCATGCACATGGGTTCAGCTACTGAGAGAATGTCTCTCAGAGCCGGACAGCAACTAAGCCCTCACTGAGAAACCAAACCCCACCAAAGCAGAGACCAGAAGAACAGCCAAAACCAGACAAGCCAGATACCATAATAAGCAGTGGAGAGGAGTTGGTCCTATGGGACATTTGGTCTGGAGGGCAACTCTCCAAATGTTCCATAAAGGCCTCATTCAGAGTCACGCTAAAGCTGTCCATGTAAGTCACGGTGGTTACAAACAGGGTTATAATTTATTAACGATGTGGCTGAGAAAATTCAGCCCCTTATATTGGTGGTAGGGCTTAAAGATGAGGAAATGAAAAAAATTATGTAGTCCGAAACTGCAATAGATGGTGAAGAAGACCAAACCCAACATGTCGAAGTTTTTGGCAATTACTGGAGTTAAATCAGGCCTGACAGAGCAGAACTAGGGTAACAAGCTTATGTCTAGCACTGGGATCAGTAATCATTAACAAAACACAATGTGAGAAAATATTAAGTGTATATGACTTTGATGCCAGAGTGGAAATGTAGATGGAGATTTATGATCCTAGGACAAAAGAAATCATCTTTATTGTATATCCTTCTCACCACAGACATGTGATGAGTGAGGAGTGAAGTATAGCTCCTCTGGAGCACAATGGCACATTTAACACAGAACAGCAGCAGAAAACAATATAAACAGACAATATGTTGACAGAACAGTACAGAGAAAAATGAGAGGGGTCTACAACAACTCTTTACTTTTGTATCATTGCTGTCTGGACAAAACTTTGTATCTATTTGTCTTTCCCGGGTGAAATTACGTTTCAGGTGAAACAATGTTGTTCTGACAGCAACAGTATATAAATTATTTGTGTATACAGCTTGAAAAAAACAAGACCACTGCAATTTATTTTTAAATCAGCATTTCTGAGTATGACCACAGTTCCTGATTACTGATCACCTGAATCAAATATTATTTAATGAGGAGAATTCTGTAAAACACTGTGTAATCAACACTCTCCTCTCCCAGTGTGACCAGTCGGATGGCAAAAAACTACTAGAAGTATGTCAAAGGTAATTATTTCCATTTTGTTTAAGAGCGAGCAGGAGATTTTTTTTCGTTATATATATTATATAAACACTTTCTCTTTTCATTAAATTATTCAAGTTCTCTGTATCACTTCTCTAAGTTTGATGTCTTGTTATTTGATGTTTTGAAATCTTTATTGCTTTAAAGAACAATATTGTTATTCGGAAATTAGGAGGAAATATTGTCAGCAGTTTTTAAAAAGAGCAAAGATGCTCAGTTCAATATTTGCACCTATAAAAGGTATTTTTGCAGTGGTCGCTTATTTTTTTTCCCCAGAGATGTATACTTGCATACCTCAGTGGTGCTTTGTGGATTGTGGAAGTGAGCAGCCATTCAGATCCAGAAACCAGATTCACTTTATTGTAGTGTACTCATATGTACCATCACTACGAAACCAAACACCTCAATTTCACCCCTTAAAATTACCTTAATTTTTACCTTAATTTCCAGAAAAATAAGGACATTTAAGGGTATAAGTGCACAGATTAAGCCTGATTAAGGGGTAAAACTACTGAATATTAAAATTAAAAATTTGCCCCTTAAATAACCAAACATCCTGGAAAAAATGCCTCATGTTTAGGATTAAAGGGTTTCACGCTCATACTTTAAATCCAATTTTAAGATCAGTTTACAAATGAATGGCCACTTAATTCAAACTAATGTGTCTGGCATATTTTCAGGGGTAAATTAAGGTGGGGTTAAGCACATTTAGGTACATTGTGTTTCATAGTGTTTCATAATGCATAGAAATTAACCACATTTTGTTGATTTTTGAAAAATCAGTGGAATTGCCCTTTAAGAGGAAGATCGACTCCAGGCCTCACCTCCTCTCCGTAGCATGTCATTGTTCGTGGTTAGAAACTGCCTGGGTAATTAACCCTTACAAGTTTTGCACATTGTCAACATGCCAGCTGTCCTCAACATTGCGTGAGTATTTTGTGAGTATTTTATGATATATGGGCCAGTAGAAATGGTAAAAAATGTCTTGGCATTAAATCATTTTACATTACACTT
The DNA here is from genome assembly GCA_037832545.1 of Rhabdalestes septentrionalis. Taxonomy (NCBI): domain Eukaryota; kingdom Metazoa; phylum Chordata; class Actinopteri; order Characiformes; family Alestidae; genus Rhabdalestes; species Rhabdalestes septentrionalis. The sequence goes on from JBBMFX010000001.1 coordinate 35,201,011, forward strand.
CACTTTATTAAAAACATTTGTCTTTTTCATCAAGCCAAGCTATTTCAGTGGTACAAGGTTTTGCTCAGTCAATGGTATTATACTGTTATTATTTTGGCTGCAACAATTACATAAGCTGTCTTCAAGGCATTAATCAGTTTGGCAATTCTCGTGTAATGGCCCGTCCTCTGCCCAGTCCAGTCATCTTCAGACCAGTCCTCAGAGACGCCGAGAGAATTTTGCACCATCCTTATGCGTTGTGAATTTTGGTAAATCAAAAGTGTGGACTGGTTTGAAAGCCACTGGTTCAGCCTAATGCTCTTCAGGCTTCAAATAACCAGGTTGTGCTACTCAAGGATTCATTTCATCAGGTGTGTTAAAGCTAAAATACCAAAGTGTGTAGAAGTTTGAAATCCTGACATAGTGAATAAGCCCCTATTTACATGATCCATGAATTTTACATAATCGGGAGACGTCGCAAGCTATGAAGGAGCGGAAGTTCTAAAAGTTTGTTCTAAACTGTACACAGCTGTTCAGTATTAGAGAGAAAGCACCCCCACAGCTTTGTGATCATCATATCTGTGTCACATTAAAGGAAAGTAATATATTTGTGCCATTTTATAATGTGTACCTTACAATCACTATTACAGCCCTGTAATTGTAATGTTGCGATATGAATTAACTCAATGGCTTAGCAATAGCATCACATGACTCTTGAACTTCAAACCAAGTCTGAATCCCAAACAGCTCTTTGATAGTCATATAGTGTAATGTTTGGTGATTTATGCATTTAGACTTGGCCTCTATTTTCATGGCTTATGATGTGTGCTATAAAGGGGTAGAGAGGCATTTGAGGCATTTGAGCCTATCTATGCAGCAGCAAAAACTAGCGTATAGATCACAATATGTTGGTCTTTATTTTCATTATCAAAGCAAGGCCACATCTGATCTGACTATTCTGACTGAGGTCATTTGAGCAGGAATGAATGGTGGCCCCTATGGACAAAACACGAACAAAAGAAAAAGCAGAAATAAAATGAAAATGCGCTGCAAATAAAAAAACACAAACAAAACAAAAAGCAACTCATTTTCATTTTGTTTCTGCTTTTTCTTTTGCTCATGTTTTGTCCATATGGGCCACCGTAGGAATGGGATAAGTATCCTATTTTGGACAAAATATGAAACTGGCTCATATTCGTGTATCCACAGTGCTCTGAAAGTACCACATCTGGGTCACACAGTTAGGATTTGGATTACTTCAACCTGTGGATGTGAATGAAGCCAGAGAGACGAGTATGTGTTGAACTGATTGCTCTTAATGAGGCACTTACACGGTTCTCAACAGCACTTCTCTTTTCAGCTACTATGCCATTGTGAGTGAATATCTAAATGTCTGCACTGTATTGTAATTAGTGATGAGGACAACAGAGTTGAAGCTAAAATCACTGTTGTGTCCGCTGGGTGATTACCAACTGCACGACAAATGTATTGCAGCCTGCACCTCACGAGCTTTAGTCTGCAGTGGGGTGGTCCTTTCAAATATTCAATCCCTTTTACCAAGTTTTTAAAGAAGTATGGAGACTCAAGAAATAACTTTTGTTCTTTTAAAGAGGTTTTGAAACATTCACTTAGCTCACATGGTGGCTTTATAGTTGTGAGCACAGTTTGTTTTCTGGGCCTAAACAACAGGTCTATAGAATGTTAAAGCATGAGAAAGTATCTTAAAGTGGATTTCAAAGCATACAAGTGAAGTAATTGCTCATGGATTTGCTTAATTCTTCCTTGAAGTTTATACTGTTTTATATTGAGTGCTTAAGAGCATGTAGTCCACTGCTGTGTTTGTTTGTTTTTTATTTAAAGAAGAGAATTTCATAATTCATGCATCAAAAGGGTCAAAGCCAGGCTCTCTTCACTTGGCTCCAAATTTGTACCTGCATCGTGACTTGGCCTCCAATCCATTCCTCCAACATCAAAACATCGATATTTTTTGCCGAGGAGCACGTCTGGAAGATTCCAGAGGGTTCTGTTTCTTAACCTCTAAGGAGCCGAAGGCTTGGCAAAAGTGTCTGCGGATCAAAAACAGGGAGAGAAAGGAGGTAACGACTGACGAGGTGGACACAGGAACTTGGTAGCAGCCGAAATCTTCCTGGCTTGCGAATTGAAATGTCTTCCTCTTCCTTCCTTAGCACACAGCACGTGCTGCCCTGGCCTGTCACTCAGGCAGGATGTGTGTGTCAGGAGGGGCTGGGGCTGTAATTGGGTTTCCTGTGTTGTAATTTCGAAGCTTCTTTCCAGGAACAAGAGAGAGCCGAGCAAGTAAACAGAACCATGTGACTGGAACATTGAGCGGCACGACAGAAATAAAGAGCAGGACAGGGATGGCCCTGCGATGGGTATTGCATAACAGGAGATGGATTGTTGCAGTTTTGGATAAAGTGGTGACTTTTACTTCTAGATGACACCCTGACAGCAGCAGAGAGGCCACATAGCCATGCATGAAGACAGCATAATTGTTCTGTTGTGCTTTCTAGAAGTTACATGGAGGATTGCAAAACTTTCCTCCCGGGAGAGGGAACAACTCTTAAGAGCAAGGCCAAAGGGACAGCTAATAACAGAGGGACGTAAATTATGCAGTTTTTGCTGTTTTGATTGTGTAACCCATCACATAACTATGAAAAAAACCCAATTAGTTATATTCTACTGCTATAAGCAGCTGTGCCATACCGCAAACAAATGTTTTCAAATTCAAATAAAGCGATCCGTACTCCAGCCGTACCCATGCTACTCGATAGCAAGGTTAAAAGCGGGCGCAGCCGAGCTGCCTGCGTCCTTGCTTTCTGATTGGTCGAAATGTGATCACAACATGGAAAGGAGGCCATTAAAAAAAACAGCAATGGAAATATGAAATAACTGGGAAGTATAAGCGCTAGTGTCTGTTTAGGCTGAAGATACATTTCATTGGGAGTTTTCTATGATGCTAACCAATGTGTTTTTAACACTGTGAGAAACCTGAAGGCGTCCCAGGCAATTGCAAACAAATTAGCTGGGTTTGGAATTCATTACACAGCAAAATTTAAAAATATTAAAAAACTTAAACAATACTGTAAATAATAAAATGTCTCAATATTAAAAGTAGATCTGCTTTTGACATTGACAGCCCTAAACTGTGGGGTGAGAATCGCCCTGCTCAGAAACCATCATCGTTCCAGGCAAACCCAGTACAATTTAGGTTCACCAGGCTCCTGTATTCCTATAGGAAAGGACTGTGATGTGAGAGCACACCCAGCTTAACCCAGGATGGTTCATTTCTCAAATAGTTGGAATCAGTTATGTTGGAATTAGGGGGTCTCTAGGACCAGGGTTGGGAACCACTGGTCTAAAGTTTCCATTGAGGATCTCTCAATACGAGAGCATGATGGTGTCAATTAAACTGTGCATCTTGAGGCCTGGTATAAAAAGTTGGATGCACAACCAAAACCCAATTTGTTTGGTATGCTGTTAAGAATGCCGAGCTTCATAAAGCACAACTTCCTCCTGAATACCACAGTGGATGACCAGAGAATATATTTGAATATGGAAAAACAACTTTTTAAACAACAACAAAAAAGACCTCAGAGATTTCACCACAAGACAAACTTCTGGGAAGCCTCTTGCTTATTACATAACATGAAACAAATTTTAGAACTAGACAGAAGAGACAAGAAGTGGAACTGGATCACTTGTCTTTACTGACAGTGTGACTACTGATGGCAGCAGCTGGATGTGTTCAGAAGTTTAGAGAAAGTCCTTAACAAATGACTGAAATCTCAGTGGAGGGATCACAACAAGAAATGGAACAAAACATACCCTGTATGTCTATTCTAAGATTATTTCTAGACCCTCTGTAATTGTTTTAAGCTATTTTATCTAGTGAAAGTATAATTGACAACTTATTTTGAAAAATACTTTTAAATTCATTTTCCACATTTTTTCGATTTTTATTTGGCATAGACAGGATTAAATGAATCTACATGTAAATGGAGGCATGTTAAGAACCGTGATTAAGAGCAATGCCATGGCATGCTTTCAAGACCTTCCCTGCTACTATTAGCAACCTGTTTTATAGCTTGTCCCATGGATAAAAACCTACCTAAATACTACCACAGAGCTCCAATTTCAGCACTGGCATTACGATACTTACTCTCAAAAGCAATCCTGCTTGTTCCAAATTCGCCTCTTTCTTCAACACCAGCCCAGACATTCTCAGGTTTCCCATCCAAGTGTCCAAGCCAGGGTTCAGTCTACTGTGGAATGCCACTAGTCTACGGTATTTCATCAAATACTAAGGCACTAAACGGGAGCCCAACATTTACAACTAGTTCCATAAAAGGAAAAAAAACACTACATATTGAAAACAAAAGAGAATTCATTTTT
>JBBMFX010000001.1:35209626-35221039 GCA_037832545.1 Rhabdalestes septentrionalis
AGGTGGGATTCTCTTGTGTGTGTGTGTGTGTGTGTGTGTGTGTGTGTGTGTGTGTGTGTGTGTGTGTGTGTGTGTGTGTGTGGCTGGCAATGAAGAATAGTGTGTGAGAGAAAAATAGAAAGTGTTTCTGTAAGATAAACCATCTGGAAGAGATGATTGGGGTCTCCTGCATTCACCCGAGTGATGTGCAAATGGAGGGAAAAAAGGAAGAGATGGGGATGAGATGGGGAGAGATTAAGAGAAAGAAGGAGAGAGAGAGAGAGGTAGAGAGAAAGAGAGGAACAGAATGCTCTTGGTGCAGGGCAGCATGCAGGAAGGAGAGAGCTGTCATTAGCATTCCTCTCGTGTGAGCTCAAGCCTCTTGTCCACCGTCTAACCACCAAACATCACGCAAGCATAATTAAGTAAATAAACAACTGTTGCATCTTCAATTAAACCCAACAAAAGCGCACACTGCCAAGCTTTTTTCCCCCCTCTCCTATAACCCTTTACATCACAGTTCCACCACGCCCTCTTGTGGATAAACATAAAGCGGGACGCTTGCAGTGGCCCTGCTCAGGACAGGTGTGTGTGTGTGTGTGTGTGTGTACACATGTGCATGCCTGATGACAGCACTACACTGAGGATGTGCGGTGTCTCTCCCTGCGTGCAGACCGAGTGTTGACTCTTTTCCGGAGACGCATCAGATTGGATCGGAAAGCCAGAGCTGGACAAACACAGGCAGCCTGACACGAGCTGAGAAAACCACAAGACACACAAATCCCCTCCAGCCGCAACACATAGAGGAAACCAGCCTGGGTGGCGTGGCTGAGCTCATCAGTCCACACCATCACCAGGCTGAGTTATGAACAGCAGTGATGTCAGTCGTCGTCCACAGGCCTTTCCCTGCCAGATGGTCGGCTGTACACAGGATTAGCTGGGAAACTGCAGTCAGCCTCAACACTAATTTGGGTGACCAAGATGCAGCCCCTTCGCAGGTGCTTGCAGCAGAGATGTGCCAATACTATGATTCACTGGTATATTGCCAACTCTCTACTGTTAAAGTCTGTCGAGTGACACCAAGATACAACTTCTGGTGCAAAACGAAAACTCCTCCATTGTGGCTGCACTAATGTTGGTAAAGCTGCACTATCAATTATGGACTAAAGAGTAGATGATAGATGTCATTGATTTCATACTAGCAATGGATTATCAGGTTGATATTGGCAGAAAATGATGAATCCGTCCAATCCTGTAACAGATCTAGCCTGAAATTCCTCACACCAACACTGTTAAAGTAGTTCAAGCAGGACAGCCTCCTTTTAGATGCTCATCTTCAGACAAGCTTCAACAATACTTTAGCAGAGTGTAGGAAAGGAGAGCAGAGCAGGTTCTCATCCGCTGATACAGTAACAGTGTCAGAAAGAGTGTTCCAGGACTACAATATTATACAATAACTACAATATTTTTTGATTGAAAGTAATTAATTATTCAACGAATTAAATATAAAGACATTTTTGAGCATTAGCTACCACAGTCTAATCGTGAATCATGAAATCATGACGTGTTCTGTCACTGTGTATTGTATCATGTGCCCTCTGGTAATACCCAACTGTTGTACGGTGTGTGTTCAGGGTGTTTGGTGTGTGTGGTATGTTCCATGTTGAAGAGGACGCGCGCACCAGAGGTCCGCCTTCAAATGCTTACGTCACACAAAGCGTGCTTCAAGGCTGAAACACTTCATTCAGACTCCCATCTCTGAGTCACAGCTTGTTTGGATTAATGACAAAGCATAGGCTAAGGCGCTCTCACACAAAAACATACACACACACACTTATCTCCAGACTGCTGCTGACACAGAGGATGGACTGGAACCCATCAAATCGCAGCCCTCCTCAGAGCCTTCAACCTTAAATATGTGGAAAGTGTGTGTACTACAGCTGACAAGCTGTGAGCAGCACAATCTCAGCTTTTTAAGACCACAGGGCAAAGATGTGAGATGATTATCAGAACATACCCTTTCAACATATTTCACCGTTTTGTTTAGTTTTTTCATGAAGTCAAAGTGAGAAAAGCCTGAAGTGCTCCAGAATGAAGAGGCTTATTTTTCTCCTCGTAAATTACCATGTATCTGATGACAGCTTCACAGACAGGGCCTCTATTTGAGGTACCCTCCTGCACATGCATTTGAAAACAGTTACTCAATACCACAGTAACTACTGCTGCTGCTGCTTTTAAAGGTGAATTCAGGGCCACACTTATTGGTCACAGCTGACATAAGCCTTTCTAAAGTTCACCAAGGGTCCCTTAGGGTCTTACTGGCCTTCAAAGGAGGTCAAATGATTTCTAGGAACTCCAAAACATGTCTGCAGTTTCTAGCCAATTTTTGGTCATTTTTTGATTAATAGAATCATGGTTGTATTTAAACTCTGCCCTACTCTCATTTCATTATTCACTTTTGATTGGAAACATTACATTTCAATTCTACACCGCGAAACCAAAGCCTGGCAAATTACAAAAACAAGAGAAATATATTGAAAACGACATGAAAATGCTTGTTGTCAATAGATTAAGAGAAACATTTTGTGAGACCTGAGGAAATTAGAATCAACCAAGTCAAGACATTGTGCCTCAAACCATTCCTGAATTATTTTTGCAGAGTAGAAGGGAGCAGTATCCTGCTGAAAGACATCACTGTCGTTAGGGAAACTCGTTGAGATTCCAGGACCCAAAGCTTCCCAGCAGAACTTTGTCCAGAGAGTCACATCGACTCCATCGGCTGGACTTCCTCCTGTAGTGAACCCTGTTGCCATCTCTTCTCCAAATAAGCAAGACACATGTTCCCACCCACCCATTTGCAAATGGGGTGGGGGTGAACTAGTGGGTAGGATACTTTCCAATGGACCAAGAGGTCAGGGGTTCGAACCCTACATACAGCAAACCACCACTGGGTTCCCGAGCAAGACCCTAAACCCCAAGTTGCTCCAGGTAGACTGTCGTTAGGGAATGGAAGTCGCTTTGGATAAAATGCCGTAAATGTAAATGATTAATCAGACCAGACCACATTTTTACATTGTTCTGTGGTCCAGTTCTGATGCTCATGAGCCAATTTTAGAGGCACTATTGCTAAAGAAACTATTCTAGAGATTGTACATGTAGGATAAAATATGTGCCTAAGCTTCAGACAACACATTTTTTATAATTTATAATCTACAATGATCAAAAACTATTCATGTACAATGCCACTACCTTTGCACTAACATACTACAAGAATCCAGGAGAGCTGCAGCACAACTTTGCATTATCATAGGGTTTGTCTTGTCCTTGTTTTCATATTTATGTCCTGAACTGTAACATTCATGTTCTGCCAGTGATATCCTATTAGCACCATGCGAACAGTGCGCCTAAATCATTATACACCTGCGTCCGACCACCCTGGGATGTTAACCAAATAGACTGTAGATACAGCATTTGTTCACAGTGCTGTTAAATTATTTACAGTCATAACACATTACATGGTTTGCATGTGACTGTAGATAAGATAACACATCCTACTCAAGGTACACATTTCAATATGGTGTTTTTCTGCGCAATTTAATGTGGATTTTAATGTGGCCAAAGGTATAAGGGTTTAGGCATACTGTTCACATGGTGCTAATAGGATACCACTGGCAAAACCTAAATGTTAGAGTTAGACCTTCAGTTCCGGTCATAAATCTGAAAACATGGACTAACCATACCCCATGGTAATGCAAAGTTCTGCTGCATTTCTAACAAAGTCATACTTACATTTCCTATCCAAAAGAATTAATGGCAAAAATATAAAAGTATATTTGCAGGCCTTTCACACATTTTAGGGCATAAAAAACCTCCACAATCTAAACTGGATTTTGAATAGGACAGACTGTCCTCTCCAACAGCTCTAATCCAGCCTGTAGACCTGCTTTCTTCATTTCGTTCTTGGCTCCTCTCTTTCCTTTCTGACAGCAGTGTATGCCTGACTTGATTAATTATGGGCAAATACTTATTTACAGATCATTAAAAGAGAGAGAGAGATATGCACAAAAGTAATGTGTGCCCACGTCTCCATGCTAACTCAAACAAACACCAATTCCAGGCAGAAACGTGGCTAAGAACAGCACCGATTCAAAGCCCACAATGAGAGAATATGGCACCTTTAGAAAAGAGTAATAGACCTCAGTGACATTGGGGGTGAGACAGGGGTCTAATAGTGCATAATGTGCTCGAAACACAACTTCCTTAGATTGTGTTTGCTTTGCATGTGTTTGTAGGAGCAGGCGTACTTCCTCCACTTTGTTGAGGAACAATGCCAGAAGCCAAAGCCTGGGAAGCAGGGATTAGCTTGTGCGGAGTAGAGCGCAGTCTATGGAAGGGAAGGAGAAATCTTGCTGTATGCTTACAATATATGCTGTGCTCAGTGAAAGCTGAAGCTGGATAATCATATGATTGCAGTGGTGTGATAATGAGATTTTTAACTCATTTCAAATCACATAAATAAAAAATATGCAACAATTAGTCTAGTGTAACCACAACTACAACTAATGGGAGCCTATGTACACCAAAAGTGTTATGCAAACTGCATGCCTACATCACTGGCCTCAAACCATGCTGAGTTAGACCAAACATGCTCTATAAAAATGTGAAAATGTTCCTCATAAAACTAAAACTGAAGTAGCTCTCATCTTTAGGCCTGGTTTCTATATGAATTTTTCTCTTTGTTGACAACACAGTGCTAACTAGTAATGTCCAATTACACCACAATATGCTTCTGTGTACATATACCACCAATAGTAAAATTGCACAGAAAAAACTGCCAGCTTCATTATAAACGGAGCATAAACAGTCCTGTTTACTTTAGTGCAGTCCAATGTGTCAAATGTTACTACAAATGTTTTACTACAACATTTATCAAATGTGACTCTTTCTGATTCTGAAAAACTCTCAAACTTAATATTCATATGCATTTCATGTATCGAGGAATTTTTTTTTAAATGTTGTTAAAAACATATTTCTTTTGCATTATTGTCCTAGGTATAAGCCTCCTTTAATGTTAGCAACACAACATTGTAAACAGAGCAAAAATCCAAGATCAGAGTTATAATCAGTCATTGTCTTGCTACAGCATCAAGGAAATACTGCAAGTACAATATTCTAATTGCTTAAGCAGGAGCTGAATGTTAAGTCCAGTGTGAAAAAACTTTCTGTTGCAGTAAAAGATATGCTCAACCTTTACTAGTCCCACAAGTGGAACAAGTGGAACAAAGTTAAGAGCAGCAACATAAGAATATTCGTATCTGTATTTGTATTCGTATTCGAGCAAAAATCATAATTCAGCACATAAATTCCATCCGCCCCACCCCGAATCCACTCCTGAACTTGAGTGTGTGTGTGTTCAAACTAAGCTTAGGTACACAGGAAGATCAGGATTCACATCCACGGTAGCCTTTGTTCCACTATATCAAAACACATAAAACTCCCCCAAAACACATTCCCAAACACACAATAACACACCAAATAACCACAATAATTGCCCCTCCAGGTACCACAAAATAATCCCCACTAAAACAATAAACAACAATAATTAGAACGTCCCTTGTGGGAGCAGTTCATGCTGGGATAGCCCCCTGTGTCAAGTTTTGCTTTGGATTTTAAAAGCAGGGCTTGTTTGAGTAAATTAAGGGTCCAGCTGGGTGGTATTTGGGTTAATAGGTGTGTTGAGTCTTAGTTGGGTATATACAAGGTTTTCCTGCTTTGCTTTAATATTTATATACTTTAACATATATATTCCTCCTTTTGAGAAAAGCTTGACATGCGTTCCTTCTTTGCTGACTGAGGTAGGGTTTGCCAATTTATTTTTATCAGGAGCATTTTGGTTTTGGTTATAAAGGAGGTTCCGTTTTATTAGCTGCTGAAAAGAAACCCCAGAAATGGATAAAGAATAGCTCCATCAATGTGTAATGTAAAAGAAAAAATCATACTTTTGTAATTGTCTTAATAAATAAAAAGTGTAAAAAAAAAGTCAAATAAATTATCTTGCTTTTTTTTATTTATATTTTTGCTGTACCGAAAACATAATATATATAGACTGCATAATATATATGGGCTGCAAAAATACACTTAATTACAAGTGGCTGCATTAACAGTTACATACAAACATCAAAAACTGAAGGCTTACATGTTCTAAATATCTAGGAACATGACTTGTTGCAGAAAAGGAGAGGGATGTCAATAATGCATGTTCCGAATGAACCCAGGGATGCTTAGCAAATTCCTTAAGGAAATCAAATAAACAAAATGAACATAATGCAGGGCAAAAGTAATGCACTCCCCACTCCTCCCTGTCTGACGAATGTGCTCAACCTCTTCAATTTCTAACATTTCGACACATTTCTAAAGCATTGGAGGTGCAAACTAAATACAGCCCTGTTTCTTTTCACTACCGGCTTCTTCATACTGGAATGTTCCAGACAAAAAGGAGTACAAAACAAAGTTTAAACATTTTGCAAGCTTTCAGGAAGAGCCAATTACAGTCCAAGAATCTCAGATTAAAATCATGGTATTTGACTGTACTCTTGCTAGAACATACCATGCCCAAATGTCTCGAGTGTAAATGACCTCTTATCTCATGGACATGATTAACCAACACTCAATAGAAAGCAAATTCCACTGCAAAGTCATGTTTAGTTTTACATCCTGGCTCTCAAAGAAAAGCCAGATATCAAGAACTCAAATCCAACAACGAATAGCAAATCCTTCACAGAGGATAAAAAGTATCATATGAAAGTTTTTCAAGTTTTTGAAAATTTCTCCTTTACTCAACAGGCCTTAAGACTACTGTAATGTTAAATGGCGCTCTGATAAGAATCTTACCTAATCAGATTTCTTTGGGGAAGTTAGCGGTGCTATTTTGCCTAGGAATCATCGGCATGTATTTTTTTGCCACAAAGGATGCTTTATGGCTAAACACTACTCAAAATCAATGCAAATTCTCAGGCTTGTATTTGTAAAGTATTAACCTGCAGATGTCCGGTTCTTATCCCCACTATTGGTGTACTGCTACATTTTGCATCAAACCACAAAGAATGAAAATGGCTTATCCATTTTAAGTATTTCATATAAAGAAAGACAAAATTTAATTTGATCTTTTACATAAGGTATTTACACTCCATAGTGTTACAGTAAAACTGAAATTAATAATAGAGTAAGTGTATGAAGACCATGTTTGATAGATATTTGTTAAAGATGGCATGCTATGGATCATGAGCTGCGTCTTTCTTTCTCCATATTTTGTCCTTCCCATCGTACTGGTACAATTTGATTTAGGTTGTATTGGCCCATAGAACCTTACACTGGAACTGGGCAGATGTTTTTTTGGCAAAATCGAATCTGGCCTTCCTGTTCTTCGTCAGCAGTGTTTTGCATCTAAGAAGTAAACCCTCAGTATTTACATTCACGAAGGCATCCCCTAATTGTCTTTTACAGTAATAAGCCGCCTGGACATTGAGAAGGGTGAAATGGTTTCCATCTACTAAAGTTGTTTTCTGTTGTCTCCTAGCCCTTCTGGTTTTGCTGAGCTCACCTAAAAAACCTAAAAAGATTTTGCACAATGATGTCCTCCTCCTTTTGAACAGACACTTCTCTGGGCCGAATGTTAAGTTCCAGTGAACAGCTATGAAATGCAAATTCAGTGCTTTGAATTCAAGTCCAGAACTTTTATCTACATAATATCTACATAATTTGTAATGGACTAATGAGAGAATGGACCAACGCCCAGACATGAAACTAGTTGTTAGTCAAATGCACAACTACTTTTGAAACTCTGGAAATAGAGGGCATATGTAAAAGTAGATTTATCATTTCAAATACCATTGTTAAGCCCCTTCAATTTAAGCTGAAATTCTTTCATTAGCCAAGCGGTGGCAAATGTTTAATTTAAATATTTAAATTAAAAAGATTTCAACATTTTCCAAGCGGACACTGATTGAAACACATTGGAGTTCCTGTTGGACACATGCCATTAAACAAGGCGATGATTATGATATTGCAGATGGTGGCCTAAATCCAAGCTAACTTGACATAAACTTTCAGAAACAACATGGGGAAAACATAAATCATCGAGATCGCTGAGGACTGAGACTCAACCAGATGAGGCAATTGTCATTTTGTTTGTATTTACAGACGAGGCCATAACAACAAATCTGGAAGAAGTGCACGGAAGAATATACAAAAAAAACCTCCAGTTCAGGACGCAATGCTGCCCAAAGCCAGATCTGGAAACACTTTTCACCAAGTAACTGGGATTCTGCATCCCAGCGTTCAAGAAAAAGCCGCACCAAACGTGACTGCAGAAACCAACTGCGGCCTAAGCTTGGCAAAGCTCTCACTCTACAATCCATCCGCCTCATAAGTAAAGGCCAGAGTAATTAGGGCAGACTCCAAGAGGCATACCAGAAAGGACATGAAAGCAGCTCCACCTTGCCTTCTGGTGAAACCCTGAGCTTGGTGTGGTCACTGAGCCCCAGATAGCAAAAAGCCTCATCAATTCCTTGATGATCTACTTGCATGAAAAGTATTGCTTCACAAAGGGGAAGGTAAGGAGGCCTGGAGGAAGAGGAATGAGAGCTGTTGAAATGTGCAGTTCCAGTCCTGGGTAAATGTTTTGACGAGGGCCAATGTTGTTTCGTTTGCATGAATGATTACATCTGGGGAGGGAGTCCAGCTCTCTTTGATGGAGATGAGGGAAGGGCAACTGTTTATTGGACATGTATGAAAGCTCTTTTGGGCTGAAAGACAATCAGGGAGAAGGTTCGGCCTCGCTCCCTCCAAAAATCTCGCTCCCACTCCCTTTTTTGGATCATGTCCTAGTCCAGGCCGGGTAGAACAGAAGAAACACTGATTTTTGTTTTAGGGTTTAACGTATTGCATTATTGAAGGGACCAAAATGTTTCCCCTCATCATCTGTCCCAGTCTGGGACACCGTCCAGTCATTACACTAAGTGGAAGCATGACTAGAGCCTGACAAGTGGCTGACAGATGTCTGAATGCAGGTTAATGATGGAATGCGTTCTCTTAAAAATAGGCAGCACTGCACTGACCACTTCCCTGGACCATTCAAAGACATTTCAATTGGGGGACCAGTCATCTATATGAAGTAATCTTGATATACCAGATCCTCAAGGGAGTGGAGTTGAAGAGCCTGAACTGAAATTCGCATCCAACAGCCACAGGTGATCTCAGATTTCTGATGACTAATAGGTTTGGACAGTAAAATTTCAGGAATTAGGAGGCTGTACAATAAATCTAATTACTGATTAAATGTAAGTAATACTGAGCACTCTCCAAAGTGTGGGATATCATTTACCGGTATCAAACAGTATAAAGGCAAACTGTCTTGTGATGTGGGTATTACGATACTGTGACACGTCCAAAAATGGTAAACTAGGGGTCTGTGCAGAACCGATTTCTCAGTCTTTCCCCTGCCCTCTCCAGCAAGATTTCATCCCTCTCCAACAGAAAATTGGAACCATTTTTCCCAAATGCAGCCTAAACGTTTCAGCCGGCTCCCACCTGCAGTCTATTAGAAATGCTGAGATTAGATTCAATATCTATTCACCAATAAAATAATTTCTGTTTAAACAAAAGGGCAAAAAGTCATGTTTATTTAACCATATAATAATCCTCTCTGAATAAATTTTGCCAAAGCAAAATAGAAAACTAGAGTATATTTAGTCATTTTTTATTGTTGGACAGAACAAATTTCAATTGTATTGTTTCTAACTTTTCTAAGAGCACTTTCTAAAGCTGTGGCCATGTGACTAAATGCTCTGCCACTCTGGTTGGTTGAACTTGTGCTCTTGTACAAAACACTGAACATTAGTCCTGTATAATCTTTTTTTAATTAAGTGGCAGCGAACACATGCATAAAGCAAGTCACGTTCACTTAGCATCAGAAAGATATTCTATATTTATAGGCAACACTGTTCAGGGTTTGTGCAGAAAAAATTGTGAAGGTGCATTATGTAAAGAAAAAACTGAATCAAGCATTAAACTAATCAAGGACGGACGAATCACACCAAAATAAAAAATGGGAGGTTAATTAACTTCACAGAAGAGAAGAGATAAGACAACACTAAAGGAACCTAATAGAGAGGTGAGGAAATGTGTCACTATATTTCATGTTAATATTACCATAATGAAAACACTGTTTTCGTTTACGGAAACCCCCTTTGCTTCAACACATAATATTCACATCAATGATAATGAATTTTTTTAAATAATATTGTTATTGGTCCTAAATTGTTGAAGTTTTTTTTTATTTAATTAAATTAATAACATTACTTCTTGATGAAACAAATTCAGCCACCCCTCTCATTTACTGAAATTATAGCTGCACTATGACTGAAAGAATATTGAACTTCAATTGGCTGTTAACTTATTTAATGAATCTACTATGCTTATATAGGCAATCAGCCTGCCAAAAAAAGTGTAACACTGATTTCTGCTGGATTTGCCGAGGGCAGGGCTTTATTTGTAAGTCAATGGATCCAACATTGTAGTCTTCCAACTAGAGGTCGACCGATGTGGGTTTTTAAGTAGCCGATGCCGATGCCGATACATAAAAAACTCCCAAATGTCGGTCCAATATATCGGTCGACCTCTACTTCCAACCAATCTGAGAATGTATCGATTTCAAATGTGACTTTAATGCTAAAGTCACAAATCCTTGGGACCAATAAAATTAAAATGTAAGTTTTAATATTTGCAGTGACACTTCTAGCCCTTTTGCTAGAATTGAGTGGAAAAAAGCAGTATTTTACAAAAAAGTTAGACAAAAGCTGGACAGCTTGTGTCACAGCTTGTGTTTTCATTTTCACACAACCTAGAGAAACAAAACTGGTCATGTCTCAGAATTGCAGTCCCTGTGCAGTTTAAATTCCACACCATTTAAATCAGGAGGCGGAACGAGATGGTCAGGTGAATGCACAGTGTGAGCTCATGGGAACCGAAAGGCAACAGGTTCTTAGCTGGAAAAGCTACTTGTGCAACCGATGCCAGCCTGTACTTGTCCTTGTGCGAGTGACTGCCTTCATTCCAAACCTGTGTGCATCCTCCTCTATTCAACGGGAAACTGCTGAAGCTTGGACTGGGGAGGGCTTTAGCAAAGCTCACAGCCAGGAAATCAGCAGACACAGACAATGACACAGAGATTAGTAATCATTTAACACTCTGTCTCCCTCACAGCTCAGTCACATGGAGTGGGACTGGCAGCCATAGGTTTCAAATGGTGTGACACAATCAGAGTAGCTATTAGAGTAGTCTTAATAGTAGAGAGAGAGAGAGACAGAGAGAGAGACAGAGACAGAGACAGAGACAGAGAGACAGAGAGAAAGAGAGAAAGAGAGACAGAGAGACA
>JBBMFX010000001.1:35235381-35250469 GCA_037832545.1 Rhabdalestes septentrionalis
TTTAGTGTTTTTTCTTCTAAATCTCACACGCTAACTCACGCGCTGTGAACTAAACTGCGCTCTCTGGCTGTTTACTCGACATATTGAACAGGAAGATGACGTAAATCGCTAATTGCGTTTAAAATATTAACACGTTATTTTTTTCTGTGATTAATTAGTCTAATTAACGCGTTAAATTCCCAGCTCTAGTATTTTTCGCTGACAGCTCTCAGGATGAGCTCCAGAGGTTGGACAGTTGCTTGGCCACAGTTAGTTCCCCTTTTTCTGGGTGAATGACCCCAGGTGGACTTTCTGAGCTTCCTGATTCATATTGAAATACTCTGGGAACAATCCAGATTATGACCTGACAACACCAGGAATAGATCATTTCATTTTATACACACTCAAGTAATCCTCATTAGCTGCTGTTTCCACTGTGTTAATGTATGATGACGAATGGACCAAGAGAAACAGTGATGCAAAGGTGCTGCCCATCACTACGTATCCAAACACCTTAATTGTACCACTTAAAAAAATCTTAATTATGACCTTAATTTCCCCTACAGGAAATGTAAGGCGAAACGTGCACAGATTGAGGCTGATTAAGGGGTAAAACCAATGCTTGAAGTTGGAAAAAATAAGGACAGGAACTCAAATTTTCTTAAATATTTGCAGGCCACTGTCGCTGCGATACTTCAGTAAGTATCGGAACACAGAAAAATTCAAGCCCTTTGTAAAAGTACTAGATTTCCCCCTTAATTTTTCAAATTGACCTCTAAAATACTGGAAATTATATTATTTAAGATTAAGGGGTTTCTCACTCAGGCCTTAGATCTCTTTTTAAGGGGTCGATTCCACAAATAAACTGCCACTTAATTGAAGGGGTTTGGTGTATTTTCTGGGGTAAATTAAGGTTAAGCAGGGGTTTAGGGCTTTTAATGACTTGCACCTGCCCGACACATTATGAGAACAAACCCGATCCACTCGTCCCACATATATATTTGTTAATCACAGACCCAAACCTGCCCTGCAATGTTACAGTAACTTACCGTAAATTCCGGATTACAGAGCGCACCTCATTAACAGCTGCATGCTCTAATTTTAGAAAGAAAATAATTTTTTTTTGTACAAGCTGCACTGGATTATAAGCCTCTTGTGTCTCACTTTGCAATAAGAAACATCGACACAGAAGTTTTTTACTTTTAAACGTTACAGTAACATAAACAAATACAAATTGCACATGGTTTTATTTTCGGAACAGTGTCTGTAACGCAGCTCCCTTTAAGTATACGTACGTATCAGTACCACACACATTATGTTGCTTCTGCTTTTTTACTGAACAGTGCAGGAACAACATTCCATCTCCTAACGGCTGGTAAAAATATACACGTACATATACTGCAGCATACCAGAAAAATCATTGTTGGCCATCTTTATCTTCTTTATCTTCGTCATAGGCAGGCCTATGCGAATAAAACATATCAACCCGAAACGAGCCTATAAAATGTGTCGCCTCCCCAAAGGTCCGCCCGCAAATCCGTGTCTGGTGCCGGGTCTGGTTACGAGGCAAAATGTTTATGGCATCATGAAAAAAAAACAAGCATTAGCTGCACTGTATTATTAGCCGTAGGCTTTCTAACTTTTTTACATTTGAGAAAAAATATAGTCCGGAATTTATGGTAATTTGTTCGAGAGACAGGCAACTTTGTTCATATTTTATTGGTGAACTCTGTTAAGATTAGAGCAGGTATCATTAAATATTTATTTGAGTGAAAAAATATGGCATATGATGTAAACTTGCAGGAGTTAAAATGTGGCGCAACTCATTAGTATATATATTAGTATATAGCATTAGTATAGTGTTGAACTGTGATGTAATACTGCTGGAGCTACAAACATTCAGACCCATGATGTTTCAGCTCTTTATCATTTGTCATTTGTGTTGCTGACTCCACTGAAAAATTTGCTTTTCCACAGATTTTGGGGCTTGAGCAGAATGCAACTTTAGTGCAATCCCTGAAGAGACAGATCAGGGAACCCTAGGACTAAAAACCTGAGAACACTGTGGGAACTGTTAAGAGACCAGCTGTTTTAGAGACCCAGTCATCTAGCCATCACTGTCTCTCCTTGGTCAAAATCACTCTTTAAATTTGCCAATTTTTTCTGCTTTAATCACATCTGCTTCAGTGGCTCACTGTTCACTCTCTGCCCAATAAAATACTCTTATTGACATTGTAAAGGAATCTTACTCTCCTCACCTTCTAGTGGTTTTTATGTTATGACTGATCTGTGTTTGTATCAAGCTCCAGGCATTTTACAAACAAAACAAGAACAGCTATTTAATTTGGATTTATTATTGGCTTGAGCACTGAATAGACAGTATCAGACTGATCCCAACAGGCTCTGTGTTATTAGATTCTCTTCTTATTAAATTTCCTCAATTAAAACTTAAGACATTTCATAATCTGTAATTTAAAAAAAATACAGCTCTTGCGATTCGAAAACTTCGCTCTTGACAAACCTCAGCCTGAGACATGGGAACAATTCCAAAACAATCCAAGCATCATTAACATCTGTGTGCTTGTTGTCAGGCTGGGTATTTTATATTTTATTCATGCATTTTCAAAAACTGCCATAGCCAAGCACTATAAACTTTAATTTTATTACAGGAAGCCTCGTCTATTGACTCTTTTGGATTGTATCGCTAAAAGAACAAAGCTTGAAAATGTTTCTATTGTTTTTTTTGGGGGGGGGTTAAGTTACCTGATGCAGTAAATGTCTGTGTGTGTTACTTTATTCTCGTAGTTCATTAAAGCACACGTCTCTCCTGCAAGCTCATGTCCCTGTTTGCAGCAGCCATCCTCACATCAAGCAGAAAGCGCAAAAGACACTCTGACAATCAGCCAAAAAGCCTTGCGATCTCTAGTATGCAAAATATTATCAAGCCATATATCTGAACATGATATGCTGTTAAGTGAAACCTGCCAAGCCCAGTTTTGCATTGGATGATGAACGAGCACTGGGAATCTCCTTAGGCGTACACAGACACAGGAAGGTTTGTGCAAGACTGTTGCCCTTAAGTTAAGAAACTGACAATCGTGCCGCTCCCTTTCTGTGGTAACACCTTTCAACAGGAAAGTGTATGTATGAATCATGAGCATGAGCATCTGCTATTGTTAGAATGTCATCCTAGAACTGATAACATATTATAGTGACAGATAAAAAAATAAAAATGTAAAGGGGACATATTATGCAAATCTCACTTTAGTTATAATATGTCTATGGGCTATAGGAAAAATGTTCATGAAGTTCTTTGCACAAAATCTCAAACTTTCCGTCACTTTCAGATTGAGCCATTTAAGGGCTGTGGTTGACCACACCCCACCCATCCCATGCTAATGCTGCATTTAGCACTCGTGAAACAGGGGCGATATCCAGCCCTATATATTCAACCCCAAGTCAGACCCAGAGTGAGATGAACACAATACTTTATGTGTGACTTGCCTTTGCCTGTAGCCGTAGTCCTTGGCGTATAATGCGAGCTTGTAAAACCAGCAGACAAAAATGGCAGATCTTCAGCTAATCTAGTGGATGGGGGGTTGGCAGATGATTGGTGGTTCTATGCAAATTTCACCCATTATTACATCAAAATGGGGGGGCATCCAAATGGCTCATACAAACATTTGATTCCTGTCACCAAAATCTTTCAATTGATTCACAGAATAGATGGATGGGGGCACTTGAGTGTCTATAGGAGCAGTGTTTATAACCCAAATGGAAATACAAGGATGCAAAAAATGCATAATATGTCCCCTTTAATAATATTTTGTACAAAATATTTTTTAAATTTTTTAATGATCTCCCAATTACAAGTTAGCCCGTTAGCCTGTGTGAAGGTGTATGTGTGTTTCTGCACGTGATCTCATCAGCTGTAACGGATTCTACAAATCAAACTATGGTGCAATCTGAAATTGAAGGATACATCACCTTATAAAGAAATATATTCAGACATCATTTTGACTGCTGTTGTGAACATAAAATAATGAAAAGTTCCCTTCTTTTTACATTCTTTCTGCAAAAGGGCAGGAACGATCTTGACTAGAAGAAAACAGTGGAACTGAATAACACTCTAAAGCTACCAGCTGCCTTCTCAAACAGTATTCTGTTTTTACCATTATTCATTAAAAGGAGCAATTCACAGAAATGTGCCAGTACTGTACAGTGTGTTCTTTCACGCTCTGCATTTACGCTTGCATAATCGGCCTGTATCTCCCACCTAAACGGCAAATGGCCTCTTCTTGAGACAAAGATAAGGGTGTTGGAAATCACCTGAAAAAAGAGGAGAGGTTGCATGTCTTCTGGGATTCGCCCACACAGGGTAGCTCTGCTTTGGGCTGAGTTTACTGGAAGGCCCATCATTCCTTGCTTCCAGCCGTGCCAGATTTCATGCCTGTTCAAATTAAGTTGTCTTTGCCGGGAAGATACAGAGCTGGAATATGTCACTGTGCGGAAATCATACACTCACGAGTCTAAACTTGAACACCCTTGTATTTGAACCTGTGGCATCTAAACCATAGAAGCGAGTCCAAAGATTTGAGGACTGGCATGGAGCCTTTTGTAATGTGTAATATTTCTGTAGACAATAAAAGCAGCTTAGATTTTTTTAGCTCAAAGCAAGCCTGGGCAGTTTAACTTTTCTTTATAATTGTAATGGAAATTGTTTTCACACAAGGGAGAACATTTCTTTCAAAGATATCCAGGTGAACATGTTGAAGATGCAGTGCAAAGCAGTAACATGTAGCCACATTAGATTTATCGTATTTTTGAAGGGGCCAGATAAGGTACAGATGCTTATATTATATAACATTAAGCCCACAGAGTGCAAGCACATGAATCAAATTCCATTGCATTGGTTACTGCAAAATGTACTAAAAGTGCTTTGTGTCTGGAAAAACTTTGCAATGTTAGGATGATTCATCACTTTTTGTTGTCTTTCAACACTGACAATACATCAGTGTCTGTTTAGAATGGTTTTAAATGTTTGGCTGGAGGGGAGCCGGAGGGCTTGCGGACCCACACTGTCTCTCTCCAAATGTGCCCAGCTGTCACTGTCTGATACTGCGGCCCTTCGCTTTGCTTCATTTCGCTCTGCATCCTGAAGTCAGCTAAAGTGCAGGCTGCTTGCACCTGCAGGTTTATTCCTGCTCTAATGGTATAAACTATAAACTATTCTATTATATCGCTCCAAATGTGTTAATGTTGAATACCAGTTCTCTGAGAAATCGAGATCACACAAGTTTCTCCTCACACAAATAGTTCCCCAGACCAAACATGCTTGGTATCAAAAGTTTGCTTCTTATGATTTGTGCTGGAGCTATGAGGCTAGTGTAGCTGAGTCTGTCATCTAAACTCAGTCTATTATGACAGCCTCGTGGCAAAAAAAAAAGCAGCCAAGTGGAAAATTGTGGGGGTTTTTTGTATCAGGTCCTTTATATCTGCGGTTTGCTATTAACTTGTGTTTTGCAGCTTGATGTGAACATTCAGATGGCATGTTCAAAATCCTTCCAAGACTTTGAAATCACTGTCATTAATAAAATACCTCATAACCTCCCAATTCACTGTTCATCAGTGTACCAATATTTATCAATTAACTACCATAATTTTGAACATGCAGCCATGGAAGAAAAGAAGCACTTTTTCTCTTTTTTCTGTTCACTGGTTGGACAGTTAGCAGCAGTGTGTGTGTGTGTGTGTGTGTGTGTGTGTGTGTGTGTGAAATGCACAGGTTGTTATTCTATTGCAGTGTGAGCGGTAAAAATGTGTTCAGTAGTGTGTGTAGAGCATATGAATGCAGTAGTGTGTGCAGAACAGCTTTTCTATGTGCTGTATTCCAGCAGCTTCGCTCCTGATTCAGTTTCTAATGGGATGGAACTGAGACACACCTGCACACGGTGTGCTCTTAACATCACTATTGTAACTGTTGCAATTGTAAAATAATGAGTGTTGTGCATTTCCAACGTATAATAAATTATTGATATTGACATTTTCTCCAAACATTTTTGCATGGAATTTTGAATCTGTTGTGATCAATAGTGTAAAACAATAGTCACATGCACATTTTACTCAGACCCACTCCCGCAAATTACAAAAGCAATAACCTGGGAAAAAAATGTTCTCCATGGCTGTGTATTGAAATAAAATTATTACCACGGTAAACTGTGCTTTATAGGCAATTTTTAAAAAGACTGATATTTGGCTTCAGTTCAGGCTGATAAAACGTACCTGCCAACACAGAACTCCATTGGTTTGATGGACAGATTGGAGAGTTTAACTGATCTCTTTGCACTTTTTTCCCCACAGTTCCTTCCAGCATCCTTTTGGGACCTCCATAATGTCAGACAGAGTCCAGAAGAAATGGGCAGCAGTGAAGGGCCGCCTGGGATCATCCCAGGACTCGGATGGCCCTCAGGAGGCGAACCTGGAGAATGCAGACCCGGAGCTGTGCATCCGCCTGCTGCAGGTGCCCACCGTAGTCAACTACTCAGGGCTGAAGAAGAGGCTGGAGGGCAGCGATCAGACCTGGATGGTGCAGTTCCTGGAGCTCTCTGGGCTCGACCTCCTCCTGGAGGCCCTAGACAGGCTCTCGGGACGAGGGTGCTCGCGGATCGCAGACGCCCTGCTGCAGCTGACCTGTGTGAACTGTGTGAGGGCGGTCATGAACTCATCCACAGGAATCCACTTCATCGTGGAGAATGAGGGATACGTACGCATGCTGTCCCAAGGTAGAGCACTTCTTTCTGCTCATTCAATTGCACCATTAGCACCGACATTTACTTTACAGCATATGTGCTCCGTTCATTTTGTGCCTACACACTGGTGGTTCTACCAGGTACACCTACCATGTGATGCTTTGGAGGTTTACAGTGACTGAATATAGTCAGTCTGCTGCTGCGCTGACCAATAATTGTTTGGTGGTTCCATGATCGGGGTGCTATTTATGTCTGATATAACAATTGTAAATGTAAATGCAGAGATAAAAGCACGAATAAAAACTTACAGCACTTACAAAACAGCATTTTAGTTCTACCCAGGCGACAACTACGTTCTACCTCAAAGCATAAGCAAATAAAATCTTTAAATATATATTATTTTTGCATTAATGTGTAAATCCATTTTACATCCATTTATCCCTGTAATAGATTGTCAGCCATGTTCTTATGCTGTTAGCATGAATGGTATCCACATTTTGTGTATTTTCTTAGAAAAAAAAAAAAACCCATGCAACTCTTAAGTCATTGTATGAAAATTAACCCAGCTAAAAAAAAGCGAGAGAGACCTGTTAACTCTTTTAAATGGTTAAATGTATATTTTCTTAGATGCAACAGTCAAAAATAATCTGTACCAGAAGATAAATGGAACCCTAACCATGAAATCACACATTTGTGTGCTGACTGTGGCATACTGTGTGTTGTGCTGCTGTGTTAAGGCCTTCAGGATAATGGTACGAACGCTGGGCTTCCTGCTTTAGACAAAGGAAAGAGTGTTTGCCAGATGTTATAAGACACCAAACTATGAATTAGGCAAGTGTTTCCTTGCGTCTCCTCCAACGTTTGGTATTTAAGGCCAAATCTATGTCAGTTCTCTGGAATGTAGAGCATCCAGTTCAGTCGTTTTGGGCTTTAAACAGGAACAGCATTAGGATCAGTCACTTTGGTGTTTCTAGGGGTCTTCTGATACATTTTCATTACTATCAGTCTCACACATTCATACGCTTTATTAAAAGATGTGCAGTAAGATTACATACAAAGAAAGACACCTCTAAATGGTACCTGTTATCTTACTTGAGCATTAGATTTATATTATTTTGTGTCTGTATGTCAGAAAAAATTAAGATAAATACATTTTTTCCTCAAAGGTTCTGAGTGTAATGATGTTTGACAGATATTCCAGACGAGAAGCCTCCCGTTTCCACAAACGATACAATACTTTGCCAACATTGCGATGCTTGTCTTATCCTGCTACACAAAAAACTTGTTTGCATGTGAGTACCAGAGTACCAAAGGCAACATCAAGAAGGATTTGAAACAACACTGGGCAAAGCAACATAGATTCAAGCCACACTGTCTAAAAGCATCTTTTTGAAAGACTATTATAGACTCTTGTTGTAGCTCTGAAGGAACATCAACACATGCACACTCCCTGCCGGCAGAGTTTTCTAGACACGTTCTTTGATTTTTTTCTTCAACAGAGGTCCAAAGTTCATATTACGTTTCCATCGAAATGCACAGTCAGTCGCCGGGAATCACCGAGGGGATGACACACACACAATGGAAAACCTTTGTTTTGAAAATGTAAAACCGTTTTTTGTGACCTCCAGCTTTGGACACTTCTAACACGATGGTGAAAAAGCAAGTGTTTGAGCTGCTGGCTGCCCTCAGCATGTTCTCGGCAGAGGGACACCGACTGGGCTTGGATGCCCTGGACCATTACAAGGTAGGAGTAAGTTACCAGTACTGCAGTGCCCACATTTACTGTACCGTACAGACATTTGGGCCACCTTCATAATAAAAAGAAATAATAATAAACAATACACTGTTCTTTCAAATTTTTGTAAGAGCACATTAAAGGTACTGGATCTGACTGCTTCAGTAGTCTAATGTAACAATATACACCAAGTGCAGTTTAATGGGTTCAAACACTTATGTACAAGTGTAATCAAAATAACAAAATAACGATTATCACAGTTGCATAGATCTGCAGAATCCTTACTAACAATGTTCGGAAATAACATGTGTCCCAGCTTCTTTCTGGACCGGATATCATTTTGGCACAATTTTGAAGAATGCTTGGGATTAGTATCCTGTTGGAGAATGAAAATTTGTACATACGTTGGATATGTTGAAAAATTGAGAGATACTTTCCTTTTTCATGACCCTACGCAAAGTGAATATCAGTGCACTTACAACAGCCCTAATCTCTTCTTCAATCCCAGTAATGTTTTTAGTAATAAACATGAATAGTGTATTGCTTGTGTTTTCTGAAATCCAAGGTTGGGCCCAGGCTTTCAGCTTTTAGTGTAGATGAACACTGAATTTTGTTTTAGACATGAATTAAGCCTGTAACACAATGGTAAATCACCACTGTAAGTCCATTTGGGGCTAGAATAAGGAATAATAAAAGTTTGGTTGTAACCCACTTGCAGGACATAGACAATATATTAGAGAAACATCTATTTATTGATTTATTGATTTTTTGATTGCCTTATAGACCGTTAAGACCCAGCAATACCGCTTCAGCGTGATCATGAATGAGCTGGAAAGTACAGATAACGTCCCCTACATGGTGACTCTCCTCAGTGTGATCAACGCCCTCATCTTCAGCACTGATGACCTTCGTCAAAGAGACAAAATGCGCAAGGAGTTCATCGGTATACACATTTAATCTTCCTTTACTCTACCTGAGCTGGTGTTTCTATGGCATGAATGAACCCACTCTAAAATAACCAACATCCATTATAAATGGATGAAGTGTTTACCTTTACAGTAAAGCTGCACTGACATCTGGATTACCTGTAAACTAGCCATAAAAATCCCTAATAGTCTCTAGAAACATTCAAAGAAAATCAAAATGAATGTAATTTAGATCATTTTTATTGTGATCTATTATTTAGGTTGTACGTTTGCTTCAATCTAAAAAAGTGGGCAACCTGGGTGGGTGGCCAAACAGCATTACACTAACTAGTTAAATAGGCACAAGAGCCCAAACCACTGAAATCAGTTTTTGTATTCGACAACATTCCGAAATAAAGACTCAGTCAGAGAAGGTGAATAACATCAAACATACATACCTCAGTCTATTGAAAAAGTCTGACCGGGTTGTGTCTTCTATTACTGTTTGGAAAATGTGGCCGTCTGATTACCGATTGAAAATCTGTTTTGACAAGTTGTGCTGCTTTGCCAAAAACACTTTCACTATTAAAATGATTGATAGTCTGAGTTAGCGCCCAACCACCAAGTAGCAGACCTTACCCAAAACACCCTGGCCGTGCTTACAATAACATATACAATTAAAAATACAATTAACAACAATCCAAAACATTAGTGTAACAAATAATGATGAAACTTTGGTACTAGTGTATGTAAAGGTGTACTAGTCTAGTGAGAAACATTGATACATTTTCAAAAGATAGTTACCAAATTGTAATAAGGTGTACTGTTGGATAGAGCCGTTGTGTAGTGTGTAAACTATGAAAATGTATATGGGACGCAGCCTACGTGTCTATTCACCGTAACTAAATGGTTAACAATTAAGCTTTAAACGCACGTGTATGCGATATTAACGCAAGGGAGCAGCAGCGCGTGTTTCTCCAGCTGCACGAGCTTCTAATCCAGAGTATTGATAACATTCTTTGATAAAAGCGTGCGTTTAAATAAATACATCGTTTTTGTAGCCTTTCTGTTTTCCACGGGATGTGATGGTCCTTCATTTCCATCTCTAAACCAAATTATTCAGGCACAACTCGGACAGCACTACGACGCCCAGCTCCAGGCCTCACAGTTCTCGTTTGTAACGCATGTGACAGCTGGTATACAAGTTCCAGCTGCTCCATCAGGCTTAATTGCGCTCACCTTTGGTTCGTGAGACTTTTTCGAGACTCAGAACGACAGCACGACTCATGAAACTGCTTTGTTTTTTCTGCTAGGGTTACAGTTGCTTGATGTTCTGCCAAAGCTGAGGTGAGTTTCATGTCATCCTAAATTACAACTTTGTTAGCCTCCAGCACGTCTAGACATTAAACCTGTCTCTATCTACCCCCATTTCACTGCGCTATCCAGGGAGCAGGAGGATGAGGACTTGATCATCCAGTGTGAGGCGTTTGAGGAAGCCATGGCAGAGGATGAGGAGGAGCTGCTGAGGCTTTATGGAGGCATTGATATGAGCAATCACCAAGAGGTCTTCTTCACACTGTTTAACAGAGTGAGTTTGGTTTGCACGGCCATGTATTGTATGTCTGCACATCAACAACAAACCAATAAAGATGGCGCGATAGGCCGTGGAGATTCAGCTCTAAACGTTCCCTTACTTCAGTGGATGGTGTCCCCACATGTTTAGTAGTTTACAGATATTTTGTGGCCAGGCTTAGTGTTAAGGCATTGGTTAACTGCTCCTAGATTTCTGCAGTAGGAAAAGTCATTTCATAAATGCTGCTTTAATTCCCATTTAATAAAAGCAGCTTTGTTACTATTAAGTCTTAACATAGAGGACCTGCCTAGTAAATGATACTGAAGTCATTTTATTGTGAACTCGGATGCTGCAAATTTTCCTTGTAACATGAATCAGACATGTTAGACCTAGAGTGTGATATGAGGCATGAAATCATGTGTGATGTGGCGTGAAAGACTTGAGTCACACACCTTGCTCTTCCAGAGGTTTTAGATATAAAATGATGTGTTCTTAAACCAGTGATTTCTGTGCGCCCCCCTGTAGGTGAGCAGCTCTCCTGCTTCGCTGCAGCTGTTGTCGATTCTTCAGACTTTGCTGCTGTTGGGATCCGAGCGAGCCGACATCTGGCAGGCCCTGGAGACTCTCACCAACCGGGCTGTCCTGCTGGCTCAGGACTGTGAGTGCACTGTCACAACTTATTCAACATTCAAGTCGTTTGACAGTGCTCTCACGGTCCAGAATATAGTTTCTTTTTTAATATTCAGGTTTATTTCAAGTTCAGTTTATCGACAGTTATTATTTTACAATGTGAAGAAACTTAAGCCAACAGTGTCACTGGTCCAATGGCATTTTAAAGTGAAATAATATTGTCTTTACAAGCCTGTAATGAAATGGCTTTATCCATCATCACATTTTGGATTGTGTTGGCCTTAGCAATGATCTTACAGAAATATATTTATAGCATTAAGGTTTTTTCATCCTACATTGATCATTTAATTTTGCTGCAGTTAAGGCTTATTAGGTTATATTAGTGATTGCTTCTTTTTTGTGATCCCTGAGAGAACCATTAACTTTTTTTCCCATTAAAAATGACTATATTACAATTAACCAGTCCAAAATGCAATGAGTAAAAGTATAGAGAAAGGGAATAATTGGTGTAATTCTTGCTTTTTAGCTCAAATGGAGTCATCTGAGAAGATCTTGCAGCGCATTGTCTTCTCGAAAGAGTCTGCCAAAAGCTTTCATCACATAGATGGTCTTCCCTTCAAGAGGACAGACAAAGCAGTTCAGACTGAGCTGACTGATGAGGGGAAAGAACGTTTGAACAAATTACTGTCCAAGCAAGCATCACCACAGAAGACAAACACCACTGCACCACCTGTTCCTCCACCACCACCACCTCCCCCACCTCCGCTGCCTGGCATGGCTCCTTCACTTCTTATGACACAGCATGCCCCACCCCCACCACCACCACCTCCTCCTCCTCTACCTGGAATGGGAGTCCCACCACCACCACCACCACCTGGACTGGGTTCTGGGGGCCCCCCACCACCTCCTCCACCACCACCACCTTTACCAGGAATGGGTGTACCTCCTCCCCCTCCTCCACTACCTGGGATGGGTTCCGGAGGACCTCCACCACCACCACCCCTTCCTGGGATGCCTGGTCCACCTCCCCCGCCCCCTTTTACAGGAACAGGGGACATAATTGTCGCCCACAGTGTTCAGAATCTGGGCAGGTCTTATTCTGCACCAGTGAAGACTGGCCCATGTCCCTCACTCAGGATGAAGAAGCTGAATTGGCAGAAGCTGAACTCCAGGGCTGTTACTGGTGAGAATGATGCGCTTCACAATTTGGCATAGAAACTGTGAGAGGTACTTGTGGGAAGATGTACTTCTTGTTTCAGGTTTTGTCTGAGGTCAGCATTTGACTATGTTGTTTTACAGAACATTTTTACAGACCCAGCTTTCAGTACTTGCCATACCCATCTTACTTTCAAACAATGCACATTGATGGAAACAGAACATTTTCTAAAACGAGATCTAAAATTAGAAAAACAAAAGTTCTTACAGTGTTTCATTAATGGATCCAATTTATTTCTGTGCCCCATGAAGCTATGGGTGGCTAAAGGACAACCTCTGGTGAAGCAATATAAATTAATGATAGCAATCAAATAAAGTAAATATTCATCAATAAAATAAGTATAATTTTGTGGGCACGGGTTTCCATGTTAGCGCTTTTCCAAAGAGTGATTAGTCAACCGCACAGAAACTATCCCTGAAGCTGAAATTTCAGATTTATGTCTAATATTCCTGTTATTGCAACATTTTAGTCTAGTCACCACTGTGAACTGCATCATGATGTAAAATGTCTCAGAGACAGTTAATGAGTAAAACATGGAAAAATCTCTTATTTAACTTTCTTAAAAACAGCAATGAACAAAACCTCTGTTCCCAGCCAAGTCAGACATAGTCTGGAAATATAGTCACATTAAAAATATGATGCCTCCTGATAAAAAAATAAAAGTGTAATGTACAAAATGTGCAAATTATTATGGCAGCACCTATTCAATGTTTTCCTTTTTGCGAGGATGAGAATGTATATACTGATGTTTTAATTTTTATTCTTTGAGTTGATGCATGTACTCTGGGGCCTTAGTGCTAAAAGATGTGTTATATTCTGAATACAAGATTTAAATGCATACGATTTGTAAATCACAACTTTTATTGTATTCCAAAACATTTGGATCAGGTTTAAATTTGGGAAATTTTGTCATATGGCTTGTGAAGTGCCTGTAGATAATTTAGACCAATTAGATGCACGGACCCACAGGTGTATGTATGTGTTTTCTGAGCTTCAGAGTTCATGCCCCAAGCTATAAAGTTGATATGCTAAATATATATCACGCAGAACAATCGAATTGTATGACTCCTTCGAATTGTTTAGTCCTATAGGGCATTGCCCTCTAGTGTACACTGTAGTGCAGACATGTTGAAACATGCACAAATATCTGCACTCAGTCACATATACAAAGAAATGTGTATATATAATATATCAGTGCTGGAAAATATTTAGAGAGCTGATCTTGTTCTGGTTATTGCTTTTATAATTTGTGGGAGTGTGTAAAATGCCACTGTTTTATACACTATTAGTCACTATTGATTTAAAATACCAAACAAAATGTTTGGAGAACATTTTGAAATAATACATATAAATAATTTATTATACCTTGTTAAACTAGACCACACTCATACATTATTTTACAAGTGCAGTAATTAAACAGTTAAAATAGTGATGTTAAAAGCCCAGTGAGTCTCGTCAGAAATTGAATCAGGAACGAAGCTGCTGGAATACACCACAATTGTTTATTTATTTGACTTTATTTGACTTGATTTTTTTATTTTTTTATTTTTTTCTGGATGCACCGAAAGGATTTTTTGGGCCGAAGCCAAAAATAAGGGAACACCCGGGCCAAAAACCGAAATAAATTATTATTAAATTATTTAAATTAATGTGTACAACATTTGAACATATTTATTTGGCATTAAGACAATGCACAATATAAAATAACATTTGATCAAATATTTCCCTTGGCCCCACTCACAACCAGCCTAAAATATTTTCTCTCATAAGGACTATTGAACAAATAGCATTCAGAACCAGTGCAATAAAAACTAGTGAAAGATAAACAACATTCTCTTTAGGCTTGTAACAAAGTAGTGTATCAAAACAAAGACTGAAATATATCAACTGTAATCACTGGAAAGACTTTCCTCTCCAAAAACAGAAAGTCCATTCTGCCATAAATGAACACACCCCAGCTCGAGATGCTGTTAAAGTCTACCTCTGTATTTCAACCGCTCATCCTGATCACAGGCGAGTTCCCTAATCATTACACCACCAGCTCTTATGGACTCACAAGGCGCGAAAGGTTTTTCTATCCCTGCATGGAGATCGGTATAAATGAATCCCCAAGTTGAGAAAAACATCTCCCATTACTTTTGACCACCTTACAAGCGGCAAAATTCCGAGGTGCACGCAGACATTTCCAACTGCAAGTTATAAAATGATTTAATATTAAAACAGACAAATTCAAATGTGATATCTCTGGTAGGTAGATAGAGGTCTCTGTGTCCTGAAGTTTAAAAACTTGCAGCGAGCCAC
>JBBMFX010000001.1:35250569-35266867 GCA_037832545.1 Rhabdalestes septentrionalis
CAGCTATAACAGAACATGATTTGTCATTCAGAATTTCGCATCCACTGGTCGCCCTGTGTAAAAAAAAAACTGGCAGAAGAAAACGTTTGCAGGACTTTGCTTACAACCCAGAAATAAAGAAAAAAATAAGTGATAATGGCCTTGATATCACTTCTAATCTTCAGTTAAGCAGTTCAGTTCTTTAGCACTTTAAGCACTTGCTATAAGTCCCTCCCAAAAAAGTTCAGGCTCAGAATTTTTTTTTACTTTAACCCGTGTCTGTAGGAGAGGTGTTGGTCGAGCTAGAGGCAGCAGGAGAGGGAAAACTGAGCTGAAAGTAGCCGTATTAGCTTTCTCCATCCAGACCTCCAGAGGGGCAGAGTCTCAGCGCTGTGGGCGGAGTGTGTGAGAGAGAGCTTGGAGACGTAGTTTATCAAAATTTAAAACTGTCATATACACTGTAACCTAGTTCATAGGTTTGGTTCAGTCAGTGATAAAAATGTCATGACCATTGAAGCCCAAGTTATAGGTTTTTATTCAATAATAAATGTAAAAAAAAAATGCTTCTTGTTAAGCCTGTATGTATGTGCGATTAATTAGATTAATTAATCGCCACACCATGTAATTGATTAGATCAAAAATTTTAATCGCTTGACAGCACTAGTTGTAATTTAACTGAATTAGTAGAATTATTTTAGTTCATGGAAAAATATAAAGTCTCCCCATAGCGCAAGTTTAACCAAAGTGTCTTTAGAGAACTGCAGGACTAACATAAAACACAAGTACTAGACGCTGATACCTGTTAACACTGTGTGAACTGCATGTGTGAAATAGACACACACTGCAGAATTAAGTAGTCTCAAATAGATTTTGATTTCTTGGTTTCGGATGTATGTCATACAAAATAAATAAAACAGGCTTCTGAATGTCTGTCACTACTCTTTATAGCACTGTAGTACTTTTTCTTAATTATGTGTAGAATGGATGTTATATAGAAATATAAATATACATTTTTATGAAATGCAAATGGTGTTTACTCAGTGTTCCTCACAACAGATTGTAATTAAATGAAAGTAATTAACATAGTCATGCTGTGTGGGTAGTGAAAATTGCTTTCATCTGTTCAACTCATTTCATGATATACAGACATATAGTGACGATCATATTGATAAGAAGAAATATTGTGCCAGTTTGTCATACAGTGTGAGAAACCATGCGAGTGTGTCTGTTTGAGAATACTTAATGTGTATTTTGAGGCAAGTTCATGATTTTATTGTGGCGGATGCATGATGCCAGTCATACTGATTGAAGTCTCCATTACTTGTGTGTCACTTTCGCTTCATAGCTGCAGAACTAAAGAGGCAAACATTAGACGCTAGATGTGTTTAGTTGTTTCTTCCCACAATCACTTCAGTTGCGGAATACTGAAGTACTTGGTGTGATGAAAGTCTTCAGTCTTTTTTTTTTCTTGTTTTATAAAGAAAAGTGTTGAGTGGGGAGATGCAGAATTAGTGGATTTTGTGATTCCAGGAGGCGGAACTGAACCACCCGGAGCTGCTGACTCTGCCTGATGAAATCGAGAGCTGTGAAAAGGCAGCAGGGTGAATACAGTGCAAGCCTTCTCGCCATTCCTGTGTTACTGGAGATGCATAAATAACTGTTTAATGAATAAGTCTTGATTTGTTTTTGTGGGGTTTGAGTACAGCTCTGCTTCTGTTCTAGGATAAACCTGGAATCCATTCAGGCTGAGGCAAGTGGGCTGTCCAAGCGTCTCCGAGACACAGAGAAGAAAATCTCTTCTGTTCAAGACGTTAAAGAGCAGTTTTTGAAAGTTATTGAGGTATGTGTGAAAAGCAATTAACCAAATGATTATCTTAAGTCTTTTCTACTAATTGTGATCAATAAGTAATAAAATAGCCTTGGGGGCAAAGAGTTGTGGCCTTCTGTTGGTTTTGGGTGGGAGGGTGAAAGAATCCAGACTGTGCAGCTGTCACTTTAATGTGAAGTAAATGATGTTCACACATTTCCAGTGACGGAGATGTGCACTTCACTTTATAAAATGCCTTCTCAAGGAATGTGAAGTTTCAAGCAAGCATAGTAGAAATAATTAGCGTTCTCCTTCATTGACTGCGTGCTCGTAACAGAGATGAACTAGAAATACAATTAATTTGAATTGAAACCAACATTTAATAATTATTTCAAAGTGATCTGCTTAAACGATAAAACAGAGTGAGCAAAATATTATTTTAAAGCAGTGCGCAGTTGTAATCCATCACTTGCTGATTACCTTCAGATGCATAATGTTAGGTACCGTATTTTTCGCCCTATAAGACGCACATTTTCTTCCCCAAAACTAGGGGAGAAAAGTTGTCTTATATGAGGAATACACATTTTGCCTGCATTAAAACTGCACCTAACTTTGTGTGGTGCTTGCTCGCAGTCCTCTTTTTATGCTGTGTGTGCTGCAGGCTGTATTTGTGGCATGTAGACTGCGGGCTGTGGAGACTTCTCTGACCCTCCCTGCAGGGCCAGGCTGTGTGTGTTCGGGCTTTCCTCTCCCAACAGTCTGACCACGTGCTGCCCGGGCACCATGTCAACTAGTGTTGTTTTCGTCAATGAAAATTATGATGAAATATCTTCGTCAACGATCATTTTTCACGTGACAAAAACGAGACGCGACATTAATGCTGGTCATGTGACAATAACGAAACGAAATCTATAATGTATTTTTGTTGACGAATAAGAACGAGACTAAATGTGATTTAAAATATAAAAACTGTGCTAAAGTGTCTCTTAATTTTCGTTGACTAAAACAAGACGAGACGTAATTTCCTGTATGATAGGGAGGGGAGAAAAAAGCAAAGGACGCTCGACCTTAGAGTTGAACGATGTTATGTCCCAGAACTTTCGTCCATTGTGCGGCACTGTGAATTAGACTTTAGATTCTCTGCTTGAACCTGAACCCGGTCCAATATTGTCTGCTACCACCCTCGGGCCAGACCGGGCCGTTTGAGTTGCTCCAGCAGGGCGGGGTGTCAGTTTATAAACGCACCCACAGTTGAGAGCGTGTGTTATAACGGCCCACGTATAACATTTAAATAATTACAGTCAATTTGTCGGGCCAGGCTGGTTTCGGACACAAGTGCACGGGTTTGGGTCATGTATGTTTTTTATTTTTTGGGCCCGATCTGGGCTCTAATGTAAAGGAAATGTATCTAGAGTGGACAAAAGTTTGGGACACTTTTTTTCTAGATTTTCCTCCTTTAAAATTGGGTGCGTCTTCTATTCCGGAGCGTCTTATAAGGCGAAAAATACAGTAAGTGGTGGTACATGTTAGACTCTGCATGAAAGTAGATCTGCAGGAGAGGCACTGCAAGTTCGACACTGTATGACAACTCTTATCTAATGATGAAACTGATGAAAATACGACGTCAGAGTTACTACCACCATAGTTGTGAGTAAGGTGTCCATATTCATATGTACCAGAATATCAGTGTCAGTGTGAGAAACCACATAAGTAATTTAATTTGAGATCTCTGGAAGGCTCCTTTAGTTGTGAACTGTATTAGCCCCATAATTCTTGTCCAAAACTGAGCAAAACTGAAGAATGTCGGTGCGAGGGCCGCAGGAGAAATTATCTTGATGTTGGTTTTTCTTTATTTGTTTGTTTGTTTGTTTGTAGGAGAACCTTCAGGCCTGTAAAGTTTTGGAGGATCTCTTTACTAATATAGAAGAGGAGAAGGGGGATCTGGCTGAGTATCTTTGTGAGGATGCTGCCCAGCTATCACTAGAAGAGCTTTTCAGCACCATTAAAACCTTCAGAGGGCTGTTCCTCAAAGCTTTGAAGGTGAATGACCTGTTTGGTCTGCAGTGAGCAAATCTGATGTTTAGTGTCAGTGTTTGAGCGTAAATATTCTCTTATGCAAGTGATGAGATTTTGCTGGCTGATTGCGAATATCTACAGTTTGTTCTACTGGACATTTCAGCTTGTTATACAATAGCTTAATTCGTGCTGAGCTCTTCACTGGCCTGGTGCAATTCTTCCAGGACAACAAAGTCCGTAAAGAACAGGCTGCCAAAGCGGAGAAGAGGAAGCAGCAGCTGGCAGAAGAGGATTCCAAGAGACAGAAAGGAGAGAACGGCAAGATCAGTGAGTAATCGCCAAACCTGCCTGGAGTCTGACACTGTCTGTAGGGATCAAAAATGGTACTCAGTGTTCTGTAGCGATAAAAGTCGTTCAGTCAGAGTGGAAATGTGCCTACATTTTATTTTAAAGAATTGGATTCAAAAATGGTGATATTATATACTCTGTTCCTCCCAGGCCACAGATCTTCACAGATTAGTGTTATCCTTCCTTACCATACAGTGTTCAGAATGGTTCTCTCATTAATTCAATCCCTATTTACTCAAAAGCATTTTCTGTGTGGTGGAAAATTACCAACATTTTCTCTTTGAGAACAGCAGGGTTGATCCATTACACAATGCACTGTTTCTGTTTCTGTGATAGAGAAACATTGCAAATGCAGCTAGAAATATACAACAGAACCAGAAAGTTGCAGTTGCTTTTGGAATTGTGTTTTATTTTAAAGATATAATGCACCACATCATAAGTAGTGGTTAGGTGAAAAAATAAATTCCTGGATAATAATTACTGTAAATATAGTTGTATTTGTTTCTAGGCAAGAAATGTATTAATTCAAGCAAATAAGGAGTATTTTAACAGCAACATTTACACAGCTGCAGTTAAAATATTTCTGTAAACCTCAACTTTAAACATAAATGTAATCATAACGAATAGAAAACCAAGCCTCACCATGGCATTCAGGTTTTATCTAGTTTGTTAAAGAAAAACAAGTTGCGATCATAACATTACAGCAGGCACCTTCTGAGCAACAGCAATTGAACATTTATAAATCTGTTTCTGAATGATTATTGTTTGCTTTTGTGATGCCAGCCGAAACATTTCTTTTATGAGGAAGCAGCATAAAAAGTCTGTTCTGTAGCAAGAGTGAGGTAATGTGGTCGAGCACAAAAAAATATACTTACGAGATGATAGTAAAAATATATGTATTTAAGAATAATAACCCTTTTAAAATGTAAAAGGGTTGCCCTAGTGGACACACACACACACATATTAGATCTCAATGTGTATTGACTGCAACCTTTGTTTTTCTTTCATTCGAATGTTTACTTTCCTATCTTTGTCCTTCCAGTCAGAAGAGGTGCTTTACCTCAGGAGGACGGCTGTATCATCGATCACCTGCTGGCAGACATCAGAAAGGGCTTCGCTCTCAGAAAGACTCGGCCCAGGTGCGAAACGGAAAGTGCCCCCTCTAGTGAAATACGTAGGGATACCGGGCAGCCTGGTAAGGACAAGTGAACTCTGAGCCCTCCACAGTGGCTTCAGTCCAAAGGTCTGGGGCCACATCCTCTTTTCGTCTCCTCCGCTTCATAATCAGTAATGGTCTCATAAAGATGATACTTATACAAAGTGGCAAAGAATTGGCATGCTGTTCTATTGGTTTGAGAAGAAAAGGAGATGAAAACTTAATGTGGTGTTCAGACTCTTGGACTTAATGCAGTCGGTGCCGCCCACATTCCTCCGCCAGACCAATAGCTTGGTGCTGCTGCTTTGCATCACTGCCTCTCACCCCACACAGCACAAATTCAACACTAACATGTTGGAAGAGTTGCACGTATGTATCATCAGTAAAAGATCATATATTTTTGCTCACAAATTCTTAGATTTGCATGTAGTAAATAACTAGCATTTCGTGCCCTGGGCATTTTAAATGATAGTTGTTTTATTTCTCACATGCACTCTCTTAGTTTAGTGAAACTACTTTAGGGTATATTCTACTACACTGTATATACTAACATTACTAAATATAGCAGTTGATAAAGTAGTTTCCTTACCTGATCAAGATTTAAGGTTTTGTTGACTGGGGCTTCAAATCTAATGCCATCTTCTAATAAGAATCAGGCAAATTGCATGGCTGCTTTCTCACACGCTTGCCTGAGTCCACACTTGTTCATTTCAAGTGGCCTTGCTTACACAGTTTCTGTTTCTAACGATCCTCTATAAAAATAGATGAAATATTGCCTAGCTGAAGATTATCAGCCATCTTGAAGTCTGAATATTTTCCATATCTTATTCATTTTGGTTCAGAAATGACGCTGCATTTACCATGATGTGATAGTCGTCACTTGGGAGTTCCGTTTTTCTGCAGTTGATTTGAAAATTTTGGATCGACAGCACCGCTTTGTTTGTCTTAAAGTGATTTCTCCTCACTTCCATTCTCCAGCAGCATGTGTCAGGTCTGCAGAAGGAGGAGTTTCTCAGGCCCGGGACTCTCCGCCTTCTCATCCCGGTCAGGTAAAGGAGAAGGCCTCCGAAGGTGCAGCCAGCGTTTCCTCCGCCAGCCCCCCCGGAGAATCTGCAGCCAGTAAAGTGCAGCTCCGCCCTTGGGGAGTGGAAGAGTCCCAGACAGGCCTCTCCACTGAGGAAACCCTGTCGAAAGACAAAGCACCACCAGCAGAGCCCTCTCCAGCTCAGGACCATTCAGAAGTTAAACCAGGGTCACAGTCTATCACCACTGAAACCATTTGTAAGAATAACTCCTCCTCAGACAAACCGCCACAGCAGAGCATGACTCAGAAACCTACTGAGGACGTGCAGCAGTCTTCAGCAGAGCCTCGCCAGACCCCGTGCACAGCAGCCGAACAAGCTGAACCAGCACTCAATCTGAACGGTAACAATAGCCAACTAACCGACGACAGTGGCTTTCACGTTACGACGCTGAATAACGTCAGGAATTCTGATTCTGGCATTTGTATCGACTCCAACATAAACAGAGAGGGTGAGGTTATCTCTGAAAACGGCCCGAAAATTCAAGATCAAGAGGAACACAGACATTCAAGCAGCGACCAAGCAGACGCAAATGGAAACGAAGCCTCTTCCGGCAATAATGAGCCACAGCCGGGGTACGATGTGCCTGAGGGAGCGCAAGCACAGAAAAGCCCCGCCCCAGTCAGTCCTCCTAACTCTCAGCCTAAAAACCACAAACTGCTCAGAGGAAAAAAGAAAGGCAGTCAAGAAGGTAACCTCCTCCCACATTTTAATAAAGACCCTAATAAAGTTTATGTATTTGAACACGGTTGTCTGAAACTGAACGTGTATACAGTGATGTTAATGTGTTACTTAAAAAGCTGTTGCAAATATTTCGGGTTGCAGAAACTGCAAATGATAGGGCAATTTAGAAAATCTTCCTTCTTTTTTTTTTTACCATATTTCTCCTCCTGAAGGGGAACCGTCCACATTTCCCGTAGTGTTTGCAA
This sequence comes from Rhabdalestes septentrionalis, assembly GCA_037832545.1. Classification (NCBI taxonomy): domain Eukaryota; kingdom Metazoa; phylum Chordata; class Actinopteri; order Characiformes; family Alestidae; genus Rhabdalestes; species Rhabdalestes septentrionalis. The sequence continues at coordinate 35,257,887 of JBBMFX010000001.1, forward strand.
CTCAGATATTTGTGAAACTTAAACGGCAATGATATTTTGTTTTTTACTGCTTTTGTCAAAATATCCAGTCCTGATTTGTTACAAACATGCTACCGTGTTTGTAAAGGCATTAATAAATGTCCTTCAGTGCTTGAGCGTGTCTCTCTCTCTTTGCCCCTCTTAAGCTGGGGGTAACAGCGAAGGACACACTAAGCATAAACAAGGCTGTGTGTTGCAGTAAGGTAGGTCACATCGCTGGATGTGTAACTAATGGGGACTGAAAGGACAAACGTCCGACTCCATCCTCTTATAACCAGCTCCATTCAGTGTCTAACAAAAAAAAAGCCTGTCGTGTGTTTAACCTGCTCTCATCCGACTCCATTAACATTCTGTTGTGTGTGTTGAAACGAGAGTAATCGAGCTCTTGTAACCTTTCCAAAGCTTCCGAAGACCTTTGCCTGCTGACCTGAGCTTCAGTTATCTGGAGTCGATGCGAAACATAACTCACGTGTCTTGAGTATTGCATTGTTTGCCTCATTACCTCGGACGTCCAGTCTACTGTGGTGTCTGTGTCCCGAATCTCTCTGGGTCATGTGATTGCTTATAACTGTTTGTTGGTCATTTATTTTTCTGGGCTTTTATTGGATCAACTGCAACATTTGTTGCCGTCATCATTCTATAATGCATCTACTAACATCAGCCTCTGAGGGGGTCCTTTGTATGTTCTCTTTGTATGTTGTCTATATGGGTCAATTGATTATGCCTACACATAATAAATGATTGAAAAATGAACTCTTAATGAAAACACAAATCTGAAAATGGGAATGGGATCTTTCTAAGGTCATGTAACATTTACTCTCTTCTTACTCACAAACCCTGTACCTGGAAACTAGTCATTTGTAATTATCAACATTTTAAAAATAATTTTTACCATGGTTAGATTGTAGATTTTGCATGAAAATAAGCAAGATTTATATTCATTGATTTGTACAGATTTGAATCAAAAGGACCTCAGTCAAGTGAGTGTATTTATTTTATATTTATTGCCCTTGCAGGAAGACCCAGGAAAAGGAAATCAAGAGGGAAGAGATGAAGCTTTGCTCCTGAGACTTTATAATCAAATAGGCTTATTTGTGACCAGTTTTTCCAGCTCCCTTTAACTGTTCGCACGCAGAGCTCAGGGTGAGGACTGAGCCGAGCAACGATGACCCCGAGCCGACTGCGCTCTGGCGATTTAACAACATTTCTTTATTGAGACTAGAAAAGATTATTTTTTGAAAATGTTTTTTTTGTTGACTATGACCAAATATTGCTTTCTGTAACACATTTGTACATTATAATAGTACGCGGATGCGGCAAATGTTTGTTTACAGATCTTGGAGGTATATTTCTGAAAATGTATTCATGAAAATTTGTAATTAATTGATCATAAAAGATGGACCAGTATTCTAAACCCAAGTTAAGAAGTGCAGTATATGACAAATATCATGAACTAAAAATGTTTATATTGTTATGAAGAATATTATACTATTGCATGTATATTGAATCAGGCAGTATTTTGTGGAAAACTTGTTGTGATGTAGTGTCCAGTTTCAGGTTTGTGGCATCTGGACCATTGTACGGTTTGGAACTAAGTAGGTTCAGCTGATTGTTGTCTTACAGTAAAGTAAAAGATCCCAGAGCATCATAAATTAATCAAGCAAAGAATGTCTAAAAATCTCAGCTGTGGATTGAATTACATGCCCAATGAGGCTGGTCCACTGCAGATGCCCTTCAGTCTTGTTCTAAACTGGTGCCATTGCATTTGTCTATATTGTCAGTGATGTAAATGTACTATTTATGATTAGCTTCTCATGCTAGTGTATGATGTAACCTGAAAGTGAAATGTTTTAGTTTAAAAGATCCAAAGCGCTTGTTGAAATAAAGACAGCAGTTGATTGTGATACATGAACGAGGTGTGGTTGTTATGATTTACATGAAACTATGGAATGTAAATCATTTCCATTTAAAAAACGCACACTATGAAACCAAAACTCTTAATTGGTTCCCATAAAATTACCTTAATTTGCAGGAAAAGTGGGGAAAGTGCAGTTAAATTGCTGATTAATGTGTAAAACTGAATTTTCCCTTTTTTTGAAATTGCCCCTTAAATAATGGAACCAGGCAGATGGAAGCCTAGTGGTTAGGTCACTCGCTCTGAGATCAGGAAGTCGTGGGTTCGATCCCTAAGACAGCTAGGTTCCGTATTCATGGCTGCCCCCTGCTTCACTTGGTGAAAGGGTTAAATGCAAAGGAGGAATTTTGTGCTGTACACTGTGTGGTGTGGTGTGTTCATGTATGACTGATTGATCACTCTTATTTTGGTGTTTAATATTTGGGGGTTTAACTCTTTTAAAGCATAATTAATGCATTAGTTCACAATTGAACGGCCACTTAATTCAAATGACTTCGTTTGTGTATTTTCAGGGGTAAATTAAGGTAGGGTTAAGCACATTTAAGTACATTATGTTTCAAAGTGACTGTAGTCTCAAGGTTTCAGCCCAATTTAATATATGTATGTTATACACTTAAAAATGTTTTTACACATTTTAATACAGCAGCATATTCTTTCATTGCAGATTGCGGGTGCATTGTTGTTTGCTGTTGCCATCTCCTGATACAACGAAGAGCAAGAAGTAAATGAGACCATTGTGCAAATAATGTGCAAAAAATGTTGGTTGCATTTTTTCATGCAGTCCCTCCTGGTTTTGGTGTAGGAAAGCAGATCAGAATGGGGAAAGGTGTGGTAGTCACGTTTTTTTAATATATACAATTTTCAAAGCATTTCACTGCATGTGTTAAGTAGGACTGTATATGAGAACTCTTGAACTCTTGAACATTCTCGAAAGCTTTTCAGCACAAGACTTGATGTTCCAGTGTAGAGACACACAAAGTGCAGACGAGTCCCTCAATTCTGTAATATGAGTGCAGTGTCCAAAAACATGCTTTGGTTGAAAAAAAAAGTATAGATATCTCCAGATATCTCCTTTTAATGAAGGTGCTTGATCCATGCTGATGGCAAACCTATTTTGTGATATGCTTCAAATCTTAAAAGCTAACCGGAAGAGACATCAGAGGGAATGGATGTCTCTTCATAATACCACTGGCACTGAGACTGGAGCGACAGCAAAACAATTGGAGAGCATTTACTAGACACTTTTATCCAAAGAGACTTCCATTCTCTAAATACAGGGGACTGTCTCCCTGGAGCAACTTGGGGTGAAGGGTCTTGCTCAGGAACTCGTGGTTTCCTGAGGGTAGAATTCGAACCCATTACCTCTTGGTTCAGAGGCAATTATCCTACACACCGAGCTACCACCACCACTGGATAGATCCTGGACATTCCTTACTGGGAGACCTCTCCTGTACCCCCAGTCTGAGCACAGTGCCCCCCCAGGGCCATGTGCTCAACCCCCTGCTTTTCAAGCTGATAAACTATGGCTGTGCAGCATCACACCGATCAAACCACATCATCAATTTGCTCTTCAGTGAAGATCATCTAGAGCACCAAGTTACTTGTTCACATAACAGAGAACCTCATGTGGACCCTCAGCAGCAGCTCCATCTTCTGAAAGCCCAGCAGAATTTCATCATCCTGCAGACAATCCCACCCCTGAAACTCTCTGCTCTGCAGAGGGAGCGTTCTCTGTAAACATTTTCACCACACGCCGCCTCTGAAAAGCCACCAGCGTTGTCGAAGATCCGACTGACCCCTCCCACACCCTCTTTTCAATCCTTCCATCTGGCAGGAGATTTCACAGCATCCGAGTCTTGAGTACCAGGATGGGGAACAGATATTTCCCACAGGCCACCAGACTCCTAAATCAAAACTGAATAAACAAACTGTATTCCACACACACACACAAACACACAGGCTCTGAAGTGAAATGCTCCCTTCTTCCAAACACACTGCATATACACACTAATCTGCATAGACAAAGAAAACTAACTCCCCAGCTGCCTTTGTAAAAACTCCCCCAGTCTATTCATTTTTTTTACTGTGCTGCTAGGATACAGGATGTCAAATACAGAAGGAGGGTTGCTTCATTTCACATTGTTTTATTGATACGCTTGAAATGACAATAAACACCTACTTGACTTGACTTGGAGCAGTGGTGCCTCCATCTAGATCCAGGGGCAATCAGTCTATAGGCAGTGTTGAAGGTTTTCACTCCTGCCAAGCCAGAGTTTAGCTCATCCAACATCAGTTGTTTGAGGCCAATAGATTAAACCAGTAGAGAATTTGCTTGATTTGAGTGAAAGCCTGGAGCCACACAAGACATTTGCAGACAACTGTAGAACCCCTGTTCTAAAGTTTTCTCTTTTTTCTCTCTAAATTCCATTGTTTGTGTGGGTTTGTGTTTGTGACCCCTCTTTTGACCCCAAATAAAGAATCTTTATCTCTAAGAGCCTGATTTTGTAATTGTGCCTTTAAGACCCTCGGAATGTTAAAGATCTCTGTCCCGATTGATAGAATGAGTGGGACGCTATTGACTAAATGGTTTGGTGAACAGACCATACAATACTGAAACATCAAAGGTTGTGCAATACATGAAACCAGTGCTCACAACAAAAACGTTGCATTCACCTTATTTGAGATATAAATATTTTGTGTTTGGTCATACACTGCATGCACTGCCAGAGTTTAATGCAAATTGAAAGTTCTGTACTAATTACTGTCTTTAGTATTATGTTGTGTTTAAGTATTAAATCAATAAAGACATTTACAGTGTGCTTCGTTGTCATGTATGCCAAAGGCACCACAGACTGGGGGATGCTCCTCATGCAGCCAAGGTGCCACAGTGGCTGATAAGGCTGCTCTGGGCCCCTTAGGGCCACACTGCTACTGGGACATCAACCAAGGACACCTTAACTTACACTTAGCTTGCAGCAACTCATAATGCTTCTGATGCATCTGCTGCCTATCTAAAGCTCACGTTCTACAGAAGCTGTGATTAGAGTGAAGTGTCCTGCCTCTGCCTAAAGACTCCTAGTAAAAGTCAGTTCGTTAATATATTATGGCTGATGGCTGATGGCTGATGGCTGATGGCGCATCAGAAAAGCATTGTACATAAATAACCATGGGAAATCACTGCCGGTGTGTTTCAGCAGCCGTGAGGCTCACCCTGCTGGCCATTATCTGGCAGTCAAAGCAAACATTAATGTAATCTCCACTATTTACATTAAAACAGAGAGACAAGATGCAGTGGCTCAGATATTACAGAGCACAAAAAGGCACTTAGTAAATACATATACAAATAAACTATACATATAAAATCTTAACAAAAAACAGAAATGTGCAATTAAGTACAGGTATATGTGTTTTACTCCATTTTTAACATTCAAATACTGTGGAAATATTGCATCAGCAGTCAACTGGAAAACAAACAATACTGAAATGTAATTGTGTGCTTTATATGTGCCAATGATCAGCAGCATTTCAATATAAATATACAAGATACTCTGTCCTCGTTATGAATGCTGCATAAAGCTTGCAATATTTGGCTTACAATGGGTTTGTGATTGTTTAAAAATCAGAATGGTTTAGTCACTTTTTTGCTGTGAACCAAACATGTCTGGCTGAAATTGAAATCTATTAAAACCTAAGTTTGCTCTTTAATTGCAAATAATACACAAATGTGTGTCATTCTGTAGCCAACAAAGAAAACATGGCCTTCACACTAGTAAACCCAGAATTAAATTCTTCTGTCCAAGAATTTAGAGATAGTCTAGTTCCAACAGTTATGTTCGCTACTGCATAAGTATCGCATGTATGTAAAAATTCAAATCTGGGTTCCAGTCCTAGTAAAGATAGTAAACGATCTTTTACTGCCTGCTGACAAAAGATTTGTATCTTTGCTGGTTTTGTTTGACATTAATGTGGCATACAATCACCATCTAGATAGACTAGAATACCAAGGTCAAATACGGTGTCCCACAAGCTTCAGCCTTAAGACCGATTTTGTTTATTTGGACAGGCTGCCATTAGATACAATTATCCAGAAACATGGGATTAACTTCAACTGCTACACAAATGACACACAACTTTATATCTCTACCACCTCAGACAAAAAACATAGATGACATAACACTGAGGACTGCATAAAAGATGTCCTGTAACATTCTCTTGCTCAACGCAGGTCCTTTACTAGGTCTAAAAGTTGCCAGAAACAATCTGTCAAGTCTAACGCTTGATCTTGCTGCTTCCTCAGCATCTCCGGTGTCAAAGTATCTTGGTGTCAGTATCGACCAAGAACTGTCGTTCAATGCACACATAGATACAATTACTAAAATAGCACCTCTTTTTTTATAAACTATGAAAAAATATTTATTAAAACAGTTAGTGTCAGGAAGAACAAGGAAATTGCCCACATTAATCTGATGTAATCAAGTTTTCCATGGCTTCCAATAAAACTTTGTATCGAACAAACAAACAAAAAAAAACAGTTCAGTGGTAAGCTGAGAAAGATGGTAAAGATAAAGCGTAGATGTATTACCAAAAGACATATATTAATGTATGATATACATATAAGAACTGAGTAGGGCTGGAGCATTAATATACATGTAATACACATATAAGAACTGTATGGCGGTGGAGTTTTAGATGTTTAATTCGCGTCTCGGGCCGACGGAGATTCTGGATTTTTAGGTTCTGAGAGATGCCCATAATGTGACATTATTTAGGAAGCTCAAAATCATGTGAAACATTTTGCACGGACGTTTCTCCTCTGCTGATCCTGCGGTGATTTGGCGATAATATATAAAATGTTTAAAAATGCATTGTAACGGCGTTACTGACATTTGTACCAAGTAAAATATGACCAGTTTCTGTTCTGTTATAACTTACATTACCACGTTACAGCAAAAAGTAATGCAGTACAGTCATTAGTCACTTTTGTAACCTGTTACTCCCAACACTGGATATGAATATAGTATGAGCTATAGTCACAGTTCCAGATATTAGAGATGTTAACTTGCAGGTACATAATCTTACCGGATGTAATTACAGAGTCTGGATCTGCAGCTGATTGTTGTTCACTTAGATCTTTAGATCTTTCACTTGTCCCCAGAATTATGAAAGCTACATCAGGGGAAAGAGCCTTTTCATACAAAGTCCCCCAGCTCTGGAATACCCTTCCAAATAATGTTCGACACTCAAACACAGTCTCAGTTTTTAAGTCTAGGGTGAAAACCTACTGTTAGTCAGACTTTCCCTGTTCAACTTTTCCTGACAGATAGAGCTGGGAGGCGATGGCACAGAGAATTCTAGTAAACTGGGATGCTGGTGCTGTCGTGCCACCACTCCTCACATTCACTTAGGTTGATTGATGGTGGAATGAGGGCATCAGTGTCTCAGGGTGTTCTCACATCTGCCACACCCCTCAGCTCTGCCCTTTCTGGTTAGGCTGCTGTAACAAGTTATGTGGGCATCTCGACTATAACTCTTCTCCCATACATTTTTTTTTCAGGTTTTGGATTAAATTGTTACTTAATTGCTTAACCACAATAGTTAGCAAGTGACTTGCTGATTCCGTGTGTAGAGGGCTCATTTCCTGCACTTTCTTATGTTTTATGTTTATCTCCCAGTTCATCTATAAACAATCATTATTGTATTAATAAAAGAACTCATTGACAAATAATTGATTAATCAGCCTACATATTGTAAACGAGTGTGAGGAACTGAACCAAAAATGCTACAACTTAATAAATTAAAAAATGGGTAAAATAAACAACAAATTTATACCAACTTTATAACAAATAAATTATAAAATGTATCATAAAACGGATTGTGTGTAACTGCCAGGTTTACTAGCAAAGATGCTGACAGTTCAGATATCTTTTTTAAAAATATGATTAGTGTATTTAATTATTCATTATTTGTTATAACGCTAATATAATGCTACAATAACGCATTACTTTTTATCTGTATATATATTTATTCTGTTAAGCTGATCAGGTTCACTTTGACATGAGTTGGCCCACTGTCACAGAGCCCACCACTAATTCTGTTTGGTACTCCAGGCTTTCCCCCTCACCCCTACTATATGTTTCAGTTTTGCACCACATATATATCAGGAAACCACCTAAAACGATTTAATGTAACTCATATGATGATAACGCTAAAATAAAACCAAAGGTAACTGCGCATGCGTGTAATGCCACGGTCTTACCCTCGACCTGTTGCAGTGTGTTTGCAGCAGCTGGAGAACCTGCCAATCATATGGGGAGGGGGCGGGGTCTGCCTGATAACGGGTAGAAAAAAAACAGCGAGGTGGAGAGCCGGAGAGAGTCTTCACTCCGATCTGAAGCTCAAGACCGGTCAGCATGTCTTCAGGCTGGTCAGCAAACGACCACAAGAGTTACACAAACCCCGCTTCGGTGGGGCTGAAGAGGCCGAGGGCGGACTCAGGGAACAAAGTCACTGTGGTCCTCGGAGCTCAGTGGGGAGACGAAGGAAAAGGGAAAGTTGTGGATCTCCTGGCCACAGAGTCTGATATTGTGTGCAGATGCCAGGTAAGGCTTACAAGGAAATTGAGATGACATTCAGGGGTTAACAACATTTGTTTTCTCTGTTTGCCAGTGATGTGAATATGAAGCTCTTACATGATGCCATGTCTGAAACCTATTATTTTTGAAAAAAAAAAAAGAGGTGCTACGACTGCTAGTTGCAGTTCTGATGTAATTTTCAGCAAGGTACCGTCCCCACACACTGTTTTTGGGCGCTGTTCCTGGCTGCCCGCTACTTCACTTGGTGAATGGGTTAAATACGGAGATAGAACTTTGTTCTGTTCACAGTGTGTGCTGTGGTGTGTTGACTAATGGCAGAATGGCCTCTTTAGTTAAATAAAGACAACATGAATTAATACAGGTTATAAAAGAAAAAATAGTTGAAGAATGTACACGTACATATACAATATACTGTATACTACACATTATGATGCATGTGTGTGTGTGTGTGTGTG
>JBBMFX010000001.1:35276466-35296335 GCA_037832545.1 Rhabdalestes septentrionalis
AGTCAAAGGCTTTAAAAAAGAAGTGTGAATGTTACAATATTGAAAATAAAAGTCAAAATAAGAGTCAAATTGAGAAAACAAATGTTGGAAGGTCATTGGTATCAAAGCATAACAAGTTTAAAGTGTCATCTCAAAGCTGTAAGTGTCGCATAGGTGGAACCAGGACGTCTCAAATCTGTTTGGTGTGGTGAGTTCTGCAATGGATGCTGCCCCTCCAGTTCTCTTCACTGTGGCTGTGAAACCTCCTGTCTTTCACTCAACTCTAAACAAAGCAGTAATTCTAATGACTTGTTATATCCCCAGCAGCTACAATGCTTCATATTTGCATGACAGAAAGCACAAAAAAACACTCGTCTCTAGCGAGTGGAGGGAGCCACAACTGAACACTGACCTGGACGAATGAAGAGAGGAACGCTGCTCAGTTTTTCTCATTATTTGCAGGTATCTCACACCCGAGCAATTAGAGGTGACAGCAGTGTAAAATATTCAAAGCGACACACCCAGCTAGACTGCTACACTCTGTATATGTGCCTAAGATCACATTTATGTTATGTAAACATTTGGCTGGGGGACTTCCAGATATGTCTGTAAACTTTGATTAGTGGACCACAGGTGCAAAGTGGCTTGGGGCAGTTAGTTCAGGGCAAACAGTTTTTTTTCTGTTTTCAGTTACCTTTGTTTGTATGCAGAACATTCAGGTGCAGCTCAGGTTTCCAATTAGGACAAAACATTGCTGCTTGATTTGTGATGATGTTGAGGACAATCCGGGGACTGCACAGTGACTAAACCTGTTTCAGAGGTCATACTGAGGTTTGTGGTTTAGCTGAGGTGCACACTGACATGACGCATTTCCTAATTCAACAGAAATATTGGTTGTATGGATGTGCGCTCAGCCCAGAGACACTTTGCTGCTGTATTTGGGAAGAGGGGCCCTGAGTGTGGTCGTGTGTACTGGGACACACTTGGACACTTCCCAGAAGGCACGTGAACACACACCCGAGTAAATAAGTCGACTGGGGGGGGGGCGGGGATAGGATAAGGCTGGGGTGTCAAGACGCTGTCTGAACCATGACACACTGAAGAGACTTGCTCTATTGTTCAGTGGGGATGGTAGAAGTATTACCATCTAGAATGAGCTAAATTCATCTCATAGAACAATACGGGTGTCCATCCAGCTTTGCAGCATTACTTTACGCTTCCAGGACTTTCTTTGGTGAAACATTTGGCTCTATGTTACATCCTCACACTCGCGCATCATGTCACGTTACTGCACGTGTCCGAGAGCAGTTATCCCCCTCGTTACTCTCCTTCATCTTGGCCCCCTTTTTTATGTGCGTGGTGAAGTTCCAGGTTGGTTGTGGGGTCTTTTGTGAAAGGCTCTGGTGCAGCTGTTGAGGCTTTCATCGCGGCCTCCTCTCGTCCCGGCGTTTTACTGAAAAAGGTCACGCTCCGTGCCGGCTCCTCTTACCCTGTGCCACATGCCAGGGACCCCTTAAGGCCTGACCCGCCCCGCTGGCTGCTGGACGGACTTAAGTCCGGGCGCGCGGCTTTGTGTCCCCCCCAACCAAATCGCGCAGGGACCAGCTGTGTCCGGAGAGACGGAGTGAGAGAGAGGGAGTGGGAGAGGTAGGCCTGCCTCAGTGATGTTGATGCTATAAATACGGGTTAGGCTCAGTTGAAGAAATGACAGCTGTGCGCTGGAGCAAGGACACCCCTCATCAACGTCCTCCTCTCCACCATCAAGGGGTCACAACACAAAAACACATGAGAGAATGGAAGCACGTGGCATACAGTTGTATAACTGGCCTACGTTTTTATGTCGAACAGAACGGAATAGAGTTTCTATTAATGCTGAAGCGACAGTTTGGTGAGTGGTAATATTTACATTTGTGGCATTTAGCTGACGCTCTTATCCAGAGTGACGTACATCAGGGCTCGAGTAGTCCACGTCTGTATTTTAGTCCTGTAAAACTAACCTTACGTCAACATCCACAATTCAACTGTGATTTAAACAACACCCATCAAATGGTACCCAAACAACACATGTCAAAGAAAGTCAATAGCTAGTAGTAAGAGTTAGAAAGGGTGTTTATGTAGTTTTTTTTGTTTTCTTTATTTAAAAGTAGTAAACAAGTGAAGTGAGAGAGATGAGAGACATCAGTAGTCACCAAGGTGCTCCTTGAAGAGGCGGGTCTTTAGGCGATGCTTGAAGACAGTTTTCTTTTAATGAAGTCAGTAAACCAGGAGGTGGTTGGTTTCCAAATCCTGTTTCTTTAGTGCTGGACAAGATTAGTGTAACGAAAAGGTGGTTGAAGCCCATCAATCTTCATTGTGTGAATTGTAATTGCCTCATCCCTCAGTTAATTGACTATTGAGGAATCTCCAATAGATGTAGCTGATGTAGTTTCTGGTCACGATTTGACACGCTACCATATGTAAAATCAGACAAAAGCTCTTCTGTTTGTGTCACGAGGCCAGTTGTGTAGTAGCTTTAGATGGAAAGGCCTGATGAAAGCTGATGATCCAGCTTTCAGTTCAAATGAGTCCAGAATTTGTTAAAAGGTCAGGCCATTGATATCGTCTAATTCAAATGTCTTTGGAAAATGTTATTTGTGCTGGATGTGCAACTACAGGGCTTTTTGATTGCACCCTGTGAGATTGTATTAACCTGTGTGTTGGAACAGTCTCAGACTTGCTTTATTTTGGTTTTTGATGTGTGTCTGTAAGGTGGAGCTGCTGTGAACTGTGAGGAGACAGATCTACCATGTGGAAACTGGACCAAAGGAAGAGTTCCATTCCAAAATGCCGTCTATCCACAGCAGTGGCCTGAAAAGGATAACAGATGGTCTCTAATGCAAACCACGTCATTTGGCTATTAAAGGTGGTACTGATCATAAAAAGCCGTAGAGAGTTCTTGCACGAGTAAAGCCCACTCCTAACTATAAATCATGCAAAAGGTTCATGAAAGGTTTAATTCACAAAAATGGTCTTTAATGCGTTTTGGAACAAAACCCTTCAAATAGATATTTTTCTAATGAATTGTATGGCTTTGTCGCTTTAGAATTTCATGATGAATGGACGTTATGGGGCCATTTTTTGTGTGATATCTCCCAGGGGACCATCCCCAGACCTTCCTAGTGAAAGCTGAGCATCTCTCTCCATAAAGTTCCAGTTATTGCTAAGATCAGTTTTTGCAGTCAGACCCCTAAATTGTGTAAATTAGATTTTTTTCCCCCCTGTGGATCATCTTTGTGTTGTGCAGTGGCATGTTTTTGGCATGTTTACTGGCATTTCTAACCTTCGTGAAGCAGGGCGAGGAAATGATGTGCAGAATTGAATTATGTTAGGTGAAGTTTAATAAAAAAAAACATTTGACAGTATGCCTGGGTTTTGACAGTACATGGGTCACTTTCTCTGCATCTGACTCGTTTCAGGGTTGTGCTTTGGTGTGTGTGTGTTTGTGTGTGTGTGTGTGTGTGTGTTTGTTGGGGAGCATCACTTTTTCTCGAGTGTGACCACCTGTCTTTTGTTGTGAGGTAAATAAATAAATAAGCATGGCCGGGCACCAGCTGTCCCTGGCAGTCCGTTCAGAGGTCAAGGGCTCCCACCGCTGGCCTCGCGGGGTGAAGACGTCCAAGTTTCGACTTCACTTCCCCTCCAAAGACTTCCCGCCGCTCGGGGAATACATGCAAATTCGCCAGCTCTGGCTAAATGGAAATTACATGAGAATTTTTGATCAGCGAGGGCAAAAACATAACTCATTAAGTCAAAATGCTGCGAGATGAGGCTGGAATACATAAGCATCAGAAGTGCTTCTGAAGTCTGTGTTTCCTGCGCGAAGACGAAATTGATCTCTAGCAGGGTTTAAACATGTTGGAGCCATTTAGAGACCCTCTTAAAGCACTTCAAAGGCCCTGCAAGCTATTTAATTGTCTAGAAGTCTTCTCCGCACCCCCTTATTTACAGTCAAGTGGCAGTGCCGGTGTCTTCAGGTGCTGTCGAGTGAGGGGCTTTTGTAGGCTGCTGGTTTCAGCTTCCGGATGAACTGGTTCGAACTTGGTCGCACCGCAGTAGTTTCCAGTGCTCCGAGGCACAACCTAAGAGTTGCAGAGGACAATAAGGAGGCTGAACCACCATATCCAGACAAAGGAGGTAGTAGGATAAGGCTGGGGTTGCTGGGGTGATGTGTGTGTATTGAGGAGGGGGGGTCCCAGGCTGTCGTGCCCGTGGTCCTCCATGAGCGTGTGTTCCCGGTGGGGGCAGGGCTGTGGGAATCTCATAGCCGAGCCGCTGCATTTCTATAGATGTGCAGCCAGAGAATAATTAGGAGCCCACACCCCAAGAAAATGACCACTGAACTGGCTTTGAGATTCCAAATTAGCCACGCATTGCTCCCTTTACACTCTTCCCTCCTTTCATCCCCTTCCTTGCCCAGAGCTGCTTGTTTGTTTGTTTGCAAGAATGCAAATGAGCATTGAGGCGACAGTAGCTGTTGTTTTCAGGGAGGAAGAACTTTGCATGAGGACGTCGCATGTTGCTTGAGAATGTTTTTGTTGTTCAGCTAACATTGAAATACACTTATCGAACTCTAAAAGGTTTGGATTTTGAGGAAAACAAAAGTTATTTTGTTGGAAGCAGTTGTATGTTTACATCCTGTATAGAGAACATACACATTCTTATGCTCAATACAGAATTAAATTATTGGGGAAAATGGATATGTATGTTTTACACAGGCCACATTTGATATGAACCCCCCCCCCCTTCATATATGTTGAATGAACAAATATTGTGCACTTAAATTAGCTGGAAACTGCCCTATTTTGATCCCTGTAAATGATGTTTAGTTCCTGTCACTTAGAAAATCAGAAACACATGCCGTTTCACCACGATTTTTTTTGCATACAACTTTATGTGACACATGATGAGGACATGACCTGCAGTGTCAGAACAATATGACCGGCAGCTGTAGCAAGTTCTTTCTACAACGCTATAGGAGTTGTTGATAGAGGAAGAAACATCAATGACCTGCACAATGACTTTGTTGTCTGTATACAGCAGCTCTTTTACTTTCAAACACAGCCCTATTTATGAACAGATAACTGTAGAGATCCTCCTTGACAACTAAGTTAAGGTCACTGAGGAGACACTCTGGGCCACCTCACTGAAGAGTACTTGTTATAACAGAGGTACCAGTTGATGTGGGTGGAAGGGGGAAGAAAAAAAACAAAAACAATTTACCATCTGTAAGGAAAACCCATTAATATTCTGTGAAGCCAATTATCAAAAAGCACAGAGCCCAATGCTAAATCGCACGGAGAAATCCTCAGGAAATACACACCCAGTTGTCACGTAAAATGTTCTATTTATTCTATGCATGATCGAAATAAAAGTTCTAGCTCAAGATTGTCACTTTTTCACAGCACACACACGAGTACACATAGAAAGCGGCAAATGAAAACCACAAAAAAAAATACTGCCCTACCTCCAAAAAAACAAACCCCAATCAGTGTTTCAGAACAAACAGATTGTCATCTACATTCACTAAAGCACTAACATCGAAGCATTTGTTTCCTATAAAATATATGTTTCTTATCAAAAACTTATATTAAATCTAATGGCACTTCTACAAAGTCTATTAAAAACGTTCTCCATTTAGTAGCATCTTTCATTACTCAAGTCAAGTCAAATTCGGAGATACAGTAAAATCTTTGCACAAGAAAGAAATCAATAAATATTTCTTATGATTATACAATTTCACAGTCTGAACCTTAGAAGACAATATTCCAGTTATTAAGCTTTACATGTGTTTCGTAGAGTTGTATTGAGGAAAGAAAAATCAGAAGGACCAAAAAAAAAAAAAACGCACCAATGCGCCCTCAAGCCATGGCTTGAGCGTTTTCTGGAAGCATGTAGATTTTGCAATAAAGGACTAGTGTTGTCATACTATTGATATTTACTGGCTTTCTGCTGGTCGTGTGACACATTTGACTGGTTCATTGCTGATCACATGACTGTGGCCATTTTTCTAACCACTAAAGACAATTATTCATTAAATTCCTTCATTTCATTTGGACAAATACCAGCCCACACATACTAACATTTTCTTATTTAGTGTTGTTTTCACTGTAAAACATGCTTCACCTCCCTTTCAGTAGCAGATAAGCTGAACGATGAATAGGATGTTCCCAGCTGCTGCTTGTTTTTACAGATACCTGTGTAGAACGGATACTATTGTTAATATTATAGGCCTGCAATAATGCCCGATATATTAATTTGCTGTTTGAGTAACTGTAGTGTCAACAAGGCACATACTGTGTAGAGCAATCAAGTAAATAGATATGACTTCAGCAACAAATGACACTGGAGTCTCTCCATCAACATTTGAACACATGTGTGATAAGAGAGCACCTATAATCTGGGGAGTCTCCAGCCTTAGGAGTGGGAAAACAGTTACATTCCAATCCTAGGAGTAACAAAATTACAACATTCTTTTCAACTGTTCAATTGAGTTCAGATTCTTTTTACCATAGAGTTTGGCAAGCATTTGTGTTTGTTGGTACCACCCACAAATTCCAGTGTTCCTTTTTATCTTTCACAGAAACTCTTCAATACACAGAGATGAATAATTTAAATAAAGGCAAAGTTGTTGTTGTTTTTTTTTTTTTTTCATAACTGTCCAACAAATGTGCAAAGATGAAATGGTTTGAGAGTGTAGTCCAGTCACTGAGATCGGAGTCTGTCCATCTCGCGAGACTTCTCTTAGCAGTCCATTTTTCGCCTCAGCTCCGTGGGTTTCTTGAGAAAAAAAGGGATCGATGGATCAACTGTGAGAGAAATATAGTTACTAACCCCTTCAGTTAGTGGCGGGATATGATGCTTAACACCCCTGAGGGACGTCTGGGAGTGAGGAAACTTTTACAGGTGTTCAGCAGATGCAGGTCTTCAGCATGTGCTTTGCGAGGCGGGAGGCGTTCCGCTGCTCCTCTGTTCCATTTTGAAGCCGAATGTAGGAGCTCAGCTGGGTTTAAAAACAACTGATCGCAGGTGAACCTGGGGAAGACATCGACTTCAGAAGTCGACATGGAGAACTGCAGCGTTTTAGGAGAGATTTCAGACGTTCTCGACTCCAAGGGAGCAAAAAAAAAAAAAATTTGGATAAATAAAAAAAATACATATTTACAATAAATACACAGTTAGAAATAGCAGCCTACAGGATATCAGTGTGGTATCTACAGTCTATGTATGCACAATGCAAGTGCTTCTTAGCATTTCTGGCGTCAAATTGTGATTAAGATGGCTTTATCTACACAAGATACAATGAAACAATAAACCCATATACAGCAACTGATTTTACAATCAATTGTCCCAGTAAAACTGAGGGGAAAGTACCAGTACGGCAAGATATTAGGACCCCCCCCAAAAAAAAACACAAAAAAAAGAGTTGTCTATGCTTCGGATGTCAAGACTACAGTAAACCCTGAACCAACAAAACTAATAAATAATTCTAATCAAGTTTTCTCAGGAAAAAACAAACAAACAAACAAAACGTAGTAGTACGCAAACTTTTTAGTGCTACTTGCCATCACGACTAAACCATACATACAGTGTGAACTTAAACCAACACAATGAACTCAAGAACATTAATAAAGAAAAAAAACAAACCTACATTAAGGGAAAAAAAACATATACTTTTCCACCATTCTGGTGTTTCGACAAATCCTAGATCATTAGTGTCCCCAATTTAACTTACAAAGAAAATATATATTCATAATAAAGCCCCGGTGGGACTTTACAGTGGGATAATTCATGAGGACATGCCCATTCCTACTGACACTGGTCTGCTATGCCTGTCCTACCAACAACCAGTAAATCAGCATTTCAAAGTAAAGGTTCTCGCCCATCCAAAACTTACTGATTCAAACATTTCACTGAAAAACGAATTCAGGTCTTTTAGCTGCATTAGTTAACAGAAAAAGTAGAAATTAGATTCAAACATCCATAATACAGATGATCTGTGCGGTACTTTTGTTCCTTTTAGGTAGTTTTCTTTTCAGCTGATGACAAGAGAGCATATGACCCTGATTCCCCAGAGCTGACACAAAGAAATAATCAATAATTACTCAATTCTCTTCTGTTTCCACGCAAACAATAAAGCAAAATATGGAACTGTTTAAAAAAAGAGGTGTTTTAAATTACAAAACGATGTTTAATCCTATATTACGCTGATCATCTTTTTTAATTTACGAATGCTAGATTCAACTTAATCCAATGTTTTTTTTCCAATCCCGCAGTAGGAATCGTTCATTTGTTCACTTCTGAGTGTTCAACAGTGGCACAGCCTATGTTACAAAACTTTGACATTGACTTTAGAAGATCACTGCCAGTGACTGACCCAAGTGCAAATGTCTTCACTTCACTTAAGTGGGTGTAGGGAACACTTAGGTGACCCTAGTGCTTCACACAATGCTTAGCTCTGTGTCAAAAAACAGAAAAATACTGGATATTATTACAGCCAATATTCCATCCACTGTCCAGTCATGTGCATGTTCAAAAATATTTGACTGTGGCTTGGACGCCACTCAAAGGTTAAAGTGAAAATCAAATCTGCACAGCTTCCTTTACCCCAAATGTAATCAGCCATCATCACAGGCATCAAAAACTGGCTTCTTTAGATCTGCACTGGAGTTGCAAGACTAATGTATGTAACATGTTAGAGAAGCTTATTTAAAGCTGTTAACTGTCTAAATGATCCCACACTTGCCTTAAACCACATCAGGTTATCTTAATTAGACTTTTAAGCACTAGGGGTCGGTGTCTTGGACAGGGATTAAGCCTAGTCCTGGATTACGTAGTGCTGTGAACAGGGATTTTCCATTGAAAAGGAAAGGGTAGTCCGAGACTAGTCTTAATCCCTGTCTGGGAAACAGACCCTAGGTGTTTTCGATCCGGTATGATATACTGTTCTCTATGAAACTGGGCAAAAGTGCAGACAAAATGCAGGCTCTGAAATGGTTCAGTGTGTTTCAGATGACTTCAGTATATAACGTAGTTTGAAGCAACTGTGCGATGTTTTATGCGTTTCATTACTTGTTAGCTACACCCTTAGCAAATAAGATCTTTAAAAGGGTTGTTTGACATAAAATTTTGTGCAACCCTTTTGATAGTCTGCACTTTTCTAGAAAGAACCATAAACAACTGTAGAGAAAAAATATTTAAGCAGGCAGAGAAAAATTTAAGCATAAAAAAAAAAAACTTAAGAGCCCCAAACATGCACTGTGTGACCAAGTGCATTTGGGGTTAAAGGGAAAACTGTGTAAATCTGAATTAACGCAAACTACTGTTTTAAATGTCATATGCAGCTGAACTTGGAACCAGGAGTACGAAGGCAGCACAGAGAGGCACGACGGCTATTATCCGATGGCGAGGGTCTTGACGAGGGCGCAGTGGAACTTGCGGATGTGGCGGTAGAGGTCGCCTGACTGTGTGAAGCGGCGTTCACACCACTTGCAGGCGTGAGGCTTCTCTCGCGTGTGTACCACGGCGTGCCGGCTCAGGTTGTGCGAGTACTGGAAGCTCTTGCCGCACTGGCCGCACGTGTAGGGCTTCTCGCCCGAGTGTGTGCGTTCGTGCCTCTTCAGCGGGTACATGCAGGAGAAGGTCTTTCCGAACTGCGAACAGGTGGGTGCCGAGCCGTCGGGCGACAACTTGGAGCGTGAGTGCGAGTCCCTGTCGCGGAAGTGTGAGCTGAGGTGCAGCTGCAGTGTGTGAGGGCTGGGGAAGGCCTTGCTGCACAGGGGACACACACACACAGGCGGGCCGCCCGCCGGGAGGAGTGCGCCGCTGGACGTGGAGATGTCAGAGGATGCTAGTTCATCTTCATCATCATCCTCACTGTCGCCCAGGAGTCTCCCTCCTCCGTGTCTCGGCACCCCTCGGCCCTCCTCGCTCTGCTCTCGGGTACGGACACACGCTCCCACCCCCACCCCCACCCCGACAACAAGGGCGCCCACTCTCCCTCCACTCACTAGATCTTCTTGCTCCTCCTCCTCCCCCATCTCCTCCTCCTCCTCCTCCTGCAGCATCAGGTGCTCCTCCAGGGCCGGGCCAGCGCTGCCAGGGAAGAGGGCGGTGAACCCTGTCACCAAATTCCCAAAGCGCCGGCTCTCGGGGCCTCCTGCTCTGTCCTCACGCTCTGACAGCGCGTCGTGTTCGTTGCGAACAAGTGGCTCCGTGCCCTGCTGCTGGCTGTCGAGGGCCAGCTGTCCCACGCCGTCTCGGCCCGACGGCGGCTTGAAAGACAAGTCCAGAGCGCAGTCCGTGTCGTCCGCCGCACGGGACC
Organism: Rhabdalestes septentrionalis; assembly: GCA_037832545.1. NCBI lineage: Eukaryota > Metazoa > Chordata > Actinopteri > Characiformes > Alestidae > Rhabdalestes > Rhabdalestes septentrionalis. Next base: position 35,286,806 of record JBBMFX010000001.1, read on the forward strand.
TCTGGGACGGCGCGACGGCCGGACCGCTGACACCGGCTTTTGTTTTTCCAGCTGTTTGGATGCGGGGCTCGGCCTCGGCTGACACATAATTGACACCTACAAGGTCCAGGGACCTGGCGGGGTGACCGTTCGCCTTCTGCCTCGCCAGCACAGGCCCGTCACAATCTGTGACAGCCAGGCCGCCGTCACTGGTGTCCATGTCATCTGCTGGGGGGGCCCTCTGGGGGATCTGCTGCACTTTGCTGGGCTGCAGTTCTCCATCAGACAAGCTCTCTCTGTCCAGGCAGCTCAGGCCCACGCTATCCATGAGTTTCTCGTCCAGGGAGCACAGCTCCTTGTCTTTTAACCGGCCCTTGCACACCTTAACGATGTCGTACATGTGGAGGTAGCTGGCGGCAGCCAGCACGTCCTCCACAGGCAGGGTGCTGAATTCCAGCTTCCCCTCATACATAAATTCAAGTAGCAGGCCGAAAGCCGGGGCTGTCACAATGTCACTGTTCAGATGCACAACGTCCCTTTTGTCTAGCTGGTCCCTGTAGAAGAGGTGGAAGTACATGCTGCAGGAGGCCAGCACGGCTCTGTGAGCTTTGAATCTCGCCTCTCCGACAAGAACAGTGCAGTCACAGAGGAAACCTTGGTGACGCTGCTGACTCAGACACTGCAGCAACTGGCGGCTATGGTCTGGGAACTCCATTCTTCTCTCATAACCTGGCGGAAAACAGGAAAAACTGGATATTAAATAAACGCCAGGCAGCCATTCACAGCGCGACAAACAGGCTCGGCGTCGTTAATGGTGTTAGAGGCCACAGGAGAGGCAGGAGTAAAAACACCTACAACCTTACAAATAAATACATAAACACACACAACTTTAATTAAATGGGATTCAACTTTTTTTTGGTGGACGTTCCATGCAGTAAATCACAGCATATCTATACAAAAAAGTCTGTTCTACAACATACAAACTTTATCTAGAGTTCGTTTAGAAGCGTAAACATGAGTATTATCGTATATAGAGGTTAAAGAATGCTAGAATGAGTCGTTCAGGAGAAAAGCAGTAGAAATAAGCATTTTGTTGGTAGCAAAAGTACCTTCGTTCATCCTCGTTGTGCTCGGGGCGCGCGGCGCAGACCGAATGTGAACCCGAGAGCGAAAGAAAGCGGTGGTCGCCGAGCAGCGCGCGCACTCCTCCGCCCGACTCTGCGAGAAAAGAGCCGCACAGCGCCAGAAAAGAGCCGCTAATTACCCCGCGAGCAGTGCGGAGTGTGTGGAGTCAGCTGCTCTGACATCAGGCGCTCCCTCCAGCTGTGCTCGCCTTCACGCCATATGTTCCTCCACACCGAGCGAGCAGAGCCCCTCTCTCAGCCTCCACATCACCACTCTCGCCCTGAAACCCCTCCACTCATACTCAGGAGAGATCACCACCCCCACCTCCCCCCAAAAAACAAAACAAAAAATATATATACAAAACAACCCCAAACTCCCTGAAAAGTCCCAGCTATCAAATAACGGGTGATTCCAAACCAACTTTGGCGCAAGTTGCTTTTATACGACGATATAAAAAAACGCCAACTTTCAAACACATTATTAGTCGGAGCCTGTTTTAATTTTATTTTGAGGTAGACCTCATCATTACGGACAGTTTACGCGGTGACACGACAGGTTAGGAAAACAGCAGAAGACGATTTAAAAAAGTTTAAAGTGGCGATATTAAAGGCGATTTAATGTCTGGATCCTTTAACAGGAGGAACTGGAGAACTGCAGGGTCCGCGGACGGAGCAGTCGAGCCCAACTTTGCACACTCGCTGCTTCTGCTCTTAAACAGCTCGTACTCACAGGAACGGCGGCTCTCGGGGTCTCCTCGGAGGTTCCGTCGTCAGTCCATGGTGTGTGGCCAGATGTTGGGGTCTGGTTAGCGCGGGCAGAGCTGTGGAGAAGCCCTCCGTGCGAGCGGAGTTCATAGCAGCAGCAGCAGCAGAGGCACTGCGCTTGTGTGGAGCAGGTTGTTTGGGTCCAGTCTCGCGATAACGCCGCTGTGGACTGTACTGCTGTTCCCACTCGCACCGTGGCAGCAGCAAGCAGGCCTGCCCTCCCACAGCTGTGCAGGCTTATCAGTAACGACCTGAACTTCTTTACTGATCCTCACCTCTTACACACACACTTCAGACCCCTTTCTACCTCTGTTTTCACTCCCAGTCTCAGGGACTTACCCTAAAACCCGGCATAACGTTATTATCTTTCTTGGTGCAGGAGGACAGGATCAGTTTGTTCCTCTATGCTTCAGCATCATACCGTTCCACACACTGCTCCCTGGGCGCTGTGTTACTGGCTGCCCACTGCTTCACTCGGGTGAAGTATTAAATACAAAGGAAAAATTCCCTGCTGTTCACAACGATGTGTAAACTTCCGTGTTTCCTCATGTAAGTTGCTTTGGATGAAAACATGTGGCTAATGTAATGTCATTTACTTCCAAAAACGTTTGCTTTCAGTTTGCTTTATTAATGACATCCATTAACGAGGCTCATGTATGTTACTGCATTCAACAAGCCAATAGTAATTCCTTAATGTTCCCAGGCATTTAGTGTGTATAAAAATGTGTTCCCCTATCTTGAATATGTATAACCTTATCAAAACTCCGTACTATGAAAGGCCCCAGTCATAGAACACATCGACAAAGCAACCCGACCTAAAGCCAGATGCCTCTCCCCATTAGTTGCTGAGTGTAGCCTTAGGTAAAAAAAAAAAAATCTTCAAGGTCACAAAACTAGCCAATTTCAGACTAAAAGGCATATCCTCACGTGTACCACTCCGCCAAGACTTGAGGGGGGCAACTCAAAAATAGCCGAGAGCGTCAAAGTAAGAGCAGTCCCTTTTCTCCAGGAAATCAAGTGCCCACTAAGAGGGCGTTCTAGACGTTTAGCAGTGAAGAACCTGGCTAAGTTGTTTTTAGCATTCTAAATTGTGGCTATCCCATCAAGCAGGCCCAGCCAAATGCATTCCTCCCTTTTCAGTAGATTTAAGTGTATAATTAGAGGCCTTTGGAGACACTTCCCGCCTTCTTTTCTGCGCATTGTTGTGGGGGACTGATGTGCTGTGTGTGTGGGGAATTGAGGGCTATGGGGCTAATCCTGCTCAGAGCCGGAATGCCTTGGCACTGACTCACCCCTTAGCCATGCTAATGTTGCCCCACAGTACGGCATTCAGAAGCTGCCGCTTAACAGTTCACATATCTAAATTTGTCAAGAAGATGCTTAGCATGATGTGTGCGTTGAGTCCAAATGTAGTCATTTGTTTGCTTCCTATGATTGTGTATTATCATAATCTAGTCATTTAGTCCTGAAAGGCCTGAGTCAGTGAACCAGGCCTCTACTCCCAGACCACGCCAGAGGAAGCCTCCTCATATGCCGATCATATTCTCATAATCTGCCGAAGAGATGAATTCATTTCGAGCCACTTTTGACAATAAAATAGGTAGGAGTGGATTTAGAGAATGACCGTCACATTTTCAAACTATTGTTCCATTGTGGAGGTTGAATTTCCTGCGGTTTATATAGATTAAGAATCAAAGGAAGTCTAAACAGTTGCAATACTTGATGTCTGTACTTGGCGATTTCCAGCAACAAGTGCTGTGTGTATCGTCCAAAAGTGTGGAACGGGAGGTTGTAGACTCAATAGGCAGTATGAATATTAATGAGACCCCTGGCAGTCCTCCATGGACTTGGACAAATATTATTCAAGAATATCATGCGATTTAGAAAAACCTTTATTTTAGCTTTTGTGATGTGTAAAAAAAAAAAGAAGAATGCTTGGTGCTTTAAACTGGATGCGCCTTCATGCTGGATGCTGTTGTATTTACAGTCTAATGCTAAGACTCAAAACTGCTTTACCAGTAGAGCATTTTTCATCAGGCTCAGGCTGCGAGACATATCTTTTCCATTCAGTATTTGGAGCAATTTGAAATATTTGAGGTGTTTCTATTCTGAGCGTTCTAATTGTTGTTAAGGCACAGTGAAGACAAGGGTTTAGAGGTGCAGCTGCTGAGCTTCTGCCCTCCACAACTGCTTGGGTCACCTTTGGCCCAAGCCCCAGCTGTCAAATGCTTTTGAAAAGCCCATTTGCAGCTTCTCCCCTGGGTGCTGGGAGATTGTTGCTTTCACACTGATTCCAGACCAGTTTTGCTACCTCTCTTACAATGGTTGGGGTTCTGGATACTGTAGGGGGAACGTATCTTTTATGAGTATGAACAGGGTCCTAGCCCAGGGGAAACAGGGGGATGTTGCCTAACGTTCAGCAGTTCCTCTATTAAACCCATATTACATTTTCATACATTCAGGTAGAAATGAGCAGATGTGTAAAAGATCTACCAAATTACAGCCCGTTCTCAGGGCTCCCCTTGTCTTTAGCGGGGTCAGAGTATGCATATTTACTGATATTATTTAGCAATGTTACATTTCTTTAAAGTGTTCTAGAACTTTGTGAGATCATACAAGTATTAAAAATCAAATCTAAACTACGACCAAACTAAGATCAAAATCTAAAATAAGACTATATATAAATCTATAACTCAGACGAAGCATAGAAGAAAAAAAAAAGCCTGTCAATAGGTAGGTATCACTGATGGCACAGTTGGGCCCCAGAGTGATTTCCACAGATTTATGATCATGAATCAGTTGTAAAAAAGTCATTTTATGATCATAAATCAGTGGTTTGATGTTAGATGGCTCACTGAAGACAAACATACAGACTGAAAGAATGAGTCACAATTTGATTACGGTCCACTTATAAATGACAAAACTCAAATACACATATAGAGTGTTGGTATGGGTAAAACAGTGGGTTACAAAGCACATGATTTGCATACCCTTTTACCTTAAAAGCATTTAACAAAGTACCTTTTTCATGGATAAGGCCAACAACGTTTACCTCAGAATGACCTCAAAACCATTTCTCTGACATTCAGCGGCATATTCATAAACATTTCATATAAAAACTTTCTGTGAGCACTTTTATAGTCAGTAAACCCTGGTTCCGATAACCAGTCAACAATTCTAGCCATTTCACATCAGACCACTCTGAACAACTTTGTTTCTAGACAACTTGGAAAGTCTGTGGAATTCCCCTTTGTAAATATATATATTTTTAAAGAGAACAGTGAATAAGTCACAGTTCAGCTTCTCTATCAAAAACAACATGGGTGTGATCTGAAGACGACGTCATTCCACAGGATGTAAATGACAGCAGTGTTGGTGCGGCAGGCCCCGGGCTTCCCTCGTTCAACCCCGGGAGGGAGGTTGATTGTGGTTTGGTGGGGTGTGTGTTTATGGGTAAGACAAAGCAGTTGTTGTGCACCCTGGGACCAGAGCCTCATTGAGCTGACGACTACGAGAGGTTCTCACAGGAGAGAGAGAGAGAGAGAGACAGAGAGAGAGAGCTTCCAGGAGGCTCACTCTTTCTCTGTGAACTCATCAATGGCATTCCCCCTGACCCTCTCTTCACAGACAATAGCAGCGCATTCCTTTGAGGACCTTCCCTCGGCCCAGCCAGAGTTTCACCACGTCCTCCATTCACAGCTCGAGCTCACACAACAAGCCCATAAGGTGCTCACCGCCTCACTCTCACAATCGGCATCTGTTCGCCGTTGAATAATATTTCACCGGTGTCATACGGAAACTCAACAACTATATTTTTACACCATGTGAAAGCCATTGAACCTTTCATGATGAGTGGACCAATACAAATGTTCCACAATGACTCGTCTCATTATATTGAAGGGTCACTCTGAATAAAATAAACAGTTTAACTGCGGCTTCATCCCTTGTAAACATGGCTGCGGGCTTCCCTTACAGAGATGAGAAAACCCCCGTCTGATGACTAATAAAAACTACAGTTGCTTTGGGCCGGATATTTGGATAGTGGCTCCTTTGAAATGCTCTTTTTCGGTGAAGAGAACGGAACACTCCCGTGATCCGTCACATGAGCAGAAACAGAAGCGAAAGGTTGCCACCTTCTTGTCTACATGTTTTCATGCATTTTGGAGTCATGGTAGATGGACCAGCTGAAGGTGCGGAGATGAGTTACATTAAGGCTAGGCTGGTTGCCTTTATTAGCAGTTAGAATGAAAGTCATTATTGACTGAGCACAGATTATGGATGGTTGGATAATGATTTGGATAATGCATACTGGCTATTATAGTAAGATAACTAGCAAATAGCTCTAAAAAATATCAAACTGATGTGGGTGAGGGTTGCAGTGCACAACTATATAGCAAAACGTGGTACGACAAATAACAGTAAATGCAAATTTTAGGTAAGAATGACTGTTTGATTGATGTAAATCTTAATCCTTTTCCTACCCCTGTACTGTTTGGTGATTATTATGAAATGGAATGAAGCTTAATTACAACACCAAGAATGTACAGTTTTTCAAACTGACTTTTTAGAAATGCATATCTTTCTTCCATGAAGGTCTTTGCATTGTAACATTATTTAGAAAGACTTTAAAAATACAGAAAGGAAGACAGATAAATTGTTGAACAGTGTTGCACACCCAGTCATTTTTTTCATTGAAGGAATAACACAATAAGTAAAAGTGTCTTTACTTTCTCAAAAAAAAAAGACTGAAGCTGGTAAATAAAGGAGTAATTAAAAAGTATCAGATCAAAGATTCTCGCTTACTGAGTTCCCTATGGTAACTGAACTATAGCTAAGTTTTAGTCTAAAACGCTAAAGCCCAAAAGTGCAGCAAAGCAGTTCAATTGCAGGGTCAACGAATCAAAAATTAATGTCCAGAAATGGAACCCAAATAAAAGAATAATCTTCTGCAAATAGTTTTACAAAAGAAACAGCTCAACTACACATAGTAATTTTGCTCAGTTTTAACATACTAGCTGGTATTGGCCTTTCTGGCCATAGGTGACATCTCGAGACCCCCTTTGCTTTGAACCCCTAACCACTACCTTCAAAAGCCACTTAATTAGTTAAATACGAGCCACCTGTGTGCAATCTAAGAGTCAAATGATCTCAGTATACATACACTTGTCGCCCCCAGAATCTACACCACTAAGTAAGGGCTACCAAGTGACAGCATGAAAGTTGAGAAACTCTCCAAACAGGTCAGAGACACACACACACACCAGTGGTATAAAGAGAAACAGATAAATGTCCAGGAACGGCCCAGTCGAAGTCCAGACATCAGTCCAACTGAGAATCTATGGGATGATTTAAGGATTGCTGTACACAAACAGTGTCCGTCCAGCTTGAAGGAGCTAGAGCAGTTTTGCCATGAAAAATGTGAAAAAATGACAGTTTGCAGATGTGCCAAGCTTGTGGAGATGTACACAAAGAGACTTGTACAGGTGGCTGTAGAAAGTATTGATTCTTGACAGGGATTCTGGCGCACTGTATACGCACACGGGCACAAACGCACACACACACACACACATATATGCTGTATATACTGTATGTATTCGCACCCAATTGGTGCCCCCCCTGCTGGTGGCTCCACAGACAATTGCCTATGACCAGAAATGCCCTTGTGACTATTGCCTATTAATTGTTAGCAATATTAGTGTTACTGCCTGAATCATTCTTCTAAGTACAAGTAGCTGAGTAATATTTACCCCCCTCCTCGCCACACACACACACCAACACAATAACATACACTATGCCCTTGATGTCTTAGTGATCGTGCTGGTAGAGTAGAATGAGTTGTGTTAACAAATGAGTGCCATACATCTCTAATTTCTGTTCTTTTGACCATTGTTATTCTCCAAAAGAAAAAATGTAACATAATTGCTCAAGGGTTGCTGCAACATAGCACTTCTGTCTTTCCGATTCCTTGCCTTCAGCGTGATGGTCTTGAAACCATGAAAATATACAGATTCCTTTTAAAGTAACAGTTCATGTAAATAATAAATACGCAGATTAAAAATACATCTTACCCACACATTTCTCCCCCTTACCTACTACAGTGGTCCAATCAGATGGCTTGTAAAACACAAGGAAGTACCACCACCACGAAAGGCATGCAACAGTTAATATATTTATATAAGTGGAATACTGCTGATCAGGTAATGTATAGAGTCCCTGCTGTTCCTGCACATGCTCTGATGGCTAGGAGTGCTGACAGATCTGCAGAGAGACAGAGAGAAAGAGAGACCGGCTGATGCACTAATTATACCTGCTGATAATGGATTTACAACTCAAACAAATGTCAATTGGTTAGCTTGGTGTTCACTGAAGCTCAATCTGCTGTCCAAGGATACAGCAACTGTTAGTCCCTCCTTTAAAGAGCACATGCCTTGGAAATGGACACATAAAGCTACAGAGTGCAGATGGTAAATTACCATTACCAAGATAGACAAAGGATTTTAAAATGGACTTTCTATATCCAGATAAGGGAAAGACATTAGGCCTGGAAACATAATTTACTGTGAGGTTGCAAAAGGGTGAAATGGGATTACAGGCTTAAATACATGTTCCCATAAAGGAGGAACTTCACTACCCTCCTGCAAGAAGTCCAAAGCCTATAGTTCCATGATGTATATTGATCTATGCACTGAATTACAGGTGTCAAATTTCCCCGTTGTCTAGTTTCTCCATTGTCTAGTTGACAATTTGTCAGAATAAATAATCTTTGGTTCAGTCTGTACGGGTTTCTCATTTTCATCCTGTTTTATGGCACAAGCTTTAGTCTGCTAACTCTTTTATATGGGTCCAATCATTCCATAATTTTTATTTTAACAAAGACACCAACATTACAGTATGTCCTAACTGGAATTTAGTTAAGCAAAGGTGTTGGTACTTTTTAATGCATTGAAACAAACTTCAAATGACTGAACGATTCTGGTGACGATATTCAGTATGGAAATTCTCGCAGCCCAGCTGTTTGGCCTGCAGCAGTGATCAGAAGTGATACCAGTTCACACAAAATTCCCTGTCTCTAGATGTCCAGCTGTAGCAGTCTGTGGTGGGCCCTGGAATTACCTCTGAATTATGTGAACCAACTGATCACACAAGACCCAGTGAGCTAGCATTAGCTAAATTTAGCTATGGAGCTTAAGGAAACTAGTAGCAAAATGCAGAGGAAGGACTTATGAGGCATGTGTCTTTAGGCCCTGTGGGAAAGCTGCAGTCGTCTACAGTGTCTAGGAGAGATACCAAGGCTGTCTGAAGCATTTTTAATGTGAGTGGGAGGCATGGGGGTGAGGTTTGTGCGGGGGCACGGTGGCTGTGTGCATGCAAAATCTCATCCTTTTAGGGAGTGGGGATGTTTGGAAGCCCCTGTTGAATCTTGAATGCTGAATGTTGAATATTTCGTGAAAGAATACACTCCACTTAATGGATCCAGGTTTTCCTCCAACTCACTACATGAAAGAGATTTGAATCGTCAGTGCAGAGACAGGCTGCTGGGATTTCCAGGGGTGTGTGTTCTTCTGTCGGTTTAGTGGAGTGGATTCTTTCGCGAAAGATTCAAGATTCAACAGCGCTGGGTGAACTTATTATTTATGTTAAATGTGTGTGTGTGTGTGTGTG
>JBBMFX010000001.1:35311021-35330886 GCA_037832545.1 Rhabdalestes septentrionalis
AGAGGTCTTATGGCTGAGAGAGACGCTGCTGCATGAAAACCGCTTCAGTGTTCTCAGTTATAGTAACGCACATTTTATTGTCATTATAGGCAATTTGTCTCCAAGCTGCTCCTCGGAGAGGGGGGGTCTTCAGGTGACGCTTGAAGGTGACGGCGAGTGGCTCCGCAGATCCGATGAGAAGAGGGAGTTCGTTCCACCACTGGGGGGCCGAGACAGAGAAGAGTCGAGGCTGGGGAGGCTCAAGACGAGCGATGCTTTAAGCCCTGGAGGGATTTTAAGCCCTAAGAACCCATCGCTCATTTAGTTCTCATTTGCATATTGTCCTCCCCCCCACGTTATTTTTTTACACCTACTCTTGGTGTCTTTACCCCCATGGCCAGCTCCTCTCCCCACCAAGTTCAACAAAAGCACACAGTTTTTTCCGCATAATTTTAACCTAAATATCATTCAAACAACTTATTCACTTTTTTAAAGTTGAACTGTTCATCTTAACATTGCTGATATTCTAATAACTCTGGCCAAAGTTCAACATTGGTCCGTCAGTTCACTGACTCTGTATAACTGGCCCTTCCCAGAATTCTACTGTTCTCATTTTCACTTAAACTGATGAATGAAACTTTAAAACTAATATTAAATTATGACTGCTCTTAAACATGATGAGGCTGAGGGGTGCAGCCAGACATGCATGGATGAATGGATGGCTTGATGGAGGGATGGCTTGATGAATGGATGGATTGATGGAGGGAGGGAGGCAGACAGACAGACAGACAGACAGAGAGATAAATAAATAAATTGACAAGTAACCAAACAAAACAAAACAGCCTGTGTCAAGTCCTCCAAACCCGACCCTCCCACCAAAGTTAAGCTTTCAAAACTACCTGAGAGGTCAGTGGTTTCCAACCTTGGCCCTGGAGGCCTGGAGGCACATTTTAGTGTTTCCTCTCTTGTTATACAGCCACTTCAACCCAGGAAAGACTGTTTAATGATCTGATTAGTTGAGTCAGGTGTGTTGGGAGAATGGCATAGCTGGGTGCTTCCAGGGGCAGGACTGATTCAGATCACCAGAAGCTTTTCCTAGTCAGAAAAACTCACTAAATATAGCTGTGGTCTGGCTGCAGGTGGTGAATAGTGTAGTCAATGTGTATATCCAGTTTAGTAAATGTGTGAATAATGCAGAAACACGATCAGTCCAAGTATTTAACATCTACACTAACATTTCGATGTGCATTTTTCATTTCAGTATGTGGAGCCCGCTGAAACAGTTCTGAATATTCTCAATAGCCTTGATTATGTGTTTAATCTCTGGTGATACTGTGAAAATGGAAGAAATGTCGTGGACGCTGACAAAAGAAGATAAAGGCCCAATCCAGCCTGTGGGGAGCCAACAACATGCAGAGTCATCGTGATTCATAACAGAGAATACAATAATCAATAAAACAACACATGACCTTTTCATTTTTATGGTCTTATTCTTCGTCTCACGTGCCTTTTTGTTTACTTCATTCAATGTGGAGCTCCTGCAGCTTTACATCTCCAGCAAGGCCTTCCTCCTGTTCCTCACTCCAGACTGAAGATGTGAGGAGATCATCTATTCCGATCTGATTCTCCCAGACTGTGGAGAGTCTTCCACCAGCACTGAGACTGGTGCAGTCAGTCGAACAGTTTAAGGCCCAGCTTAAAACTTACCTATTTAAACAAGCCTCTGTGTAGCTTTTATTTCAGACTCCTCAGTTTCATCACACATCCACACAATTATCTGTGTAATAGCATGTTGCTATTTTGCTGTGCAATTTCTTACCTGGATGTGATTATAAGTGTGTTAGAAATGTTCAAAATTTGACCTGTATGTGTTTTATGTAGTGCTGTCAAGCGATTAAAAAAAATAATAAATTAATCGAATTAATCGTATTTAATCGTACATACATACAGACTTACAAGAAGCAGTTTTTTTTACCATTTATTATTGAATACAGGTTTATAACTTAGGCTACAATGGTCATTTTATCACTGACTGAACCAAATCGATGTATTTTCCCTCTCCTGCTGCCTCTAGCTCGACCAATACCACTCCTACAGTGTGATTCACCACTGCCACACACTTTCCCGATGGGCAGAGTGTTGAAATAAACGTGTTTGTGCTTCGTGTTCACTCTCTCCTCACACGGCTGTGCAGCTGCGCTCCAGAGTTGAACCGGGAGACGCGCGAGCGTCTTTTCCAAAAGGCAAATATTCCCCTTCAAAGTCAGAATCAGCAAAAAACATTCATAAGACATCATTGGACATCTGTTTATTAGGCATTTTGGCGTTTTTGTCCAAATCTCACACGCTTCCTCGCACGCTGTGAACTGAACTGCGCTCTCTGGCTGCTCACGCAGCAGTGATTTGGGAAGATGACGTATTTTTGGTTTTGAATTGAAGTACCGCATGTCTGCCAACTAGTGGCAGGGCTTAAAGCGTTAATTGCGTTAAAAATATTAACGCATTATTTTTTTCTGTGATTAATTAATCTAATTAATGTGTTAAATTTACAGCCCTAGTTTAAACATAAAGTGTCACCAAAAATGTGCTGGTATAGATCATGGGCTGTCAATCCCAGTCTTTGAGCTTTAGAGTCCAGTACAGTTTGGGGATTTTCTTGCTCAAACCTGATTCTGCAACAACTGTATAACTCGTGAGGTTATAACTCGTGAGGCCACGTTTAGTAAGTATATTTGAAAGGCTTCACCAAATTGGCATTTAACAAGCTCTTCTAGGACTGGAAGCAATCACCCCTAATGCTGAGAAAGGACAAAAATGTGTACACATGCATTGTTGACTAGATGTTGGTAGGACAGTGTTTCTAAATGCTGGTTCTGGAGGCCTCATATTGTACCTCATCTACTTTAACCATGGAAAAGTTTTAGTGTGCTGATTAGTTGTATCTGGTCTGTTATCAGAGAAAATAATAAAATAAACACAGGAGTAGGAATCCAAATATTAAGGTATATAGGACTGAAAAGCTGGCCACCTTTTGGAGAGAACGTGGGGTAAATTGCTAGAAGCAGTTTGCTGATGGAAATCAGAGGCCACATTAAAATAATCCACGGATCCACATCCAGAACACCTCTTTTACCTGTCAAGACTTGTGATGAGTTATAGAAATTCAGAATTTGGTGGCAGAACCACTCTTGGCAGCTTTACAAAGTGCAAGTTAGACAATTGACAGCATTAGGCTTCCTAAAACAAAGCATGTTTGGATTGTAGATCCTCCTTACGCTGCAGAACGAGTGGCTGAGCCTCCGCCCCTCTCTGCCGCGATGAAAAATGGCAACAGCCGTAATAACATATTGGACATCTGCTGCAAACTGAGAATCATTAAGCACACAGGGTTGGAAGGCGGATGTTCTCTCCTTCTCTACGGCTCTTGTTCCCTCTCTCTCTTTCTGTTTGGTGTGTGACAGTATGGAACTACATGTTGATATGGAGCTGATTTCAGAGCTCCTAAAGGGGATGGCTGCATTTTTGCCCTGCTTCACTTTGGCCAGCCAGAGGTACTTTTGGCTGAGAGATGCCCAATCACAAATCCATAGCTGTAGACTGAGATGAATGTCTAACTATATGCATTACATTCAGCTGGAATACTCCATTCTGGTCTTCAAGGGTCCAGCTGCTCAAATACACAATCTTATCCAAGGAAATCTAAGCAATGAGTACCATTTCTCACACAAGTCCCTAATGGGAGGAAATATTTTGGTACATTCTGTTGCACTTCTTTCAGTTTCACTCAAGGGAATTGCCCAGTTAAGATGTATTGGCTCTGGTTTGCCACTTGCTTAACCTGGGGGTTTTGGGTGGAATTCGATAGGCTTATTTCAGGCATGTTTTCAACTGCACAGTGTTGATGTTGCTTTTCTATATAGATCAATGGATACCAGTGTAAACAGAAAAATAAATTGGCTACGTTTTACCTACCCAAATCTACCAGGATTCACTGAAATATGTAGTTTATTAAATCTGTGTTTAGAACTGAATTTAAATTTTTGAGAATCTGTTTTGATGATTGACAGAGTTTGGTTAACAGACACACCTCTGGTGAAGTTAACTGCTATCCAAAGTGTAGTTACACTTACGTTTGTGCAGTGATGGGACTGATTTTTCGTATGTTAGGCACTTCAGACACTTGTTTGTTAATTGTAGTCGTGTGTTGTGGCTAGCTCAATAATTCAGACATTCTAAAGAAACTTGGTTTGGGGGGCCACAATATATTCATGTCTTCCAATATAATCCAGCCACATGAAATACAAGAGGGCAAAAATAAATCAGCATGACCAGTGTTGTTTTTTTATTTGCCAGTTGCACATTCATACAGGAGCCTGTAGGTAAGGTCACATACAGATTTACATATCCTTGAATTTAATTTTTCAGGTGTTAATCCACCTTCAATGAACCCTTGGTGAATAATAGCAAAACAGACAAGTGCACTTGGAAACTGTAAACTGATTGGAAACAATAATGAAATTGTCTATAGACATTCATCACTTGATCAGAATTTCTTTGCTGTACCTTCTTATGAATGCGACAAAGCCGGCACCCACCAGACCGGTCTTTATTCTCCGCTCTGTTCACGGACTGGTGTGCCACAGCGGGAACAGTCTCAAACTCTGCAGAGACAGAGAGGCAGCAGTCAGACTCTGACTGATCCTGCTCTGCTCCAGACTGAAGTGGAAGGGGGAAATGGACCAATAAAGGACAGCTTGCTCAGCCGCTGCATGGGGTTAATGCTCCTCTACCGTAATTAAAAATGAATTGCGTCTCTCTTGGAGAACTGTTCCATTCCCAACTTTTCTCCAGTCTGAGTTTCTCCCTGTCACATTGCAGATGCTTCGGTTGGGCCTTTTTTCTGATGCGTAAGCTTTTTCCCCCCTCTTTTTTCATTTTCGGCAACATCTGGCGCACTGTCTCCCTCTAGCCTTCAGCAGAAATAGACGTTTGTTGCTGTGAAAGACAGCAGTTTTTAGGTGTGGGCTGTGGAAAGAAGTTTGGGAAGCTGACATTTTTGCGGCCTTCTGTGAATCTGTACAAATGGGGCTGTGTGTGTGTGAGAGAGAGGGATTCAGGTGGATGGTTAAGTAAGTGTGTTTAATTTGGAAGCTGTTAAATACAAGGGTCACATTATCAGTACAGGGTGTTGGTCCTGTGGTCAAGGTATTCAAGAACAAATCTGAAGATTCCACAAACACCTCTGTGTTTTTGTTATGATGCAGATAAATAGAAATACTCTGGCTGTCAAGATTATTGTAGATATTATGGAGGTATTTATAGTTCTGCATTGAAATGTCTATAATATTTTCAGGTTTTATTGCAGTGGTATTACGTGCCTTGTTTCTTATTAAATTATTTTTTTCTCCCTGGTCTGCAGGAGAGTACATTAAGACGTGGAGGCCGAGGTATTTCCTGCTGAAGAATGATGGTACGTTTATCGGGTATAAGGAACGGCCGCAGGACGTGGACCAGCTGGAGACTCCACTCAATAACTTCTCTGTGGCACGTGAGTATTTCAGCTAGGGTGGGTTTGGTGTGGTGCTTGGCATGTTAGACCAGTAAAGCTACCAGTTTTCAAAACAAGAATACAAATAATAAATAAAAATGGCCTCAGGATTTTCAAAATGAACAATAGTTTAAATGCTAAACTGGTCCACACACAGACTCCTTAAAAGTTTAATAAAATAGAATGGACTTGAATCTAAGATCAGATGTACTGCTTCCCCCTGCCTCACATTGTTTTGAGGCACCGTTTGCATTAAGCTGTGAAAGAGGACTCCACCTCTCCACGGTCACTTGCACCCAGTGCAATGTATCTCCATATTTTGCTGTGGCAGACTTGTTCTTCCTCAAATTCGGGCGCTGTTTGTGCTGTTGTCAAAGCCATAATATTTTTTGTCAGATATAATTTCACACTGTGTGTCAAAGCTCTTTCACTGTTAAGAGTTAGACTTACATAACAGCCACAAGCTTCTGGTTTAGTTTTAAAGGGGGACATAAGTGCAAACTCTTAAAAGCACCTTTCAGATTACAGTGGAAAAAAAACGGAAAAAAAACAGTACTAGGTTTAACAAATTCATGACTGTTTTAAATACCAAATTTGCCAGACATTTGCCATTTTTCTGCACTGTACTCTACAGTGCACCTGTTTAGTGTTGTGCTGCCCTTTAAGACTAAACCAGCAGCTTGCCGGTGTGACCCTAATCTCAGCACATTGTCGTCCAGGCTTATATTCATAAGCCTTGGGTTAAAAATCAGCTGGAGCCTCGTCCATGTACACCAATAGTCAAAACGATGTGGACACCTAGTTTTCAGTATGTCTGCGATCTATTACTGTGATGGTGTACAATAGGTTTACAATTGAGACAATTGGTTATTTTGAAAAAATATAGAAATCAGGAGAATGTATTAATGAATGTTTTCTAATTGTATCATTCAAAATAGGGCTGCCCCCGACTAAAGATATTCCTACTCGACTAACACTCCCGCATTAGTTGAATAATTGTTTGTTTATGATATTAATATAATAACATGCGTATATACAAGGAAAGGTACAGTCCAATGGTGCTTTTCCACTGCCTGGTACTGGCTCGGCATGATTTGGCTCGGCTCGCTTTTTTTGCTTTTCCATTTCTGGTACCCGGTACCCGGTGCTATTCTTTTGGGTGGTTTTCCACTGACTGGTACCGGCTCGGCTCGGCTCTACCCTGTTGCGTTTCCACTACAACTGGTTGCACAGCGTCCGAGACGCAGCTCGAGCAGAACATGAGGTTAAAAAATCTCTAATATCATGCTTTAGCATTTTCTGTCATATGGAAGTGAGTGTGTTTTGGTAAACCTCGAGGGACGAGATCGTGTTGTTCTCGCGTTGCTTTGATGTCATACACTGACTGACTGCACAGCCCCGATTGAGTAACTTCACGTGAAAATGTAATGAAATGAAAATGTATTCGGCCAAGCCCACTAACGTTTAGTCGACTTTTGGGGGCAGCGCTAATTCAAAACTATGTTAATGACAGTTATATTCAGTATACAGTTTACATTTGCACCAGTTATTTTAATGGTTTGAGCTAAAATAAAGCCTCAGTAGAGCCCACTTCAGAGCTCTCTGTTTTACTCTACATGCCATGTGTCTGCACCTCACTTGGTAAAATAAAGTTTATTATTTTCAGTGATTCCTGTTTTAGTTGTTTATTTGTTGTCTCACTTGTTAGTCGGATGCATCTCCACTTATGTAACAACTTGTGAAAGAAGAAAACACATTACATTTACCCTGCAGTTGAATGTAGTCACGATCCCTCTCTGACCATCTCCAAACGAGGGTTGATGGATCCAGTCGCAATTTGTTCGCAGTACATCCCGCAAATTCATTTCGCTACAAGTTGTACATGATATTCTCACTACTGAGAGTAAAGGAAGTATAATCAAGAGTGGAGTGCACAGGGTACATTTCTCATGCATACAAAACAAGAAAGAAAACAATGTCAGTCTTAATTCTTCATGAGCCATTACGGTTAATTATGAATAAAGTGGTCCCAGCTCAGGTTTCCAATAATATTATACTGATTGTATTTTGTGTAAAACCATATTACCTGTGCATGACTTTTGTTACAGTGCCGTCTTTGGAGGCCCGTTAATTTTTTCTGCCTGCTAATTTGTGAGCACTCAACACTCAAATCTATTTAAACAAAATCTACTCTCATAGTATTGAGAAACAACTTTCTTTGCAAAGACTGCTGGCATTTTTCTGCCTAAAAAAGAAACCGTGAAATAAGGTTTTCCCTACTTTTAACCCCTTCAGCTGCGTTGTACTTAACTTTGGAGCAGGGTTCTTAACCCTGTAGTGTCAGGAGAGCTATATTAAGTGTAAATTGCCAGCAACATGACTGAATAGAATACGTATTCGTAGTGACCCATAGCAGTTTGGGCCTTTTCCGGGCTAATTTGTACTTTAGATCTAAACACGTTCCCTCCTCCGATTCATGCTCTTCTTCTGAACGCTAGCAGAACGGCAGCCCTCCATCCCTGCCAGAAGCCACTTAAATGATTGAACAGGCTAATTAGACAGCCGTTTTGTTTGTTGAAGAAAACATTTCCTTCCTGACACTGGTGAATTATAGTTGTTATTAGGTGGCTTATTCTCATTATTTATCTCAGCTAGGTTCTTAAGCAGCAGCACAGGCGTCTTCAGTGTCAGTGGCAGTCAGTCAGTCAGTCAGTGGTGTAATGCTGATGATGTTGGTATATGTTGATGACGGAGAGTGCGGTGCGAGGCATTTGGGAGCTGTTGATGAGCCCTGCTGGATCGCAGTGGTGGCCTCTAAACTGGTCCTCTATCTCCTCGACAGGGCGCTTATGTCAACCCCCCCCCCCACCACCTCCATCACAAATGGCTCCATATACAGCTTCCCTTTCTACATATGGTGCCGAATGTGACTCTGGTGGGATCGCTATGAGCTGTTTGACCGCTGTTGTGCTGTGTTGTTTCAAAAAGCACAAGTCATGTTTTTTTTGTTTAGTTGCCTGGTGCTTATTTTTGTTGTGCCACTGAAAAGAAGCGAGTGTTGGTTTTTAACTGCTGATGATGTAGTGGGTTTTTTTTGTTTGTTTTTTTTTTTTTTTGCTGGACTCTCCTCTGTAAGCACGTTGAATGCAAAAGTGTCGATTCATGAGACAAGCACTATCCTTGACTCATGACTTTTGCACTGCTGTTAGGGAAGGTATCTCCCTTACTGGAACGATGTAAGGAATACAGTCGGGTGCATAAATATTTCAACATTGACAGAGTTAACGGAGTTGTTTTCTTCCACAGCTTGGAGGTAGTTGAAATGAAATAATACATGAAATAATACACATACTGTTTTTAGGACCTACAGCCATAAACATGCACACTTGCCACCACCAAAGAAGTCGCTCCAAAAAATTTTAGGGACAGAAAAGCAAATAAACAGTTGGTCGCTCATTTCCATGACTGTGTGCGTCGTTCCTTCATTCTTTCACTGTGATGGTTGCGTTTTGTTAGTGTTGACTCCCAGTCTGAAATCAAAAGAGCCGTCATTGCCACTTAACAAGACATCTTTAGAATGAAAAATCTGCAATAAAAAATTGCAAAAAACATCAGGTTTGATAAAATCAGTTACTTGGTACATTCTTCCAAAGTAGGAATGCACTGGTGAGCTCGGTAATGCTAGGATTAAAAGATCATGGAAAAAACTGCTGCTGATGATCCAAGAATTTTTTGCCAGTGGGCCAGACATTTCTGTGTCAAAGTCAACATTCAAGAGAAGTGGGTTTACCACAAGATGTAAAACGCTTGTAAGCCTCAAAAACAGGAAGATCAGATTAGACATCTAGAAAAGCCTGTAAAGTTCCTATGTGCAACACATAATGGGCAGATGAGACAAATATCCCCCCCCCCCTGTCTTGTTTCAATGCATTTTTTGTTGCACCCTAAAAGAAGAAGGGTCTGAAAATGTGTGTTAAATTAACATGGTAATATTTTCAGTTATACTTTATAGTATCCCAGTCTACCCCTTGCGATGGTGCTTACATGCAGTTCTACAGTGATAACTGGGCTGTGTTTAGTTCCGTTTCTTAATAGCTCCTGTGCAAAAGTAAAGACACATTTATGTCCACACCGTGTTATTCTCGTTATCTTCTCTTTAAGTGTAGTGTTCTAAAAGAAGAATATTCTAAATGACAATAATATTCAAGCATCCTTATTGTTTTTTTTTAATTTATTAATATGATAAATTGAATTGAATTTTAATCCTAAAGAGAACCCCATGACATGAGACGAAAGGGATTGTTTGAACTTAACATAGGCATTGTGTACAAAGCAGACTGGGCTGGACACCCGCAGGCTCCCATAGTGCACCTGTTCAGTTGCAGCTTGACTGGGGAGGTTCCCCACCGTGTGTGTTTAATGTAGTGCTGGAGATAAATGGAGATAAAGATAAATGGTTGTAACCATGACACTCTCTCTCACTCCTTCTCTTGGGCTCTCTCTCTCTCTCTCTCTCTCTCTCTCTCTCTCTCTCACTCACTCTCTTTCTCACTGTCTCTCTCTCTCTCTCTCCTTTCTCCCTCTCTCCCTGGTGGGGTTCTCCCTGGACGTGTCCAGAGTGTCAGTTGATGAAGACGGAGCGGCCCAAGCCCAACACATTTATCATCCGCTGCCTGCAGTGGACCACTGTCATTGAGCGCACCTTCCATGTGGAGACCCCAGAGGAACGGTGAGAAACACACACAACCAGCCCCCTACTAGCTTGAAATGTTCTCCGATATATAGCGCTCTTTGCATGTTGCAAAATGTATCACCATACAATCAAGCACAGACTTATTTTAACTCCTCTGCTTTTAGCTACCTTAAAAGATTCTGATTCCCAAATTACAGAGAGATTGACTTGAGCCTAACTTGGTCTCTTTGCTGCAGGGAGGAGTGGACCAAAGCCATTCAGGCTGTGGCGGACAGTCTGCAGAAACAAGAGGAGGAGATGATGGACTCCTCCCCTGACCCCATGGACATGGAGATGTATCTGACCAAACCTCGACACAAAGTGGTACCTAACATGCTAGGGCAAAGTATATTGTCTGTTCATCGTTCCTTTAATACTGATAACACAGAAGGCTGCAGTATTCAAATGAGGCAGCTCATTCAAAAGGCAACATGGGGCTAAAACACTTCTTAGAAATTCTCTTTGAATTTCGGAGAGACTATATAAGAAGGTCTATTATTTTTAATTATGCATATAAAAGGTAAAACCTGTGAAACTGAACATTTTTGAAGTAGTTGCTTTTTTTTTTTCTTCTAAAATCGCAAAATGTAATTTCAGTGCTTATATTTTTTACATGTCAAGAAGCCCTTTGCTTAGTGAATCTGGATCAAAAATTCATAGTTTAACGAGGGATAACCCAAACAACCTATTGTGGGTGACCTGCATAATTGCCAGCTCACTGTGGATGTAATTGAAACTGAGGTTTATTTAGACGCATGTTTTGTAAATGGAACGCTCATACTTTAGGCGGAGAATGCAGCCTATTAGCAACTCTTAGCTTTTCCTCCCAAATTTACCCTCAGGGATTGCATTTGCATTATATTTTAGAAGTTTTCTTGCTTGATGTAAAAAAGTATGAAGTATGAAGAGATCTTCGCACTTGTTTTATTGTTGCCAAGTAAAAAATACAGAAAGATTTTGTGTGAGGATGTGCTAAGGAATCGATGTTTACCATTTCAAGTGGAGCTTCGCTTTTTTCAAATCTATGAGAGCCTGATCACGTAGCCTAATCAAGCATTCTCCTTTCCTCCACCTCTGTAGTCCTCTAAAGACATTCAGACATTTATAGACCTAAAAAAAAATATTATTCACAGACCTTAATAAAGGGGCTGACCCCTGGCCTCTTTAGAATTGCTGCAGCCCCCACCTACACGTCTAAGGCTTCTGATGCCTTGTGTGACTCAGATGTGGGAAGCTTAATGCCACATCCTATGAACACTTTGTTTGCTAGAACATAGCACTTCCCTCATTATGTTCTCGAAAACGCACACACCTACACGTGGCTTCCCTATCAAACCAGATCAGACATCCCCCACGCCGACACTTTTCATATTCCTACAAGCCCTTGGGCTTTAGAGGTCAAATGTACATCTTATTGGGTGGTGTTAGACCATGAGGGATGCGGGCCAAATGTGCAGAGTCTGGATGAAGATGTTGTGTAAATACTGAGGTGGCGTAAGCAGGTGCCACTTTGTCACCAAATATAACTCGTGTAACTCTTTGTAGACTAGTGCTAGGACCCATTTGTTGACGTGACTTGTTTGTGTGCTATTTCAGACTATGCATGACTTTGAATACCTCAAACTCCTTGGGAAAGGCACTTTTGGCAAAGTCATCCTGGTGAAGGAGAAGGCCACAGGGAAATACTACGCCATGAAAATCCTTAAGAAGGAAGTGATAGTTGCTAAAGTGAGTAAGGGGGAGGGATGTGATAAGAATGGAGCAGTAGATCTGGAGGATATTCAGCTGCTGTATTAATGAGTTTTGTGTGTGTGTGCATTTGGAAAGAGAATGTAGATGAGAGTTTCAGTGAGTTTGTACCATTTGTGTGTTTGTGTGTATGTGTGTTTTTGTGTGTGCCTGTGTTTTTATGTGTTTGTATGTATGTGTGTGTGTGTTAGGGCTGTAACCGAATACTCGAATATTCGAGTATTAGTTCGGTGGGATGGCATTCGAGTTTTCATTTTGAGATTCGAGTATTCAAAAGATAAAATTTTTTTTTACACGTGACATCAATCCCTGCGAAACCAAGCGCGACTCCCACTAAAAACTCAATATGACGTTTCCAACGAGCCCGAGCACAGAGTTCTCCTCCACCCAGAACTGGAGAAACTTTCCAATGCGCTCCGGGTCTAACGGTACATTTCTCTCCGCAGTTCGGCTGCGGAAAAAATAGCTTTGATGGGAGGCATACAATGTTCAATGCTCACTAGGGGTGTGTCAAAAAGAGGACCATGGTTTGTCCTGTAAAAACATGTATTTTTAGCCTGAATGTGGATAAAAACACCACAGCAGGACAGTTAGAAGACTTATGAAGGTGTTCGATGGGTATTTGTGACCAGCTGTGAGGATTTTATAGGAGAAATTTGAAATGACACACTTTGAGTCCCAGAGAGACGCATCCAGGAGCCACACGGTGAACTGAAGTAAGAAAAAGGGTTTATTTTGCACTCTGCCGGCAGTGTTTACAGCTGACTGGTGGTGGAATAAATGCATTCGAGATGTTTGTGCGAGATTTGAGCGAGATTTGTCAAGTTTTGTGGCTTTTTGTGAAGATGCTATCTAGCTAGCCGGTTAGCACTGGATAATACACTGGCTAATAGGAGCTTGCCGGTTTGGCCGGGTCTCGCGATAAATAAAAAATGGGCTATGTGTCTTTTGAGGCAGAAAAAGAAAAGCTGTGTTTAGCGGTTTGTTTATTTATAATTCTACTTTGAAAATATGGATTTCTGAATCCAAGATGGCGAATACAAGATAAGAATACATTCAGCCCCCTCCCTCCGAAGCCACGAGTAGTAGATGTTTTTCACTACCGAATACTCGAAGCTCAAAAAATGGCATTCGTACCAGCCTCTGTGTGTGTGTGTGTGTGTGTGTGTGTGTGTGTGTGTGTGAGAGAACGGACAATGAGAGAGTGAGAGAGAGCACACAAATACACTACCTCTCTTTGTGATCCATCTCTCAGGATGAAGTGGCTCACACACTCACAGAAAACCGAGTGCTCCAGAATTCTAAGCACCCCTTCTTGACGGTGAGTGACTACACACACACCCCAAAACACTTCCAATTTTCTCTCTCCTCCCTCTTTACAAACATTACCTCTTCAGTCGGTGGAACTCCGGTTTGGCTTTGAAATGAGTAGCCCTGTGTAATCCAGCAACCCGCATCAACCTTCAATGGGCGTTTGTTCATCAGTGCCTCAATCAGTTTTGATTTGTAGCACACACTCACTTAAACAACAATCAGCAAAGTCAACGCTGACCTCAGTTTAGCACTAGATTCATGTCCTCTCCATTTTAAACATTTCACATTTTAACAAGGAATTACATATTCATTCAGGATAATCGATCAAAATGTCTAATAAATTATACACAGTTTTTTTTCTTCTTCTCAATTTTTCACTGAATTTAGTCATTTCTGATTTTCTTTTTAATACACAGTGCTACCTAGATGGGAGAATGCACAAGCACACCTTTCTGAATTTCTGTTATGTTGAGTTAACAGAATTCACTGAGAATGCTGATTGCAAATTCTGTTATGTTGGCTAACAGATGCTCATGTGGACTTGCATCATGGTCCTGGCCATCCTACACACCCAGAGAGGCCAGTTACGCTCTCTCCATGGCTGTAGCATCAAGGGTGTTTGAACTCGGAATCTCCTGACAACAAGGCCAATGTTTAGACAGTTCTGTTTATTTTCATCAGGAATTCTCAGTCCGCCAATAAATAATTTAGAATTGTATGTGAAAGTGACTGATGTTCTGAAAGACTGCTGGTGCAAAACGCCCCACCCACCGCCTTAAGTTAAGAACTGCAGTTGACTCATCAGGTTCATCACAGCAGCTCAGTACTAGATTAAAAGCTTGGAAGTGAACTGAAGGCTATATTTTTGGTTTTCATTTTATGTTCCAGGGACTGAAATACTCGTTCCAAACACATGATCGCTTGTGCTTTGTCATGGAGTACGCAAACGGAGGAGAGGTAAGTCTGTGAACTCTGTGAACGTGTGTCAGGCACTGATTTTTAAAAGAGACATGGGTTGTTTATAACTTAATGCTTTAAATGCACCCAACTTCTTCCCAGCTTTTCTTCCACTTGTCGCGGGACCGGGTGTTTTCTGAGGATCGGGCACGATTTTATGGTGCAGAAATAGTTTCTGCGCTGGACTACCTGCACTCTGAGAGGAACGTGGTGTATCGAGACCTGAAGGTAAAAAAAAGACTCAGATCACATGATGTAGCTCATGGTAGAAAATAATGGCAAATGATGGCAAGAAGCTGGATAACCTTTTCTGTTCTTCACTCTCTTGTCAGTCACTCTCCTCCTCGATAGTTGTCTTCTTTAAAGGGTGTGCATAGAAACTCATATATATGCAGACTAATAATGTCTTCAGAAATACTACTACATGAAATTCTATCCCTCATATCAGCCGGGATAAGTTATACTATTTATATGCAGCCTTTCTCCACCCAACAAAGCCATAAAGCACTCTCCTCTCTTCTAGTCTCTCCCTCGGTCCCTCTCGCTCTCTCTCTCTCTTTTTCTCCCTCTCATTTTTCTCTCTCTTTGTCCTTTCATTCTTACTGTCTCTCTCTACTGTCACACTCTTGCATTTTCTCTCTTCACTTTCTCTCTTTCCATTCTCAGTCCTTTTCCTTAATCTTTCTCTCTCTCTCTCTCTTCCTTTCTCTCTCTCTCACTCTCTGTTCCTCTCTCTCCCCCTCGCTCTTTCTCTTGCTCTGAGCCTGCTAAGGTTGCTCTGAAAGTGCCAGTGTAGCAGGATGGGGTAGTTTTGCTGACTGGTGTGCCTGGGCCTCTGGCCACGTGTGAGCTACAGCTGCCAGGTGACTTTTAGCAGCCCCAGAGAGAGAGGACATGCTGATATCAAACCCCTGCAACACACACACAAAACGCACACACACAATTGGAGTGCTTACTCACTACCTATGTTGGACCAGAGGTGCCCCCTGCTCCTTCATCGCCATCCACAGAATCAGAATCGTCATATCAAATTCAGTTTGAGGGGATACTGTCCCTTTCTCACTGTCAGCATACATGAAATCCACTCTAATGAAACATACTGTATGTAACAAAGCCACATGGATACTTTTACAGTTAATATACACTAGTTGTTAAGAGGTTATCTTTAGTAGGTCTAAACCTTGACTTTGTTCTGTGTTCTGGTACTTCTGATACCCATGATAATGTGTAATGTGATATTTCATCACAATAACAATCTCCTTGTAATATTTTCAATATTAATCCAGTGAACATGGTTACCATGCATTCCTTTCAAGGTGTCTTTCCCTGTCCTCTTTCTTGTTGCTTCAGTTGGAGAATCTGATGCTGGACAAAGATGGCCACATAAAAATCACAGATTTCGGGCTTTGTAAGGAGGGCATAAAGGATGGGGCGACCATGAAAACCTTCTGTGGCACTCCAGAGTATCTGGCTCCTGAGGTAACCGCGCACACGCACATATATACACACAAGCACACACACATGCAAATACATCTGTTTCACAGATTTGTGCACAGGAGACAGTTACATTTCCATACAATTCATAGGAATGAATGTTTGTTTAAAGAGTCATGTTTGATTAGAAAGGTTTGGTTTAAAAAGTTGCTTGCTGAGCCTTTTTTTTCACATGAGCACAGTGTGAGAGAGTAGCAGGAGTAGGGGTGTGTTTGTGTGTGTTCCTGTCTTTTTAAGTGTTAATGATTTATGCAGCCAGAAGAGCTGAGGTGGAAACTCACTGTCTGTAGATGCAGCAGCTTGTGTATGGAGGGCAAGAATGTTGGGGTGTGGCACTCCCTATTGCGTGCAGGTATGACATGGCACTTAGATAGTAATGTGATAGGGTAGTTTGTGTGTGTGTGTGTGTGTGTGTCTGTGTGTGTATTTGTATTTGTATGTGTATATGTGCCTCCAACCTGAGGAATGTTTCCGGGAGAATACTGCCTGTGTTGACACAGTTGTGGGCTCGTTGTTTTTAGCCCACCATTTTGGAATTTGTTGAGAGAGGGGCTTGGCATAGCCTGTAGAAACGTGAGCAGCACTGACCAGCTGCTCCCCCCGTACTGAGGAACTGCTCGCCCACCTGGCCCACATGCCCACTCTGACCTGGACTATGGCTACCACATAATCTCCCTCATTTTATTAACAGAACAACAAAAATGCATTTAAAACTCAATTGCATCTGTGCTGTCAAAAGATTAGGTACACATTGCCTTTTTAAATGTTTTACAGTTAAGCAAGTAAACAGACCTGGAAAACTTTAAAATAGCTATAAATTAATGATGTGGTTGTATTTAATATTCAACAAGTAAATTCCTTTGTAAGAAGAGATGGTTTTGCTTAAATAAGGATTTTTAAACTGTTAGTTGGTGGTATAAAAAGCTGGGACAAAGTGTACTTTGAACGGGTAATCTTTGTATTTTGTCGCTCTTTATGTCACGTCTTTGCTTTGCAGGTTGTGATTTGGCAGTACAAAGTATGCCGATATTTGTCATGCCTGTGTAACAGAAAAGAGAAAGTGTGAGCTGTTGCCACTGAGGTCACCAAAGTTCTGGAAAGTGAGGTCACCATTACTGGACATGCTGTGAGCACTCCATTTTGCTCCATTTTAGGTGGACCACCTGACACACATTCCTTGATGGGGGAGGGGGGGTTGCCCAGGCCTCTCCTCACTTTAGCCATCCAGATTGACTGGTTAGCTTGGCTTCCCATACACATCCTCCTCGTCCTCCTCCGCCTTGTTGTTGTTATCGTTATTATTATTGTTGGTTTGGTTTTTTTTGTTTGTTTTTTGGGTTTTTTTTAGCCCATGCTTCCTCTCTGATATTACTGGACAGATTAGGACAGACAAGAAAATTAACTACCAAGGTTTCTGTGCCAGCAAACAGCTGTTCACATTGGCAAACAAGTGACTGGTGGAAGCCTAGACAGTTGCGTTCTGTGTTTTAGGTTTTCTTTTATATAAATTCTTTCTTTTATGAATAAACTACTAGTGGAATATTTTGTTTATTTGTTAATTTAGGCACAAATGGTTACAGTCCCCAAATTGGGCTCCACTGTCTGATCGAATGAAGCACCTGATAAAACTTTTTGAACCCCAAACCTGCCAGCCTGTGTACCTGTACCCCTTCCTCTCACTTCTCTCTGTTTATTGGTCGGCTCCGCTTTGGTTGTTGACATGACAACACTGCCCTGGCCCTGGAGACTTCAGGGGGCGTTACCATGGCGACGGGGTGGCCCCTCCAGCCCGCGTTACAGGTTGTTCTGCTGTAAACAATGACCTTGTTGTTTGTGTGTGGAGCTCTGGAATGCCGTTACGTCTGGGAATATTCCACCGGCCCAGAGAGAGAGAGGGAGCGAGAGAGGCACAGGGAAATGGTCAGTCAGGGCACAGGCAGAGACACTCATCTGGCTGAGGCTGATCTTCGAAAAGATGAACAGAAGCCTCATTTCATAGTCGCTGAGGAGAAAAATAGTCACATGAGAAAAAACAAAAGCCTGATCACGTATGGAGGAGAATATTAGTGGCCATGATAAAAGTGAATGTATGTTTTGCTGAGAGTCTTTCTCTCTTTCTGACTCTCATTGCCAAAGTTGATATTACAGAGTAATTAACACTATAGTTGACAAAAAATTGCGAAATAGGAAATAAAATGTCTGTTTATCTGTGTGTGTGTGTGTGTTTGTGTGTCTGTCTGTCTGTCTATCTATACAGAGGGAGAGAGAGAGAAATATCCATCTATTTATCCATCCATCCTTCACCCATGTTTTCCATATATTTTTTTTTTTCATACATTTTAGTAGTTTAAACAGTTTAAACAACTCTGGAGCCTTTTAAATGATAAGGTGCCATATACTCGTCTCTCCAAAGAGGATTTTCTGTATTTCTTATACTCTAGAAGCTGTGTAGAATTAAGGTCTGTTTGAATCACACTTAGGGATACTTTAGAACTCTGTTGTTCTGTCTCCACAATTCAGAGGTCATGGGATCACAGTGTGAGAGGACAGTCTGTCCTCTCTGGGTAACCAGGTCTGTCAGTTTCGGAGGTTTCAGTTCGCTCTTGCTCTTTCATTTTCTCACTCTCTCTCTCTCTGCTTCTCTGCCCCAGAGGCCGGTGTAACCATGTAAGCCCAGTCAGGCACATGCTTACGTGGGTAAGGGCTGAGCTTTGGCTCCTCGGCTCCTGGCAGCTCCACAGCTGTGTCGCTCTTCTACATATAAGGGGGCAGCTGCAGGCCCAGCTGTCTCTCTCTCTCTGTGAGTCACACGACAGCAGCGCTGGAAATAGAGAGCAGCCAGTAATCCAAGCAGCACACCGGCTTCACCTTACCCCTGACCACATAGTCTCCCTCTCACAGAGCATAGTGTTCAGGCTGCCCTGCTCACTCAAGCCAGCAGTGCTGCACAGGCATTCCACACACACAGACTGGCATATGCACACCCAACTTTATTGTACCTCTATAACCATGTAGCTTTTTTTTGTGTGTGTGTTCTACCTTTTTTGGCCCTCAAACCTACTGTTGCACAGAGCTGTGGTCTATTGTTCCAATACATGACACCATCCACTGAAATCTAATATCCCACATCCCCAAATTTCTTCCTTCTTTGCTTTGGTACTCTTGAATGTCTAGAATGAAAGGCCAGTAGATTTTCCAGTGGATAAAGGCAGTGGATGAACTCACTGCAGTTGTTTTGAATAGTTACACTATTGTATCAGTTCAGTGAGATTTTTATGAGCTGCTGTTAATGTTTGGAGGACGTCACTTGAAATCCAATAAAGAATCACCCACATCTTAGGTCATGCAAAGGTAGACATGTAGTCAGCAGCATCAGGTAGCTTGTAATATTCAGTAGGCCGATTTAATATTTGACATGGTCGTCATTACTTAAAGCATTCTTGTCACTTTGGCAGAATTTGGAGTCTTGTTCTTCGGTGTAACCAGCATGCATTATGCACATGACATACAGATGCCACCACTGAGAATCCCTGTGTTGCTTAAGAAACACTTACTGCTAGCCTTGGCACTGATCTGTGGCCTTATAAATATTACTGCCTTTACTTCTTTTTAAAGTGCTTGTAGACCTAAAGTGCCTTCAAGGCTAGGGACCAAAATTATTTTTTGTATTCAAACTGAGAAATCTTCACCCACTAATGTGCACTGATGAATAAAAGTTAGCTAGATAAGCTACATAAAGTGGCTGGAAAGTTGTTTTAATATGGCCCAAAGGGTTTCACTTTCAACCTCGTCTCAGCCTCTTATGCTTTGCCCACACATTTGCAGAATCTCATATCGATAGTAGGCTAAGCTGGTTACAACTGTTCAGTTTAATTTAAATCATTGAAAATTGTAAAGAGAAAAATAACCTTTCAGAACGACATATCCATGGGATCCCAAAAAGTTTGTGAATTGTTCAAGATTTTTGCTTAAAGCAGTTCTTGAGACAACACATGCACGATTGCAGTGAATCACCAGTTACTTCAAAATTGTAATGTGTTATTAATTACTTGTTACTGTCATTTCAAAGTAATTCGTTACATTACAATATTA
>JBBMFX010000001.1:35348682-35371975 GCA_037832545.1 Rhabdalestes septentrionalis
AGAGAGTTGTGTGTGTGCGGGAGTTTATCCATACTCTCCATAATGTCTTTTATAATTAGGCGATGAAGTACCGGGTTCGGTATCCGTCCCTAGTCCTCCCACATTGACGTCATCAATTGTGATCGGTTCCTAAGATCGGCGAGTTTAACGAGCAAAAATCTATAGTAAGGTTTGATTTTGCCGTTAGAGAAACAGGATCTACTTGGCACTTTGTACAGTCTGATTGAATCGGATGACTGAAATGAAATGTATCTCAAAAATTCTGGCATCATTAGATGTCTTTAGTGTTTGAATGTGGTCGTTTGGAAGTTTTTACACCTACCGTTATATTAGCAGGTGTGTGTTTATTTTTGACCCATCAAAGCACGCTGAACCCTTTGCTTAAAACATTGTCTTTTGTGTGCAGGATGATTAACAGCCTTTTACAGTGTGTGAGAAGATGAGTGTGACATCATGGTTCCTGGTGAGCAGCTCAGGCACGCGGCACCGCTTGCCGCGGGAGATGATCTTTGTTGGCCGAGAGGACTGCGAGCTGATGCTACAGGTAAGACTTCACACACGTGCACAACACACACACAGATGCTCTGTGTCTGACACTTTGTCTTTAGAGCTCGGTTTGTTTAAGCAGCTTGGAAATCAAGCCTGGTTTTGGGTTTGTATGAGGGTGGGATTAGACAAAATATGAGAAAAGATGAGATTAATTCTTTATAGTTTGGTTGCATTAGCCAGGTTGACGGCTGACACAACACCTCTTAAGAGTTACAGCTGTGGATACATTGAAAGATACTATTGGTTGAAAGATGCCAGATTGAACCTCTGAACTCAAACAGACTGACATTTTGCTGTTTGTTTACATTATCACTCCTTTGCAAGCACTGAGAGGAAAGATATGACTATCACACTGTATCTTGTTGCACATTGGCTTCAAAGACTGAGAGGTGATGTCAAAAGGCCATGTTACTGTACTCGATTTTTGGTTCCCTGCTGATGTGGAACAAACATGGCTACCTTGCACAATGTAGTTCTTAAATTGTATAATTATATGGTTTAGATCTAAACAAAGTAATTCTGGACTGAATTTCCCAAACAAATCTCTGCACAGAGATGCCTCCTAAAGGTTAAAGCGAGTATCAGACTAAACAATCACTTGACAATTAGAGATGATTGACTCTTTTGATGTGAAATGCTCAGTTCTAGCGAAACTCGGATAGGAACTAGATTTCTGAATTTAATGCCTCTTAAAACCATCTTTAAAGTTGCTGAAATGGTTATGAATACATTACCTGATATCTGGCTGCTTGTGTCATAGATTTTAAAAATGTGTTATTCTAAAAAGGTTTTAAAATCCATTCAGGGTGGAGAGGTACCTTAGTTTTGTAACTAAATTAAATATAAGTACATAAAACAGTAGATCTATGTTCCAATCATCACAATCCCTCCTGTCACAACCACTGTAAAACACAAGCTGGTATGTTTCTCCACAATGCATCGTTTCATATCACTCTAAATGACTTCATTATTGAATTTTGCAGAAGTATTGGGAACAAAATAGAAGTAAATGACAGCTTCACTGGAAGATTTGGTTTTGTTTTAGCAAGCTTAAAGTGGGGATAAACCGCTACTGTCCCCACACTGCACATCTCACCCTCTCTACTGGCAGGACCTGATCGTAGCTTTGAGCATGCTCTCCTTCTCTCTCCATTCCTTTTTCCACCCCCAGTTCCCTCTGCCATACTTTTCCTTGTATATTTAGAGACCTGCCTTTTAAAACTGTTTATCCATTTTGCTTTGGTTTGTGGTTAGTTCGGAACGCCTCCCTCACCACAATGGTTAGCTCAACTCAAAAGCTCATCCTGTCCATATTCATGCACACACTGTGTCCAAACCTCAGCCTCTCCCCTTTTTCAAAAGAGACCAGCCTTTTTGTAGAAGTGCTCATTCTTTCTGCTTAGGCGCACGCTGGTATTTCTCTAGCATGCCTCTCAGCCACAGACTTTGGGTTGTGCTAAACCATGTCAACAAATGGAACAATACGGCACAAACTCTAATAGTAACTGTGACTTGGATACCCACAACTCAAGTCTGTGATTTGCTTTTTAGCTACGGATGCCTCTAGTGAGCATTATTTAGACACAACGATGCTCACAAAGCTTCAGTAGCCAGCGACCTACCTGAACTGTGTTTATTCCAACAAGCCTGACAAGCGTGCCTCTTTAGCCTGGGTATAAATAGAACAACTCTTCAGGACTCAGAGTGGCAGAGCCTGCGGGCACTTATGAGCAGAAGAATATATCAGAAAGAATATGCTGGCTACTACCAGATGTCCATACCTAAGCAGTGAATGTCCCAGATACAGACTTGGCTTCATCCCTGCGTAGTCCTCTCCTGAGATTTCATAAAAGAGATGAAGGATATGAAACTAGTGGTGGGACATTTTGTCCCTCATCATTGTTGAAACTCTTTCAATCCATTAGTACTGATGCCAGCCTGTTATTCTCTAAGCTTTTAAAGCTGGAATGCAATCTAAAAGTAGGCACTGAAGCATTCTAGTGGCCCAAAAGTAAGATGTGTGATTTCATTAGCTTTTCTTAATGTGTTACGGATTCATTCTTCTTCCCCTCTGAACTTCAGCACTCTGTGCTGCTATCGGCCAGATTCCATTCCCTAGTGCTGAATGGTAGCCATCTGTATTGGACACTATTACATTAGCAACATTTTTTGATGATTAATTGACCAATTAATATTCAAGCAATAAAAAAGAAGCTTTAACATTAACAAGCGGTGCATTTTGTGGATCAGTAGGTTTGGTATGGCAATGGGAATTTTATTTTTTTTATTGGGGGGGCTTTCATTTTTTGCCCTTGGCAAGTGATGTTTTATCGTTTACATTTTTCATGTACATATCTGTCAGTTTCGTTCTGCTCTTCTGGAGTATTTTTAAATATCAAGTATCAAATCTGTCTGATGGCAGCATTTATTGACAATACCAATGTCATTCTAATGATGTCCTGCAGTGCCACATTTGGCTTTTTAGAAATGCCAAAGCAGAAACCAAGACATTTCAAAATAAAATGTTGCTGTCAAAAAAGCAATAAATGTCCTTAACTATGTATGGGAGTTAATGTAACATTCCAGCCTCCCATTTTGGATGCTTTT
Source organism: Rhabdalestes septentrionalis (assembly GCA_037832545.1). NCBI lineage: Eukaryota > Metazoa > Chordata > Actinopteri > Characiformes > Alestidae > Rhabdalestes > Rhabdalestes septentrionalis. Next base: position 35,351,839 of record JBBMFX010000001.1, read on the forward strand.
ATCCATTGATCATAAAGTGTTGACACAATGGAAATGGCAGTTGGTGTTTCAATTTAAAATTAAAAGTTAAAGAGATGGGAATTACGAAAAAACACCAAAAAACACCAGAAACGTTTGTTCTGATAGCAACAATATAAAACACTATGTGATGACAATCTATGTAAATGGAGGTCATGAGTATTTACAACGTGCCTTATGTCTATGCAAGTTAAAATTCTGATTCGTTAATAAGGTATCGAGTGGGTAAATTGATTAATTGTGACAGCTCTTGTAGTAATGACCATTAAAAGCTTGACTTGGCTCTGCTTTGCTTGTTAAGTCCTCGGCATTGCGGCGACTCAGTGAGCAGAAAATTGTCCCTCACCGACTTTGAATGCGATGAGGCACAGGTCCGAATCTGATGAGCACTAACAAGGCTGCCTGTGTTTCTGGCACCAGCACACAGCACAGCCCCCAGCCTTTGATGCGTAGAAGATAAGACTAGAAGAGATAATGACACTAAATAAAGCTTCTCTGTCATTACGCTTTCCTTGAGACATTCACTGAAAAGTTTATCTCCACTGTTGCAGTTTATATAGCAGGTTTGTTTTGAATGCATGTCTAATTGGGCCTGTCTTGTTTTGTGCTGTAATTGCGGTGCAGTTTTTTGTGTAATGTTGTCATAATGCTTTGTCAGTGGCCTCTATAGAGAGGCAGAGTTCTATGTGGTTCGCATTAATAAGGCTTTCCCTTTTTATCTTGTTTTCTAACATCTTTGTGCTGTATGTGCTCTTCCCAGTCTCGCAGTGTGGACAAACAGCATGCTGTGATCAACTATGACCCTGCCACGGACGAGCACCTTGTCAAAGACCTGGGCAGCCTTAATGGGGTGAGTTTAGGCCGGTTCCTCCCATTTAAAAGCAGTATCCCTCAACACAGGCAATCTGTGGTGTGGCATCAACTGTTTGAATATTCAAAGGATTTAATTAGCATTTTAAATATTCTGAGTATTTGCAATAAAGCCTCACAAATAAATTCCTTGTGAAAAACTTCCTCTTAATTTCTCAAACTTCCTGTATTGATGCATGTATTTTCAGATATACTATAATCCAGGCAGTTACGTTTAACTTTAACTTACTTTTCCACTTTTGGCTTCTTTCTTTCAGTAATAAGAAAAACGTTGTCAAATTTGACTTCCATATTATATTAACTCTTTGTTGATTCAATAAATTAAAGAGCTGTGATGTTATGGTCGGCAGATGAACTTTTTTATATGTGTGACTTTAATTCAGTACTGAATTATTATGCAGGTTGATGTAATTCATTTGAAGTTTCTGCAGTTATTTTGTACAAGGCAAAGGCTCAGAGGAGTTGGGGGGGGGGACTGGGGGGGCAAGGAGGAATACATTTTTAATTATTGAAATCTTTCCTCTTTCCCTCTTTAGAGGGATCTCCTTGTAGCGTTTACTCTGAGTTAGGAGAGCAGCAGAACAAGCAGCAGCAGGCAGATTCTGAAGCTGCTAACAAGACAGTGGAAAGGGATTGAAAGTCCTCCGTGTAGTTCTTGTAGATAAACAATGTCCGACTAAACAGAGCTTTGTTTTTGTGTTGCCAGGAAGAAAAACTTGGCTTCCTGAGCCTTCAGAAAGATTTTTTTGTACAACACAGTCACTTTTACAGTTTGCTATCATTTATTGGAGACGTCTTTGAATGTTTGTTTGTGTGCTGTGCAACCTTTAACCCTTGTCACTTTTATCTTGAAACCCTTTGAAAGTCATTAGCAAATAAGTTTTTTTGTATTTAACGAATTTATCATTTCACCCACCTCTCGTTTGTCTTTTTCACCGCTTCTAAGTGCCCAGACCATCGTTATATAATTGGCATGATCTTATTAATGTCTTAACTTGCAGACCGTGGCTTAACTTTCACTGGGAGAACGGTTGCTGCCAAAACACGTCCAACAATTCCAACACACCCTTCTTCTAACACTGTTGAGACTTTATAATATTTCACTACTTACTTTTGCTCAGAGTTCTCTTTATTTCACGTCTACACACAAGCGATACTTTTTTTGCAATCATTTAATTGCTTGTATATTTAGCTGTTGTAGCCGTCGGGTTCTGTCTGCAGCCATTTGTGTGTGTTTCACCTTGTCTTTTATAGGTCCTGTTCCAGTGTCTTTAATTTCTAGTGCTGCTTTGTTTGTGTATTTTAGGCCGTGGTAACCTAAACTTAGCCGAGGTAAAGGAGACTGATCTGCTTTTTTTGTATGTGTTATCCTCTGTTTCCTGTTGCTGATCTGCAGACCTTTGTGAATGATCTACGCATCCCTGACCAGACCTACATCAGCCTGAAACTCTCTGATGTTGTTCGCTTCGGATATGATATCCTTTTCCAAACCAGAGAAACACAACCGTGCCCATACAGGAAGAATTCACCCAGTGCTAATCCCCCACTTTGAGTCAGGCGTTTGAGATTATGGTCAGGGCTAAGCTGCAAATCTCTTTCAACCTTGCCTGGGAAAAAAATAATAAAAAAAGAATTGAGCATGCAATTCTCTTGTTTATGAGACAGATTTCCAAGGCATTGTGCTGTTTGTGTGAATAAGGACAGCCTCATTACGTAAATGGGGGGGAAAGTCCTAATTTATCTTTTAAAATAACCTTTGTTGATCTGATGCTGTCTCATTCTTTATGCTTCACGTGTTGGCGGTGAGTTGGGTCTTAACTCTCCCTACATTCTCACGTTTACATCATGGAGCAGAGTCAGCACAAGGTCCCAGAAGAGGCCCTTAAGGTATTTCTTTGCATGCTTCGCTAATTTCTGTAACTGAAATTTCTGAGTGATGACTAGTCTAGTTCTTTGTCATGTTGGGGTGATGCTAGTTCCCTGGTTTGGTGTGCTGGTCTGTCTGTGAATTTAAGATAGGAGGTAATTCTGTGCTCAGTCCAGACTGTTTTGTGTGCTTTTTTTGTGTGGGTGTCAGCATGAGAAGTACACCAGTCAGCTGCAGATGGGTCTGAAGGCTCTGGAGGGCAAAAGGAGAGAGCAGGCGGAGGAGAAGAGCCAGAGACTCTCCGAATCCCCTCGCTCTAAGCAAGACAAGAGTGAGCGCAAATCCACCATAGGTAACACGCTGCACCAGCTAAAAAATCATTTCTCTTTAACCAATATGGCTTCATGAGGCAAATGTAACTAATAAGTCGAAGAAATCTATACTACCGTGTTCCCACGGGTCCTTGAAATCCTTGAAACGTTATTAGTCTGAACAAATTCAAGTTCAAGGCCCTGGAAAGTTTTTGAAAACACTCCTTGAAAGTCCTTTCCGTTGAAATTTCATGGATTACGACTGCTGTCAACGTGTTATTGTTTTGGCACCACAAGTTTGTTTAAAATGTGCCTATGCTGAATTTTACTTCGAAAAAGTAAAGTACTGCGAAAGCTCGTTTGTTCTTCTTTGTATTTTCAGCGCTTGTTTCCTGAATGTAGTCAATGTAACGTGTGTGAAGCTGCTTGCAGAGCAAGAACACGATTTTCTAAATTTCACGTCTTTTCTAAAATTGTATCTTTATTTTTATTCCCTTCACCTGTTTTTGGCACGTTACTCCTTTCAGGTCTTTTGAGATACAGACACTGTTCCAACTCTGATATATTGGGATGGATCTCGAACAGCGTGCATCTCCTCGTTCGTTCGTTATTCCTGTTTTTCCAGCAAAAAAAATCCTATAGGGAATGAATAGGTCTCAACTTTCAGATCGTCCTGCTCGGACACGCTTTGTCTGAAACCCACCAAACTTCATGTGATACCTTAGGCCAACTTCCCTGACACACAAATGTGGTCGGTGATGACCTGCACTTGTCTTTTCCTTGTCTTTCGCTCATCCCTTTTCCCCCCTCCAGTTACTTCCATTCATTTTAACCCCATTGATAGGAATGCAGATTTAGAAGAAGAAACTTTCAGGCTCCATACCGTGACCAAACTTTATGAAACTTCATGAGACCTCAGGCCACACCCCCAATGATACACATGTTTAAACAAAAAAATGAAAAAATGGAGAAAAGTAATGGGACACAGGTGTCATGCAATACAGTATGGCCCTCTGTTTAACCCTCTGAGCTTCCTCTGGCCATTTTTGGCCACGAGGACGCTGAAATGGTAGTAAACACGAGGACAGCCAGAGGGTTAAACTAAATTATATGGACAGAAGTATTGGGACCGAACTCTTTCTGGGTGGTTGCTAAGGCATGAAAGGCAGTTGCTATGGTTAAGGAGATGGTTGCTATGGCATTTCTAGTGAGTGTCTTGGTTGCAGGCCCATTTCAAAATTTCCTCAGACCACAGTTATGTCTTTAGTCAACCTCAAACCTCATCAAGAAGAAGGGGGACAAGTAGGGTCAGGCTGCATTTTAGCTTGCACGCTTTGCATTTTCTCTGTGGAAATGTGGTCTAATTTCAAATTCCATAAAACAGTAATATACATCTTTAATGTATGTAGCGTGGATATATTCAAAGCCTACACTTATACCCACAATGCATGGATATTATTGACATTAATGTAGGCTATAAATTCAGTCCACTTTCTTGGATTGATTTTGTCCCAACAACTTCTATGCCATTCACATTGTTTTACTGCATTTGCATAAAAAATTCTTTATTAATGACATATTCAGCAGTAGCAGGAGGTAAATGCTGCCACGTGTGGTCCTTGAATTAGAGGTTATTGGTCCTGGAAAGTCCTTGAAAGGTCCTTGAATTTGATGTTAATTTGATGTGACTCAGATTGCACTAGTCTGAAATAGACTTGGTTAATTGCTTTGACATTATATATATTTTTTAAATCAAAATAGACACAAGGACACATTAAACTACAGATTGTTTGCTGTTGCTGTGTTTAGCTCTGCTACATCCTATGTTACAAACGTTATTGTTCTATGTACACCAACCGTGAGCAAGGTCCTGATCTGATGGAGAGTCAATGAAGGGCGAATGTGCTGTTTGTGCACGTTGTGGGATTGTGTGCCAGTATTTCAAGCCAGCTGGGGTAGTGTAGGTTGACTCTCCCAATTAGAGGAGACAGTTAGTGTTAATCTGTCGCACTGAATATGTAAAACCGCTACAGGTAACCACAGTCTGTGGTGCTGGTAGCGTGATGCATTACAGGATTAATGGTGGAGTGTGAGGTAATCTTAGCCCGCTGCTGCACGGCGGCCAGCACTAGTGGGATTACCAGTTGGCGCGTTGTGAAATCACTTGAGTTAAATTACTTTCTACAGCAAAATTGCTTTTCCTTCTGGAGAGGACTTAATTTTATTGGAATTAAATATATTTTACTTTTCATCACATCAAGCATGCACACAGTTTTTTTTTTTTTGGGGGGTGGGAGTTTTGTATTCTATATTGTTATATAGTTCTTACAGACACAGCATAGTTCCTATGACCATCTACCCAAAATGATATTTGGTGTCCATGAGCCACAAAAACAGCACTGATCTACTGAGGCATGGACCTCTGAGGGTGCCCTGTGGTGTCTGGCATCACGACACCAAGGCCTGTTCATTCTAAGGTGGAGAAAACAGGACTCCTAGCACTTATTCATTTGAATTGTGTTAAAGTAGACTGATCTTCTGTAACCAACTATTTCTGCCTCAGCAGTCATAATAAAAATTATTCAAAGACACTGATGGAAGAAACATGAGAACCATTATATTTACTGACTACTTTGACTTTTACTGACCATAATCCTAACCAACATCATCCTGAAGCTGCTGATCAGTCTTGTGGATAGGAGGTGGCCAGTATGTGTATATTATAGTACTTCAGATTAACTAATTACTTCTGTTTGAACCACTATGATGTTGGTTTATGACGATATTTTTTGATCACTGGATCATTTTTCCACATTCACAGACTAGACTGTAAAGGAAACAAGTCTTATCAGAAGTCAGCTGTTTAATTTTCTAGGCTTCTTTTTCTCGGCTTTAATCTGGTTGCCAACGCCAGTATCACATACATTTCTAAACTAATGATGTCGGAAACCAGCTGAACAGAATCTGATTTCAAGCCAATAGAGAGCTGCCCAAGGGCGACAGACGAGCAGACAAACTCCCTAAAGCTGCAGGAAGAACCTTGGGAGGAACCATGGTGTAATTATTCAGGGGAAATGATCTAAAAGCAGAAGCTGACTGTCTTTTGCATTAGAAGGGAGATAGGATTTTGTACACATGTGTGTCTCTGAGACGCGGGGTATGGAATCTGTGCTGTGTGTGTGCCCCCAATGTGTGCACATTTGTTTCCTCTCACACTTGTATCCTTCCTTCCTCTTAAGCCATGACCATATACACTTCTTTTTTAAGCTTCTTGCACCTGAGACTTGGATTCTATTGTTCTGTGGTTTGGGTTTGTGGCCCACGTTTTACATAACTGGGAATTTACATTGGGTGTAAATATACATCCATTCATTTATTCATACTAGTATTTTTGAAAAGATACATGGTTATGGTTAAATTACATTTACACAGGGCTAATTCAGGCAGATCTCAGGTGGCCAATGGGCTGCAAAGGCCGTGTATGTTTGATAGTTTTATTTATTCATTTGTTTTTAATCTGAGCACAAAGAATAATGACATAAAAACCTCTAGCATGGAATCAGGTGTCGTTTCATGATGGTTCAATGTTTGTTGCCAATATAATTTTGGCTTGGAAAGACACATTTTAAGGCTAACATTTGCTAGCTAGTTTATATTCTGATAGTTGTGTCCTCATTAAAGTGGTCTTGAAAGAGTATTTTTATTATGACATGTCACATATTTTGTAGTGCACCATTGCATGTCTCACCTGTTAGCTACCTGCAAGGTAACTCGTCTATTAGTAGGTTTATGAGCTATATAAAATATTTCACCTTATTTCGGCTATGATTTTTTTATGTTTAAATGCAATCATACTGAGTAATAGACTGTTACACGCTGCCTGTTTTGCCTGAACACAAACCGCTATTTTGGCTGCTGTGGCCCATTTTGAGCTCTTTAGGCCAAGCAGCTGTCATGTGGCCTTCATGAATGACAAAAGGTGTTAGTCGTTTAACAGTCGTATTTAGCGATTCAGTCTCTCTCATGTTTCAGCCACAGAGCCTCCAGTTTCCAAACCTACGCCTTTGTATGGCCAGCCCTCATGGTGGGGTGATGTTGATGAGGAGAACAAGGATCAACAGAGGGAACCAAATGCAGGTCGGTAATTTTCTAACTATGCTGAATGTGCTGTAAATAGCAGGGCTGCAACTCATTTTAGATGCGTTTACCGTACATTAAATGATTTCTACCTGAGGAGATCTGTGGTGAAGCTAAGGGAAAGACTCATGGAAAGACTGTAATGTTCCGAGGGCAGGCCAACAAGTAATGCCTTGTGATAGAGTAGCTAGGATTTTTTTTTTCTCCAACCCCAACCTGGACATAACCTGCCATTTCTTGGTTTAATGGTTTAATGCTATATAAATTAGATTTTTTCTATATTCAGTATTATTTTTCAACCTATCTTCTAAATGCTTCATACTCTGCATGGCGATTGGGATTTGAATGTATATGATAAATTAATCCCTTTACAAACTGCTTTCCTTGTGTCTTTCTTATACATGCTGACATGCTGACACAACAGACATGCTGACTCTAGTGCAGGCTTTGGTTGCCTCATCATAGTTTTGGTCGCGTTAAAAATAAATTTTTTGCCATTTTCGGCCTGAAATTTTCAGTGGCCGAATTTTCAGTGCATCACTATAAATTATATAACCTGAACACTGTGCAAATAAGGTTTTAAAGTGTCTTATCTAGGTTTCTATTAATGTACTAATGTTTTTTACAGACAACCAGAATGAAGACTCTAAATATGAGATTAATGGTTTGGCTTCTGAACATCAAGATGGGCAAAGCAAACCTGGTTACTCCTTTCGAAAGGATGCAAGTTACTTTGAAATCCCCACTAAGCAGTCAAGACCCAAAACTGCAGAGCAAGAGGTCCAGGTGATCCCTACAAAAGACACAGACAACGGGGTACCCTCTACACCCCCTGTAGTGCAGAGCCATGCATCCTTCACTATCGAGTTTGATGAATGCACCCCTGGGAAGATGAAAATAAAGGACCATGTTACAAAGTTCTCTTTCCGGCAACGCAAGACCCCCAGCAGGGAGTCAGTTTGCACACCAACAGAGGTGATGTCAGCAGAGAGCAAAGTGGCTGATTGGCTAGTACAGAGTGATGCAAGCATGGCAAGTAGGAAGTCCAGATCAGAAGACATTTACAGCACAAAGAGTGACCTGTCCATAAACAGAAAGGCTCTGAAAGGTAAGCTTTAAAACTAATCTAAATAAAATCCAAGTAAAAGTCTCTTCTTGGACTTTTTAATGGTACAGTGTATAAGGCTTTCGAACGAGCGAAAGGGGAGAGGCGATAAAACTGGACGAGGTAATTTGCATATTGTCTCACAAACAGCCGTCCCACATTTATATAGTACAGTTAGAGACAGTGTCCTGTTCTGGATGTTTGTTTATTTTATTCTGTTTGACTGTTGTATTTGCACTTCTTTATAAACGGTTGCTAATAAATGTTGTTAATATTGTTCATTTTGTTATTGTTTCAGTATTAGTGTTTGGTATTCAGTTTCTGAACGGAAGATGTTCAATGATGAAAAAATGTTTGGGGATGCTGTCTGAGCCTTAGGTCACAATTTTATATTATTCACCGTATTAACACCGTATTCCGAAGTAAAATAGGTAGGAGGTTTGATGGTATCAATATTTGGATACCGCCCAAGCCAGTGTATGGTATATTACATGTGCAAATACAGGTGCATTTACAGTTTGTGGCCACATTGGAGGCAAGTGTGTGCTTCTAGATATGTAAAAATGTCTACCCGTGCATCTGCGGCAAGATATGAGTTGTCTGTAAATATTGGTCATGCATGTTCTTGTTCTGTGATGTTCTCTTAGGAAGATTGGCAGTTTCGATTTGTATGGTTTTCCTCAGCTTTGTTGAGCCTGTGTTAGTTGTCCAGTCTTCACTGCTGTCTTCACTTGTGTTCATGCTTTAAAGGACAGGAAAATGCTGGTTGGGTTTAAGCTAGTTCTGCATTCGTGTCTGTACAAATTCTTACTATTGTCAGCAATAGTTTAAACCCTAAAGAAATATTGGGATATATCATGTTTGGAAAATGTACCCCCTCTTAACCAAAACAAAAAATATCAATCCAAGATGTCCAGCGGGAGAACAGTTTGTGTTTAAAGTACCATTTTATTTGTATACAACGATGCAAGTGTACTTGTTGAAATAACACTTCACCATTCTTTCTAGATGGACACAATCATGAGGATGGAACACAAAGTGACTCTGAAGATCCTCCCTCAAATCCTCAAAACGTTTCACCCTGCGAGCTGTCGCCTCCACAGCTCTTCACTCCACCAGAAAGAGAAACAGAAGAACCTCTCAGCAGCTCTACACCACGACCTCAAAGTCAAGGGAAACAGGAGCCCCGGCAAGCATTTGTCATAGAGTTTTTTGATGACAATGCTCGCAAGAAGCGTTCACAGTCTTTTACCACTAATGTTTCTCCTCCAGAGTCCCATGTGCCCCTCAGAAACAAAATGGAGAAGGTTAAAGACCCATCACAGCCCGAAGAACGTTCAACCCTGTCAGCTGTACATAATACTCCCACTCAACAGTTTACTGTTCCACTTAAAGGTTCTAGTGGTTTCCAGAGAGCTGGATCTCTTCGAAAAGAGAAAACTGATGTTCGCTTGAGTTCTTCTAACTTTTCGTCTCGCTCATCTTCCTCAAGAGCATTTAATAGCGTTGGCCGCAGGTCCAAGTTGGCGCAGGACTTTGCAGCGGAGTTTCTCAAGGTGTCAAAACCAGTTTCCACCCCCACCTGGGAGAAACCCCCATCTTCTACAGACCCACCTGCTTCCAATAAAGTCTCCATGGTGACAAATAATTCTTCCACTCAGTCTAAACCCTCTGTTCTAAATCGAACTGTGATCTTGTCACCATCCCAGCAGCCAGGGCCCTCAGCGCACACACCTGACAATTGCACAGATGTCAAGACCACTAAAGGTCCCAGGCAAGAAGAGGAGGACAGCTTGAGCGATGCTGGCACCTACACCATTGAAACAGAGGGACCTGATAAAGAGGTTGAGGAGGCACGTAACAGGATTGATCAGGTATTTTATTTTTGCTGATTAGATGCACATTTTTCTGATTACCTTGACATTGGGATTGTGGTGTAGAATTGGTGGACTGATTTGGAAGATTTTCAGCAAGTTGTGTGGGAAGTTTTAGTTTATTGTTTCCTATATTTTGTAGGGCTGTACTCGAATACTCTGGGTGGCATTCGAGTTTTCATTTTGAGATTAGTATATTCGAAAGAAGAGAAAAAACACAAGTATTTTTGACCCCCGGGATTTCCGAACTGCATAGATCCACTAAACAGGCACCAATCTGCCTCAAACTTCAGAGTAAAATAGACGTCCAGGAGACCTTTCCAACAACCCCTTTGACTCACCGGAGGTATTAGCTGTAAACCGTTAGAGACGGAGGGCATTAAAATGCACGTCTGCCTTTAACGGAGCTGCAGAGAATTAAAATGCGCTCCGGTTCTAACTGTGCATTTCTCCCCGCAGCTCGGACCAAGGAAAAACATATATATATTTTTTTATATGTTTTTTCCTTGTGTGTGTGTGTGTGTGTTAGTGTGCCTCCCATGAAAGCTATGTTTTTTAATGTGAAGTTTGAGGCAGATTGGTGCCTGCTCAGTGGATCCACGCGAAAAAAGTAAGAAAGGTTTTTTATTTTGCACTTCGCCGCAAGTGTTTACAGCTGGCTGGTGGTGGAAAAATGCATTAGAGTTGCTTTTGAGATGTTTGTGCCAGTTTTGAACGAGTTTTGTCGAGTTTTGTGGCTTTTTGTGAAGACGCTATCTGGCTAGCCGGTTTCCACTGGCTAATACTCGGCAGAGGAGCGTGCCGGTGGGCCGGGTCTCGCGGCAAATTCAAAAGGGGCCATGTGGCTGTTGAGGCAGAAAATGAAATGCTGTGTTTAGCGGTTTGTTTAGTTATTTATAATTTGAACAAATATGGATTTCTGAATCCAAGATGCCGAATTCAGCCCCCTCCCGCATCTCATAGAGATGCTGATTAAATAAAAAAAATATTTGTGGTCTTTTTTTTTTCCCTAGAGCTGCACATTATTTTCCCAAATGATTAATCAAAATCATAATGAACTGATTAATCAATGATGGAACTGATTGTTAGTTGCAGCTCTGTGTATCTGAGATGTGCAGTACTGTGATGGAAATTGTTTGACAAGTCTAGTCAAAAGAATTAAGGAATGAAGATGTATTACTACGTGGTGGATTGCTGTGTCAATTTTATTACGTTTCTTAAAGTAAGAATGCAGTGTTCCAAAGACTTAATTCCTTGCCATTGGGTTGTTTAAATGTAGAAGACCATATCTTTTAAACTTCTCTTTAAATATATTTCAACATTATGTATGCAAGTCTGACAGCATTTCTGGTGCCCTGTCCCCTCTAAAACTAAGCAAAGAACCTTTTGAAATGTAAAATAAATAAATAAATAATAATCTGAACTGAAATCACCGAGAGACATATCCCATGTCCAGCCTAGTCCACTCATGCATGCTTTGTTCCTGACAGGTGTTTGGTGTTGGCGAGTGCCCTGGGCACAGCAGTCAGCCCACAGAAGCAACAGTGTATAGTCCTATAGTTGGTGACCGGGGGGGCCAGGATAGGCTTCCTCTTAGTGAGAGTAGTCCTGTCCCAATAGTGGGTCGTTTTCCAGACTTAAATGACCCATCCATGAGTCCCGCACAGGTAACCTCACCCCTGGGCCCTGTTGTTATCTTGAATAGTGTGGGTCTATCTTTCTGTCAATCTACCAATCACTGATTGACTCTTCCACTATTTTTTCCATGTGTTTTGGGGGCCAGGCATCTATTTAGTGTGTGTGTGTGTGTTTTTTTTGTTTGTTTGTTTGTTTTTTCCTACCACAGCATCCCAGCAGGATCCTGCTGTTTGTTTTATTTTGCTAAATGAGTCAAAATGGGGAACAGGTTTAATTCATCATTGCCATTACTTCATGAGACCAAAGACCTGGTCTCATAAAGTAATGGTAATGATGTGCCTGTGGCATATGTTACTCTACCCCTCTGCCATATTGAATGCAGGAGAGAGCACCTTTCAGAAATGGTTTTGTGTGATTTACCATGCCAATATTTCAGTGAAAATTCCGTTTGGCCAAAAGGTCTTTTGAATAATGACAACTCACAGTGGTTTTATATTTAGCAGCTTGTGCAAGTGCATTTTGGAATTTAAGGTCCGTGTCAAGATTCAACAATGTTGCTTCTTTTTTTTTTTTTTTAGAAAAGTTCTCATTCACTTCATATTTTCACTTCAAGTACCGTAATGTTAGGAAATCCTCTTCAATTTAGAGACAAGATTCTGAACAACCAAGTTGATCTGCATCTTCTAATTTTTCCTTTTAACATTTGAAACTGTTTCTGGACTTCAGCTATTTAAAAAGCTTGTTAACATGCTATAGCTGATACGTTCAATTGTTTCTTGATTGGTTTCAATATCAATATTTCATTTGAAATCAGGCTAGATATAGGGTTGGGTGTCGTTAGTTTTTTTTTTTGCGATACTTATAAACCGGTACCGATGCCAAAACGGTTCCAGAACCGATACTGTACAAAAGCCAGAAACTGATGGTGTATGACTCAAGAATACATTTTTATTGAAAAAAAATGTATGCTCGAAATTGAACATTTTATTAAATGTTTAAAGTATATATGAATAGATAAGCAAATACAAAACAACAAAAAACATAAGCCACCTAACCCAACTACAATAACTAAACCGCTTCAAACAGGGGCGCAGATAACATGTTTTATACGGGGGAATGAATCGATGGGGGCGTGGCCTGTGGTGGGGGCGTAGTCTGGGACGGGACTTGAGAAATGGTTTCCTTTTTATTATCCCCACGCCACCAGGTACCAGATTTAAGTAGTGGAAAAGCAAAAAATCGAGTAGAGTTGAACCGAACTGAGCTGGTACCAGTCAGGGGAAAACCATCATAAATGAACGAGCTAACACGGCTACGTAAACAGAGTAAACATGAGAGCCCCGACTGCAGACGTCAATAATGCCCCGTAATAATAATCTCCCGATCAAACTCCGCCTTCCGAAAGAGTTATGAACTACCTCCGGAACCCAGTTAGGGTACATCTATTCAAAATATTTTCACCAAAATTAAGGATGCCGTTAAGTCTGTTTTCGCTCAGCTGAGACTACTGTTGCTGTGGGGTCCCAGAGGCGCATTGTTTGGTTTTTGTAAAAAAGCTGTAATTGTTGTTTTTTTTTTCGTGGCTTCATCCTGCAAGTTCTGCAGATGTTAAAGTCAGTCAGTTGGATAGTGGTCACTATGGTTACCGCTACAATTATGACAGCCACCAATGAGACATCTAGACCTCAGGACCCAGAACAATAATAAAGACGTGCTGCTAGGAGCTTGAAGAGAATGGTAAAAGGAGTGGCATGTTCAGGGTTTCGAGTTAAGATGTGCAAAATAAAAGGTTTTAGACCCTAAACCAGGATTATGAGTAATAATCACTACATCATCTGTTCTTCAGGGGGCGGGTCGAGGTCTAAATTCAATCGACAGTTCAGGCATTTAATTGGCACCAAAATGAGGCACCGAAATTCGCGTTCTGTTTCGGTCCGGCACATACCGGTTCTATAGGTACCTAAAGGTGCCTTTTTTTCACCGGTTTTCGGTACCCAACCCTAGCTAGATAGAATACAATATGATGCTTGGCCCCCTTCATTTTATATTGCATTAGCATTAGCATTTACCTACATTATCCTCCAAGACTCTTTTCAAAGCTGTTTCTTTGATTTTTGTTCGGCGTCCTTTACCTCTTTCTGTTTTTTGGGTTCTGTGGTGATGGGTGAAGCAAACCCTTTAGGGGAAGGGGGCTTCTTAATTAGCTTCTTAACAAGAATTTGATCAACTGAAAGCTTAATTGAATATTGGATTGAATATTAGCATTCAATAGAAACCAAAAACAACTTGCTTTCATTTCATCTGAATGTAACAACATCTCTGCAGCTGTTTTACCCTCTGTTCTTTACAGGTAGAGTCTATGGTCTTAACTCCTGGCAACACCAGATGGGTCTCGCGATGGGCTAGTTTGGCTGACAGCTATTCAGAATCGGGTTCAGTGTCAGGACTGTTTGACATCCCAGCACAGATGGGTCTTTCAGGTAGCTGCATGTCCTCCCTTTTGATAATTTTTTCAGCATTTATACAAACTATTTTCAGCAATAATTAACAGAATTTTAAATCGACCATTCAGCAGATGGACGAATCGTTCATCAGACAACGCTTAATCGAAACACTGACAACACCGAATCAGATAGTGGACACAGTTCTAGGACACGGCGAATACTACCTCAGGTGCCGTCCTTGGAGAGGACAGTTACTCCACCACCTGCCATTCACATCAAGTCAGATTGCTACACGAGCTCTCCTGGCATGGAGAGAAACGCACAAGGTTCACAGCAGAAAGAAGACCTGCAGAAACTGTATGTTCCGGATGACCTGGATCCAGACAGTCTGAGTGATGCAAGCAAGTCAGATGATAGTTCTGTTGTGGAGCAGGGCAGAAAAACCGCTGCTCCAAGACCAGAGAAGACTTGGCCAGATATCAAAATTCAAACACCTTCTAAACAAGATGTCTCTCCTTCTGGTGGGACCAAGATGGTAAAGGATCTAGATTCTACTCCAAAGTTCTCTACAGCCACTCTAACTAGACAGCATGGCAGCCACAACTCGCACAAATCCAACGTTTCTCCTTCTAATAGGGACGCATCTCAGTCTGAGGAAAACTCCTTATCCTTCGTCAGACAAGAGAGTTTTACCAAGGATAGGTCCAGTGATGACCTCCATTTCACAAGGTTGCCCCATATCTCAAGTTCATTGTCCAGTATTGACAAAAATGCTTTCAAAGGTGTAAGTGGCCAAGACACTCAGTCTTACCTCAAAGAGACTGAGAATGTTCTTGCATCTTTAGAGGCCAAGCTGCAAGTTCAGAATGTTGACCGTGCCCCTTGCCCTCTGGAGGATTCATTTTCTGGGGAATCGGACGTAGACACATCCAGTACAGTCAGTCAGCGTAGTGGTAAAAATACTGTCCCTTCTTTCCCAAAAAAGCCAGTGATCCTCAGTGAACTCTTGAAAGAGAAAAAATCCGCCAGTCAGCATGTTCAAGAACAAAATCTCTTGCAGTCACCTGGTTATCCTGTGTCTCAACTGAGCAGGTCCAATCCTGCAGACATTGACTCTAAAGTAGAATCAGGTAAACGTTTTCAGTTACGACATGGTTTAGGGAAACATGGATCTCTAGATTTTGGCAGCGAGCCTCAGAGTTCCGCTATGCGTCAGTGGCCTGAAACGGTGTCAGACCAAGAGTCCAGTTCCCGTCCAACTCAAAGAAAGTACACCGTCCCCCTTCAGAAAGACAGTTCAAGCAAATCCACAAAAGCTACAGTGACCCAAGCACTGGCCCGCTCAAACAGCCTTTCTGCGCCGAGGGCTACGAGGACCTCCATGCTCCGCCGTGCCCGTCTGGGCGAAGCATCTGACAATGATGGTACAGAGACTGATCGCACATCTCAGAACTCAGATGCTAACCCTTCTACTACTAAACAACAGGAAAGCAGGAAACTGTCCCGTCTGGACATCTTGGCTCTACCTAGAAAGAGAACTGGTTCTTTCACTACGCCCAGTGACACAGAGTCCTCTGCCGGCAAGACCGGCTTTTCCAACCGCAGCTCAGAATCTGGTTTCTCTGTGCGAAAGGCTTCAGTACCGGACAACAAGACTGGTGGACCGAAGGGTTCAGGGACGATATCCAGACAGCCGATCATCCGTGGAAGATCAAGCAGTGCAAAATATGCTAGCAGCACAGCGAGTGAGTATAAAGGGTCCCTATTAATAGTATTTCTGCATGTTAAATGCAAAATATTTTCTAAATGCAAAATGTTGCTAATGTTTTTATGTACAATATTATGCAATTTTTTTAGGCACCTAAACAAATTCTTTTAACATTCATTGTTTTGTCGGTAATTATTTATAACACGTCATTACACCTTATAATTGGAATCCATAATCCATACAATCATTAATGTGGTAAACAGTCTACTACATTAATATATTAATATTTTTAATAAAAATGGCTGATATAAATTTCAAGATGGAGTAGCCATCACTCCAACTGGGTCAGATTTAACAGTACTAATTATTCAAACCAGTGGATGGAAAATACTGGGCTTTCAAACACATAAAATCAGTACTTTATACATTTACTTATTTGTAATTATTGTGATATTAGTGTTTGACATCAGTGTCTGGTAAATGCAAGTAATAGCTCACTGCATAGACAAATGTTTTAAATATAATTCCTATCAATGCCTCAAATTTTGGCACAGTACTGTATATTTGTTTTAAGCTTTCTATAGCATGTTTTATTTGTTTTGTAGGATAATGGTGATTTTATTTCAACATTATTTTATGGCAGTAGTGAAATGTATCATGAAACATGTTATCGTCATATTTCCAGTTCTGGTCGTTGGTTCTGCTCTCAATGGATTAATATGATCTTTTGCTCTTCAAGTCTCTGACTTGTGCCCTTTGTTGCTTAACTCCGCTTGGTGAGTGACAAACTAACCAAAGGCCATGTTACTGGGACTCTAGGTTACTAATGTAACACGGTCAGCATTCTCAAATGATTACCAGCTAAAGTACTCATTCAGTGGTGATGTCAATTGCCCTACTGTGTGAGCACTTTACGGTCACTTCAGATCTATATTTCCATCAAAGGGACCTGGAATGTGGGTTTTTTTGCTTTCTTCTCATCTATTTGGTTTCTTTCTTCTTCGTTTGTGCTTTTCCTTTCCACCGATCACCCTGGTGTTCCCCAAACTTTCCTCAATACAATTCCCTGGACCCAAGGCTCCAGGAGACGTCAGAAGGGCTCAGACTACACCTCCACTTCAGAGGATGAGTATGAGTCTAACCAAAGCACTCCTAAACATAAACGCTCCCACCATTCAGGAGCTTTGAACACCTCAAGAACACAGAATCTTGGGCCAGTGCGGCCGGTCACCAAAACCAGAGACTCTGAGGGGGAGGGACATGAGAGTGATGCCTTCCAGAGCTGGACAACACACAGTGCAGAGATTGCAAGGTAATAAAATTTTCTACCCTAAGTCCATGAACTTTTGTAACTTGTTGGATTTTGTGTACAATGTAATATTGAAGGACATTTTCAGGTCTTTTTCATTGCAGCACAGCCTAGTTTGTCTTATATTGCCTAAATGTGTTAAGGGTTGATTTAGCAAAATTTAGGTTATGGTGTTTTTGAAGCATCCTTGTGTTTTTGCATGGTAGATTAAGTCAAGATCTGGCTAAAGACCTGGCTATTTTAGCCCAAGAAATTCACGATGTTGCCGGAGATGGCGAGCCTCAGAATTCTGCCTCTGCTGATCCTGTGGAACCGATATCTGCTATATCTGCCTGTGAAGAGGTAAACTTTCAGCGTTTAGAATCAACTGAGCCACAAATAGACAAGTATCAAACAATGAGCGGATGCGCCTCATCCATACGCTCCCTACCCACTCACTCTGCTACTTCAATCTCATAAATTCACTCACGCATGACAAAAAAAACGTAGCCCCTTCACCCTCACAATCTTACCAAATAGGAATACAGAAATGATCACAGAACTGGTTGGCGCAGACTAGGGCTGTGCGTTTAATTGGAATCGTATTGAAATCTCGATGTGAATATGCACGATTTCTAAATTACCTTACGGCATGATTTTTTGCTCGCTCCCGACTTTTCCTACAGTATGCTATTTGAACCAGTCGCAACACAGCACGCCTAAACAGAGCACGAGAACAGGAGACTAAGCTTAACAACAAATAGGCTGCAGAAACAGGGATGGTGAGTTCAGCACAGGAGCAGAGCAAAAAATCAGTCCTGTCCAGCCACAGGTCTTTTGTTCTCAAAATAATAAAAATGACCTTACAATAACATTTTGTGTTCCATAAATGTGAGAACTCCATGAGTGAAAAGAAACCTGTGGACTGAGAGTCATGTCTGAGTCGACACATCAGATCAGGTCAAATGACTCCGCCCACAAACCGGGATTTTTCTCGAGAAAACACGACATATCTCAATAAAAAAAATGTAAAACAACACCAAACCAACTCGAAACCACTTATCACATTCAGCAAGCTTTTAGACACTTATATAACGAAGTTATTTTT
The DNA here is from genome assembly GCA_037832545.1 of Rhabdalestes septentrionalis. Lineage (NCBI taxonomy): Eukaryota > Metazoa > Chordata > Actinopteri > Characiformes > Alestidae > Rhabdalestes > Rhabdalestes septentrionalis. Next base: position 35,370,207 of record JBBMFX010000001.1, read on the forward strand.
CAGTGGCCTACCTTTGAAGAAAAACACCTTAGAATCGTGCGTCCCTGTGAAATTCTGTCTGAAGCGCACCTCGTATTTTCCAAAAAATTCCATATTTGCTGGACAAATATCCACATCATATGTCGACATATTATTCCAGTAAGGATCCATCGTGGTCTTCTGAGTGTTATTTCCCAGGTTTGAGCCCAAATAATCGACTTTTAAACTCAAAAGCTCGCCCCAAACTATTTTTCGATTTTTCCTAAAGATTCGAACAAGGCCACCCCCACAAATGACATATTGACTGAAAGCTCTTTTCATTGGCTACACAATTGCGCATTCAAATTTAAGGTAGAATACTACTGGACAGAAAAATTGTCCTTAAAATAAGTGTCTTATTGCTCAAGAAACTTTTTGGGCTGTATCTTTTCTTAGGAGGCTTGTAGAGACTCGGAGTGGGCCAGTTCGCGATTAAAATAAAAATCACAAGATTGTTCAAGAAAATCGTGATGCTTTCTTTTGTCCATATCGCACAGTCCTAGTGCAGACATCATCAAGCAAAGTGATTCTGAAGCAACCATAAAGCCTGCACTTTTTAACCAAAGTAAATGGTTCATGGTGAAATATAAGAGACTGTAGTGGAAGAAGGAAATGCTTTCTGAATGCTTGATGAATTTTCTTCTGCATGTTACATATAACTGAGCTGAGATGAACTTTTGTTCAATTTTCAGATTTTTTGAAGTATTCAAAGCGTTCTGGTTTGGATTTTATGGTGGTTTGAGAGTTTAAACTTTAAGAGCCTCCTTTTTAGAGCCTCACTGAATTTGTAATGGTAATTGACTTTAAACTTTCTGGAAAAATGTTGCAAAATGTTAAGAATTTGGTCCTGAAAACTGATTATATGGCTACAAAATTGAACAAGAGTGCTTGATCGTGTGACTGACTGAAGTGGTGGCTGGTGCAATGATTGTGCCACTCCGCTTTGGTATTATTGGGTATTATTGGTTTTGCAATAATGGTTTAGTATAGGAAGTAATTTATTTTTTCCATATTAATAGAAAAATCAACATTACAGCATCAGTTTCCAAATTTCCAAGAAGTCAGGGGTCATGTGTCACTCCTTTAGACTTGCCTGTGTACTAATTCCCAAAAAACACATCCATTACATTGCATTCAAACCTAGAAATGACTAAAATTGGTAAATCTGAAGTTTTAACAATCCCTCGCATCACCTGTTTATCTGATACAAATATGCATGCACCTTATTTCTATCTATTTGTCTGTCTGTCTATTTGTGTGTTTGTAACAGTCCTATCAAGTCATTCGTCATTTTCTCTCTCCCTTTTAGTTTAATTTTATTTTTTGTATTGTAATTGAAATGTTATTTTTTTGGTCATGTCTTGTCAACGGTATGCCAGTGGATAAGGTACCATTTTGTAACTGAAACTGTATCATTCAAAATAAAGTTGTCTTACAAAAAAAAAAAATAGGATGTAACTGTGTAATGTAGCCAAGTTATCTTTAGCTTTCCATTTTTATTTTGTTTTTTGTGCTCTGATTGGCATAAAGCTGCGGCACGAGATTCCCGAGACCAGCCTGAATCTCCCTAAAGTTCCGCCAGTTTCAGCTGTAGCAAGAAATTCTGACCAGACTACAAATGATCAAAGCCTCAAACAGCGCAATTGGAATCCAGACCAGGTAGTGCAAATTTCTCTGACAGTGTATGAGGGGAGGGGAGGGGGGGGGGGGGGGGGGGGGGGGGGGTGGGGGGGGGTGGGGGGGGGGTGGTG
>JBBMFX010000001.1:35379222-35414278 GCA_037832545.1 Rhabdalestes septentrionalis
TTTTTGTGAAGACGCTATCTGGCTAGCCGGTTTCCACTGGCTAATACTCGGCAGAGGAGCGTGCCGGTGTTATGCCGGAAAAGGCATGCCTGCCGTAGAATGCATCCCCCTCTTGGGAGCGGGCACCACAGCAAACAGGCTATGTGGCAATTGAGTCAGAAAAAGAAAAGCGGTTTAGCGGTTTGTTTATTTGTAATTCTGCTATGAAAATATGGATTTCTGAATCCAAGATGGCGAATACAAGAAAAGAATACATTCAGCCCCCTCCCACCGAAGCTTCGAAAATTCAAATACTAATACTAATTCTAATTCTAATTCGAATACTCGAAGCCCATAAAATGGCATTCGGACCAGCCCTAATTCTTCTGCGAAAGATTCAAGATTCACTGGTGAACTAATTATTTGTGTTAAATGTGTGTGTGTGTGTGTGGGGGGGGAGGGTCCAAACGAATAATTATGAAATGTGAAGGGGACACACCCCCCTCTGGTTGAATGGCTTATACTAATGTTTTGCCGATATCCATGTGATACGACGCTGAGCATAGCTCTTTATACACAACTTCGTTAAACCTTAAATACTGCTGTCCAGGCTGCAATATCGCTATTTCGCCTGTAAGGGGAAAATGAGGTTCACAATCAGGATTATGTTGCATATTTAAATGTACTGTTTCAGAAATACATGTAGAGAAAGAAAAACATTTTAATGTTTACATGGCAGTGATCTCTTTCCACACAAAATCCTAAACTATTCTGTAACTTTAAACCATGGGAACTTGGCTTATAAAGTAATGGATAGCAATTTCCAAGCAGATGCCTTAAATGCTTATGGTCCACTGAAAACTCACTTGTTTTGGTCAGAATACGAGTGTAGAACTAGTATCAGTTGTTACTTGTTTGGACCCAAACATTCTTCACTGCTAGAAAGAAAAGAAGCTGGAAAGAAATGGGTTAAATGCTTTGGTCCACTGAAATCTCACTTGTTCAAGGTAAAATGGGATGTGTAGAACTAGGAACACTTGATTCTTGTTTGGACCAAAACATCCTTCACTGTCAAATTCAAATGGAATTGTTTTCAATATGCACATAATATATGGCAACTTATAGCAGGAAAAGAATGAGTTAAATGCTTTGGTCCACTGAAAACTACTTAAAGGTAACATAGGATGTGTAGAACCAGTATCAATTCTTACTTGTTTGGACCAAAACGTTCTTCACTGTTAAATTCACCCTTGTTCATTATTATTATTTGTGATCAAAACAATACAACTGCAAAAATAGAATGTATTCAAAATGATGAACTTTCTTTAAATAAAATAAATGGTCACATTGTAAAATATGTTGTATGTACGTTTACCTTAAACGAGTGAATTTTCAGTGGACCAAAGCATTTAACCCATTTCTTTCCAGCTAGAATTTGCCATATATTATAAGTCTATGTGCATATCTTCAGCATTGTCTATGTGATAGCATATTGATCTGAATCTGTCAATATGTGACTGGTTATTCCACACTGCTCAGGATTGTCCTTGTTGAGAGCATTCCTATTGGGGTGGACTATGGGACCAATTCCACTTTTGGAGTGCCTTTATACGAGGCATGGAAGGACCTTATCTCTGTTGCAACGCAGCAAATTGATGTTGCCTCATTCTATTGGTCTCTTACTGGACAGGACATTAATGTCAACTCCTCCACTGACGCGCCGGTAAGTTCTCACCTCACGATGTCCTATATTTTCATTTGAATGAAGTTTACCATATATTTCCTTTTACAAATATCAGTATGATAACATTAACAACTTCTCTAAAACAACGGATTTAAAGGATAAAGAAAGGTCGTTAAAATGAGTAACTAATGTGAAGCAGTCCTCAAGAATAAACTGAAAGGATGGTGTAGGATAATGTTCAAAAACTCTCCTTTATGAGCTCTACTGCATACAAGAACAGAAACACTGATCAACCACAGCATTAAACCACTGACGGGAGAAGTGAGTGACGTTAATTATCTCGTTGTAATGGCATCTGTCAAGTGGTGGGACATATTAGGCAGCAAGTGAACTGTCGGTTCTTGATGTTGATGTGTTGGAAGCAGGAATAGCGACCGATAAGGGCTAAATTGTGGATGGCAGTGTTAGAGCATGGTATTGTTGTGTGTTTGGGGGGTGCAGTATTTAGTACCTACCTAAAAGTGAACCAAGGAAGGACAATCAAAATTGGCAATAGGGTCATGGGTGCTCAAGGCTTGCTGGTGCCTGCAGGGAGCAAAGTCTAGCTCTTCTTGTCTGATCCCACAGAAGAGCTACGGTAACACATTGCTGAAAAACGTAATGCCATGATTGAAACAGTACACAGTTTTGAAGACCACAGTCCCTGTGCTGATGCCCATCCATTGCCAAAAGTGCCATCACAACTGAACCATGGAGCAACAGAAGAAGATGGCCTGGTCTGATGAATGAGATTCACTTACCTGGCACCAGGATGCACTATGGGAAGAGGACAAGCTGACAGAGCCAGTGTAACACACTGGGCAGTGATCTGCTGGGAAACCTTGGGACCTGACGTTCACGTGGATGTTATTTTGACACAAACCACCTGCCATGTGCACCCCTTCACAGTGACGGTATTCCCTAATGGCAGTGGCCTCTTTCAGCAGGGTAATGCGCCCTGTCACGCAGAAATGAATGTAATGGTTTATTGGTGTATATGTCCCAGATGTTCTACTCACTAAGGTGTTGATAAACAGTTTTTAATTATTGGTTTGTTTGTTTGTTTAAGTTAGTATACAGTGGGATAGCTGAATATCATATTATTGGTCATTCGACAAGTGTTTGTGTTACAGGGTAGGGACATTCTGGAGCAATTCAAAGCACTGCCGAAGAGGAACGTGTCTGTGAGGGTTGTGAGCAGCATTCCTTCTGTAGCGACCAACTCCACAGACCTGAAAACTCTGAGAGAAAATGGTAGTGAAGAACAGCGTTTTATCCCCACATGCTTACAACAGTCACATCCGATTCCTTTTTCCGATTTTTACAGTTACGTTTTGTGACGATGTATATAGTTACTCTTTCTGAGATATAAACTGATGAGATGCAATGTCTATACATAGCCTCTTAAACTGCTGCATTATTTCTGATTATAATAGTTATTATTCATGTATTATTTATTATAAACACTTAATAAGCAACTACTGAGATTTATTCAGTAAAATATGACATTAAAATGTAAGTTATCTAGTTAAGAGTGAGTAAATAAAGACTGTAAATTGGTATTCCTTGACATCCTTGAAGCTTAGACGTAATTTTTTGTTTTTAAAACATTGTTCCTTCATTTTGTAGGAGTGCATGTGAGAAGAGTTAACTTTGGCCGCCTGACCAGAGGAATCCTGCATACCAAATTCTGGATTGTGGACAGAAGACATGTCTACATTGGCAGCGCCAATATGGACTGGAGATCTTTAACTCAGGTATACAAGAGAACTGTCCCTGCTGTCACAAAGTAGATTTCATCTTTCTCACTGGAGAAGTTTGATCTCATTCACTTGTTATTGTGTCTCTTACAATGAAGGTCAAAGAACTTGGAGTGGTGCTGTACAACTGTAGCAGACTGGCCACCGACCTCCATAAGATCTTTCAGTCGTACTGGGTGATGGGACAACAGAACGCTACGATCCCGAACCCCTGGCCCTCCTTTTATGACACCTCCATCAATGCAGAGCAGCCCCTTCACCTCAACATCAGCAGCGTGCCCAGCAGAATCTACATCTCAGTAATATTGCATTATTACTTTAGATTCTAGAAATGGTTTCTGCCTCTGATTATAAATAAATATTACTTTATTAAAGACAGCCGTGGCTTAGAGCCAAATGATGGCTAGGTTTTGAACGAATATACTAGGGTTGGCCTGAAGGGGATTTTACTGATTTCAAATATTTGCTGAGTGATTATTTTTTACAACTATCAGGAATTTATTTGATGACTGCTGTCAGTGTTCCTCTCCTCATCCATGGTCCTTACCCAGCAAACAGGTTTGAGGCTCTGAGGCTCTCAAGCTCTGAGTTTCTGTCCTTTGGTTTGCCCTCACCACAGACTAGAAGCAGACTACTCTGACAATTTATCGTTATTCTCACATATTTGAGACACATTGAACTTGCTGGCATACCAGCATCTTATTGTAAATTTTGCTCTGATCATCTGACACATTAAAGTGCTCCCATACATGTGATTTCAGATGTCCTTGCTCTTTTAGTTTGAATGTTCACATGAAAAGCAGTGGAGTTTGTTGTTTCTGAAGAAAAGTAATATAGAGTCTCCTATTAAAGTGGGCCATTATAGTCCGGCGTGAACACAACACAGCACAACACAACACAACACACAGTGTGAACAATGTGAACTTCTTTCTCTGTATTTAACCCATTCACTGAGTGAAGCAGTGGGCTACTTACCAACCTGCCTGGGGAGCAGTGAGTGGGGGTGATGACACTAGCAGTGTTGGGATTCAAACCCACAAACTTATGCTTGCAGGGAAAACTCCCTAACAACTAGGCCACCACCAATGCATTTCTAACAGTCCTAAAGATATGCTGAGCACTTGCTGGCTGCTGAAAACTTTAGTTAGAAAAAACTTTAGGCCTAAATATAATTAAATTAAGCAAATCAAACATTTGATCTATGTTCCAAACATCACAATCCTTCCTGTCACAACCACTGTAAAACACAAGCTGGTATGTTTCTCCACAATGCATCATTTCATATCACTCTAAATGACTTAATTATTGAATTTTGCAGAAGTATTGGGAACAAAATATAAGTAAATAAAACAAAATATTGAGATTGGACAACAAATTAAGACACTACACATGCAGAAGCGAGGTCATTTTGGTCTCTATGGTACAGCATCATGGTCTGTATATGGTCTCCATTTGTGAAAGGATTGTTTTAACTCCGAACGCAGGCATCCCCTCCTGTCTTCTGCCCGGACTCACGCACGAAAGACCTGGATGCAATTCTTTCATTGATTGGCCAAGCAGAGCAGTTCGTTGACGTGGCAGTTATGGAGTATTTTCCTGCTTCCAAGTTCTTTTACCATCACAGGTACCGCTTGTTACCATAATGCATTGTGAATGGATACCAGTTGTTTTAGAAAGTCACTGCAAGTTTATTTGTTCAGGTACTGGCCAGTTATTGAAAATGCCCTGAAGAGGTCAGCCTTTGAGAGAAATGTTGCAGTGCGTCTCCTGGTCAGCTGTGGCCGTGACAGCGACCCCTCAGTGCTGCCATTCCTCAAGTCACTAGATGCCCTGGACTCCCCATCTGAAAATATCAGTATAGAAGTAGTAAGCTGTTGGATTCTGTCAAACCTGCTGCATTGTCAGACAAAATATCTTCCACTCATTAACCTGTGACAGCACAAATGTAGGCTTTAATGAGAATGAGAATCGTTCTTTATTGAAACTTTATTGATCCTGGAGGAATTTGTTTATGTAAGGAATTCAAAAACACACACAGAGACTAGAACAATATAATAACAATACATAAAAAAGATCAATATGAATACCCTATGCTATATACAGAAATGCTTGTTATAAATACTAGATATATAAACTATATACTATCTTAAATGGTGATATTTGCTTTTCAGATGACCAGTTTCATTAGATGATATTTCTTTTCCAATACCGTCACATAACTGCAGCAGTTAACCAGAGACTACACAAAGTGGAAATGGAGAGTTTGTTCTGCAGGCATATATTACTCTCTGAAGTGAAAACATCTTCCATATAAGATGTACCTGTTTGCCTCCTCTTTCCTCAGTTCTTCTTAGCACATATATAGGTTCTTAAAGATAGCACACTTTTAGCCATTTATGGGTCATGGGTTTGCAGAGTGAGGTTATAAATGTGACTTGAGTTACATCAGCAGTAATGTGATGCACCCCAAGTGTAGCAGTGTTTGGAGATATTGAAAACTAAATGTATTATTTCTCTTTTCACAGAGACTATACATTGTTCCAGTGGGTAACCAGACAGGCATTCCCTACAGCAGAGTAAACCACAATAAATACATGGTGACCGATAAAGTGGCGTACATAGGTGAGCAATGTAAATATAACTGACATCAGATCACCAAATAGTCAACGTCAACGACCTTTATTGTCTTTCTTGTATTGTCTTGTTATATTTCATCTGCGATTATTTATATAGATATTTCATCGCAGATATAATACAACAAGACAATTTATATTTATACATATATAGTCTGTGTATTTCTAATTTCCCTAGAAATAATACTTTGACGTTTCCTTGGATTAAAAATTAAGATTGTTTTGTTACCCAGACTGTGTAGACAGTTTTGGATATTTTTGTCTGTTGTCATGTGCTCCATAACAGGTTAAACTGAACGATGCAGACATGCAAATAAGAAAACTAACGTTAATAATTTATCTTGATCTGAATTTGACAAAGCCTTAATCTTCACCTCAATCTGTTGTGTAAGAAGGTGTGGAAATCCTATTTTGAAAGGTCTATATAAATAGTACACTACTTCTTCTTCTTCTTCTTCTTCATCTTCTTCTTTTTCTTGCTATTCTTGACTGTAGAATAAGAGGTTTATGTCCCTAAGTGGGCGTTTCCCTTCACACGTGCACACCCTGAAGTCCACAACTGCCAAAAGTGGAACAATCTCTTTAGCAATTAGAACTTCACTAAATGTCACATGCCGCATCACTACATTCTTTGGATTCACGCCAAATTTTAGGGAAGTTTAATCTATAGGGGATGCAGTAACTGCTTAAGGAAAATTTTTGAAATGTGGTATGTTTAACCTTGACTATGATGACTCACATGGTGAAACATGTCACTATGACAAGCTACAACATGTTCCCATCTGTTCGTCCAACATGGTGTGTTCTTCAAAATTCATTTTTTAAATGAGACATTGGCAAATTTCAAACAGACCTCTCTCCTCTGTTCGTCTAGTTATTAACTGAAGCCTCCAGCTGAGCGCAGTGTGCCATGTGACACACAAAGTCATCCTGCAAATTCATGGTTTACTGTGTTGGGTTTTATTTGTTTGTATTTTATTTTAACAGGGACATCTAATTGGTCGGCTGACTACTTCAACACCACTGCTGGAGTGGGTCTGGTGGTTTCCCAAGAGGCCTCGCATTCCTCCTCGTCCGGAGACACACTAGTGGGCCAGCTCAAGGCTGTATTTGACCGAGACTGGAGCTCAGAATTTGCTGTGCCTCTTGAAGCACTGGGTCACAACCCGAACTGTGCCCTGTCTAAGAGATAGCTGAACAATTCAGCTGCAGCCATTAACAAAGAAATGTATTTATCATGTACACAATTACAGCGATCAGTGAAAGTATGAAGTTGAAAGAATCCGATGCACATGTTAAGTGCATTCTTTACAATTTGTCCTTCAGTCTTGTGCTATGGGAATCCTGTTGTGTGTTCCAAAACACTTAGTGGCCTCAGAAATATATAAAACCTCATTTACATAAAATATACAGAAATAAAACCTTTTTTGTTAAATTATTGTTAAAGTATTAGAAGTAGAAATGGACACAAATTGCACAATCTAATTGATGTATCATATTCCCATTCATATTATATCAGGGGTCACCAACATGGTGTCAGCTGGGACAAAAAATATAGCACAACTCATCAGTGAGCAGCATCTAACATTTAACTGTATCCTGTTGCTATTCTTCTTTTATTGCATTTGCACTTATATCAATTTGAAAATGACAATACCTTAAAAAAAACAAAGATTTAAAATGTGTATTACACATGAAGTTTAGATGAGTTTAGGTAACCTCTGTACTAGAATATTAAACTGGTAGCCCTTCGTATGGCTCAGTACCCGTGATGTAGCTCAGAAAGGTCGGTGACCTCTGTATTATATCATTTGTAAACACAACTGTGTGCCCAACGGTGGTCCCCCATGACCTGTTTCTGTGTACATATGTGTAGGGCAAATTTAGCTGATAAAGCCACATGTTGCTTTACAAATCAAGCAAAGACTGCAAAAATCGCTTCAGAAATCTTGTTAGGATTTCATCTCATTGTGGAATCCATCAAATACTAAGAGATCAAAATAAGGCCTCCTGTGCTGGAAGACTGGCTGGATCACGGCTTGATCTTCCCGCAGGACAGTGATCCAAGACAAAACTGCAGATTCAGGGACTGGTAAGTCCACGAGAGGAGACCACTGAGTTTTTTGGAAGATTTAGTATAGAGGAGTGTTTCCACAACTCTTCTTACCTCATCCAGCATTTAAAGATTATAGATGCTCTTGGGGTATTCTGGGGTAGGTTTGTTTGTTTTGTTTTGTTTTTTCACCTTTTATCGGTGGTGCCAATTCTGTAGTGCATGCATTGCATCTGTTTTATCTTTCTGGAGCCTTTTGACATTTTTAACAATGCAGAAGACTATTTGCTCTACAATGAATGCAATTAGTGATCTGTGCTTTTCACTATTAACAAAGATATCAAGGAAGGAGAAGAAGGGAATGGTTATGCACATTAAAATGGGCCAGTTTAAATGAATGAGTTGGAAGGGTGCTTGATCTTCATAAAAAGTTTAATAAAAGTATCTGTCTGTTTTTCTGTTTTGTTTATTTCTCTCTTTTCAACAAAACATAAAAGCAAATCACAAGTAGTTTTATGATGTTCACAAACTTTTACACTTGATGCTTTTGAATCATAAAGATGTTTGTAGGACATTTACTTTTGATATTCTATAATAGAATTAATAAAAAATGTAGGTTTTTGCCTCATATCGGTGATACTTCTTGGCTCTGTCCTTTCTAGCTAGTGCTGGAGTCATTTTTTTGTACCTCACATTATATTTTGTACCTTGTAATAGAAACTAGCTGACTACACACTCAGATTGATCGAATATCATCAAGGCCGCTTGCTCACCCGTCCTCCAGACCAGTTTGACCACCAGGCATCACCTGCATGTTTTGTCCTAACCAGCATTACTCTCAGTAGTAGACTCTAATCATGTCCTATTTTACTACTTTATTGTCAGTCTTCTCCATGGTTAAGTACACTGAGGCCTTGGATTGGAATTCCTTTATTCTCTCCTACCTTGTGGTGGCCCCTTGAAGATTGGGTTCCCCTTTAAAAGGCTTCCTTCTCCTGCCTCGTGGAGTTTATTGTTGCATCTGTCACCTTTGGTTTGCTCTGTAAGGACCTGGACCAGAATTCTGCAAAGCTGATATGCTCTGTTATTTCAAAAGTGTAAAATATATTTAACCATTTCAAATCCTTCAAATTTACGAAGCTCCAGCTTTAACTTAAAACTTTGGAAAGATATATTTTTACGCAACAAACTCAAAATATTGCTGTAATCTATTGCATTATACTTTATTCTAGAGTGCTAATGGAGAAGAGATGTTATTTTGCTTGGGAGAAGCTGACTGTGTAATCATTTTGTGAGTTGAAAAAGGTGCTGTAAGTGTCTTGGGGTTGGGTTAGGAGAGGTATTACATATTGATTAAAAAGTGTTATTTGTGGATGCACCATGGCCTGGTCTTGGATTTGTTCCCACTCTCATTCCTTCGGCCTGTCTTGCAAATGGCTCCATAGCACAGAGGCATCCACAGTTTCCTCCCTCAGGCCATCTCACACACACAGTCTGCAGTCTTGTGTTGTAGCTGCTTCCATTCTTGTGTTGTACAATGGACCTGGAGAAATGCTGTTTCTTTTCACTGTGTAGTGTAACCTGCTTGACTTCTGATATTAACCAGAATTCTTATCAACATTTCATTAAATATGGATTTGTCCCTCCAGGTGAAGTTTACAGAAGGAGGACTGTTAAGTCTTCATGCATCAAAAAGGCCCAATTTAAACTTGTATGGTCAAGGGTACTGGGACACCTGACCATTACACCAACAGAGACTTTAATGACATTGCTTTAAATGACATAAATGTTGATATAAATATTGTCTCGCCTTTGCAGCCATAATGGCTTCCATTTTTCTTGACAGACTTTCCACAAGGTTGTTTCTGTGGGAATTTGTGCCCGTTCATTCTGTAGAGCATTAACGAGGTCAGATGTTGGACGAGAAGGTCTGGTTCGCAATCTGCACCCCAGTTCAACCCAAAGGTGTTGGATGGGGTTGAAGTTCGAGTTCTTCCACACCGAACTCACCCAACCATGTCTTTAAGGGTCTTGCTTTGTGCACAGGGACACAGTCATGCTGGAAAAGAAAAGGTTCTTCGCCAAACAGTATCCGTGAAGGATGGTGATATTCAAAGTGGCTTGGGGTGCTGAAGCATTTCACTTGAAGTAATGGACCTAGACCGAACCCTAAAAAATATGCGTGTCCCAATACTTTTGTCCACACAGCTTTGACTTCGTCGTTCCCGTGTTGGTTCGGTTTAATGGTCTAGCGACAGGTGGCAGTAATGGTGCACACACTCTCTTTCCCTCTCCAGATGAAGAGGCGGTTGGAGCTGAAGCCGACGTGTTCAAACAGGGCTCCTGCTTCAGCAAGAGGTTTCATTTCTCATTAAAACCATGGTGCTGTTAGAGAACGACGCGGTAAGTTTTGTCTCATTAACGCCACTACTACTTCACTGTTTTATTGAATGTGTTGCATATGCAGAGAGTAAACGGAATTCATTTTCACGTCTGTGCAACGTGCATGCTAACCTAGTTAGCAAAATGCTATTTCACCGTATGGGGTTGCTTAGAAACATGAGAGGAACATGATAAAATGAGCATGAAGAGAGTTTAAAAATAAAACTAATTTCATCAAGTTGGGTCTTTTTATACTGTAACATTTCAAGAGCAGATGTAGTTAAGCGGTAATGAACGCTAGCTTTAGCTAGATAGGCTAATAAGCTTCTCGATCAGATTTAATAACACATGCTGATGAAAATAACCGGATAAAGTAAAAAAAGGCAGTTTTTGTTGAGTATTTCAGTTGTTTGAATCCGTTAATGCCCCCGAGAAATTGCTGTTTTATACACAATTTAATCGATTAATTTAAATGTCTTCAGGGTGAAGGTAAGAATAAGCCATTTTTGTCTCAAACATTGAAATGCTTAGAGAGTGTCTTTAAGGCTAGAGTGCCTGAAAAAAATACCACTCGGATTAAAATCAGATGGTCTTGTCTCGTAATATCCCAAGCAGATTCTCTACAGTACCTAAGGAAAGTGGGGGCCAACCTTGTTATGGCAGCTGGTGTTCTAGTGGTTAGGCAGTTACCCTTGCAATAGAAGGTCGTGGAATCGCATCACAGGACAAATTGTGGCACAACTGAGGTACCCTTGAGCACCGTCCCCACGGACTGCTCTCCGGGCGCTGTGTTCCTGGCTGCCCGCTGCTTCACTTGGTGAATGGATTAAACACAGAGGAAGAATTTTACAATATTCACACTGTGTGATGTTGTGTGTTCATGCATGACAAGAAGAGCCACTTAATGGGGACTGGTTTTGTAGTTACCTTTAGAGGACTACCAGTTTACTGTAGAAAACTATTGAACTTTCCTAGAATCTGACACAGGTCTCATTAATGTTCTTAAATTTGTTGTCAGTCTTCAAAATCATTGTCATAACATAAACTTCTACAAGGATACAAAGAACTAATGCCTCTGGATTGTTCCCACACAGTTTCTGACAGAGCTCACCCGTCTGTTCCAGAAGTGCAGGACCAGTGGGAGTGTGGTAATCACTTTAAAGAAATGTGAGTGGATTAGTTGTTTATGCACTTGTCTAATCAGCAGTTACTCAGCGCACAGCAGTTAAGCTGAAATTCGTTTGTGTCTGTTTTCAGATGATGGAAGGACAAAGCCAGTGCCAAGAAAAGGCCACCCAGAGTCATTTGAGCCTGCTGACAACAAATGTCTCATCAGAGCATCAGAGGGCAAGAAAAAAATTAGCACAGTGGTGAGTGATGACTTTCCCAGACAAGGAATAATCCTGTTGTATTATTCAGTTTTCCTCTCAATGGTGATGTTCCAATTAAAGGGTTATATGTAGTCCAGAACTAGGGTTAAATTCTGTCTAGGATATTGGCCAATATTGTGGTAATGTGACATGGAGGTACTGTTAGTAGGCTGGATGTTATTTATTATCACACATTTTTTATGTATTAAGGCTTGGTTTTGTTTTTCTCTATTTCAGATCAGCAGTAAAGAAGTTATAAAATTCCAGATGGTAAGTCTTTGCCCCCCTGTTTTCCTCGAGTAGAATTTTTATTTTCATGCCAAAACTTTAAAACATGTCAGAATTGTAATGTTTGCCAAAATCTGATTCCCAACAGACATAGATTTTACATGCCATTGATTTTACATGCCATTATTCATTTTAACTTGGTGAATAGGCACAAAACTGCTTCTAATGATTCAAACTCATTCCCTAGTCAATCTGTCCTGGTTAAGCAACATGAAACCTCAGTTCCCCCTGCTTTTGGTTTTTGTCTGTTGGCCTCAAGCTTGACTTTGGCCTTATTTACAGACTCTGTACTTTTTCCGATAACTGTATCATACTGTATTTTACACAGTTAGCTCAAAAGGGGCAGGGGACATATAAAACCTGCTTAGTAAAATAAAAAAGTGTGTAGGTGTGTCAGTATTAACAGAAGCATTGTTTATTGCATGTGAAATGTTTTGTGTAGTTGATTAAAATGACTTAACTTAAGTGTTAATTGATTAATAAAATGTATGCTTTCAGTGAAACAGGGAAGTTATTACTTTTCAGTTTGAATGGAGAATGCAGGAGTAGAACTGTTATTTTTTTATTTACACTAGGGGGTGCTATAGGAACTCGAATGTATGTCACTACTAAACTTGCACGTTTCTTGTATGAGAAGTTGCATAATTTGTGGGTGACATGATCCTTAACAAAATAATCACTTGGTTGCTCAGATACTAATGTTAAAAATTTAGGCAGCCCTGTGTAGAGCACTTTAAAAGACTAGATTTGCCAGACTAACAGGATTCCCTGAACAACTTGTCCTAGATTAGATTTTTGGTGAACCATTCTTCCAGAAGTGTTGTTAAAGTCATTTGGGACCTTTTGCCTTTTCTGTTTCGTTTGATCAGGCCTATTCCAACTTGTTGAGGGCACACATGGATGGCCTGAAGAAGAAAGACAAAAAGAGTAAAAGCAAGAAGACAAAAGCTACACAATGATGGACATGGTGAAATCAGAGAGAGGAACTGTTAATTCAGCCTGTTTTACTGGGGCACCTTCACTTGTGCCATCCTCCACTGGACCCAAACCTTTACCCTCAAACAGCCTGCCAACTGAGACCACCTCTCTCCTCCCAGCTGCAGCAGTGGCAGGTCGTGATTTTTGTCATGCTGTTGATCTGCAAAGTTCCACAGCAGCTGAGTGAGGGAAGGAGGTCTTCCACTTTTGGAACATTATCTCATTTTGAGCTGAGAAACCATGATCTCAGTGTGAATGGACTCGTTAAGAAGGTTGTGTACAGTGTGTCCTTCTCAATTCGAAACTGTTCAGTTGGTCAAGCAGGCGGAACTTGCTGAGATGGTGCCATGTGTTCTCTGAGTCAGTCATTGGTCATGGCTTTACAATTACGATTAGAGAAATTTTATTTTCCCTTCTTTATTACTGAAATTCATGTCTGTTGTACAGGTGTTATATTCTCTTATGTTTAACATTTTTGGTTCTGGAACTAACAGGAATGATTATATTTGAAAATTGAACGTTTTGTTACAAGATTCATACAGAACTTCAGTTTTTGTTCAGATAACCTGTGCCTTGAATATAACCCCCGTCCTATTTCCCCCTCCCCAACATCCCCAGCCAGAAGAATTTGTTTACTAGTAAAATGTTAGTTATTGCGTTTGACATCATTCATCAGTCTGAAACAGTGCAATGAGCAAGTGTAGCAATGAGGTATTAATTTATTTGTAGTCCCTAATTGAAATATCGACCAACAAGAATCATTTGAGTTTTTCATAGCCGGGTAATACAGGAGTGACCTGTAAACCCTATTTTGATGTTTTGCGGGGGGGACAAAAGTCATGGAACAGATTGAATCTGATGTTTGAAGAAATGGTATGCATTGTAAAAAGGAAAATTTAAATAAATACACTATGTACACACCAAAGTCACATAGAACATAGAATCCTGTGTAACTTGAACACAAGACTACAGAACGAGCCAACGTTTGGTCTAAAGTGCAGTGTTTCTTTTGTCTGGACGCTCTTTGGTGGACGCCAGTGTGTGGGTACGTTTGGCCCCCTCCTCTTCCAGGTAGCCCTGCCGCATCAGCCGGGTGATATACTGGAACAGAGTCTGGCAAAGAAGGATGACAATCAGAGGAGGTTTGGATGAGGTATATAGAAGAAACTGTTTCTACTGCTAGTCAGTTGTATAGATATTGATTTTCAGAGTGGTAAAGAATTATAAAGCCCAGAAGAGGGCTGGTGTCTAGCACAGTTTTTTCTGGGTTCGTGTTAATTCCTGATTTTAGTGGGTGTGACTGAGTAGAGGAATGAAGAAACTAAACTTGAAATTCAGGAAGTTTTTTAAAACATTTATTTTCACAATGTTCATGAATATTCTTACCTTCCATGCCCTCTCGAGTTCTGGAGTCCATTTGTCTTTCAGAATCGGTCTTACTGCACAAATGAACTCTGCTCCTACATACTGGAAGGGCAGGAAGAATGACATTCAGTGGGAACAGCAATAAGTGCATTTTGTTTCATGCAGGTGCAGTTTGAGGTGGCACGGCAGTTTTTCTTTGCTTGCCTGCCTTTTTTACTGAAGAGCTCTGAACACAGATGCACCAACAAGAAAGAGTTCAGTTCATTAACCTTAACCCGAAAATAGTTATTTCTAATCATAAATGCAGAAGTGTGTTGAAGGTTTGCACCAGTAGAAAGAAGTTAAAAAGGAATAAAAACACATCCCTGTTTTTTCTGCCAACATTTTTGGCACAGCAGGACACTGGCAGTACCAGTACTGAGAACTGACTGGTGAGCGGATCAGGTGACTGAGAAAAGAGGTTCATGCAAGAGAAGAGCTGCCACTCGCAAGTATTGTAATGAGACAGCAGAGGGTGCTCCTGAGTGCAAAATGGAATGAGTTCTGAAGATTTGGTGCACAGAACTTACAGGATCAAATGCAGTCCCTGCTTTAACACTGCTGTCCATCCTGGAATGCTTTTTAATTCCAGTTACAGGATTCTCTAACTGTGCCTTATAGGAAGACTTGTATATATTAGAGCTGTTTCTCTATGGGGAAACTTTTTTAACTAATGGATTAACACTTATGCACACAATATGCACTTAACATTACTGTTTTAATTGATGAAGTGCAGTCAAGAGTGTATAAAACACTCCCACAAATTACAAAAGCAATAACCAGAAAAAAATGTGCAGTCTCTTTTCTTTCATGGCTATATAGTAGATTACATCAAAACAAATGAAATATTAGAACCTGGGAAGTCAGTTACTTTTGTTGTAATATATGGGAAGAATAGTCACCTGACATTCGGTTCCCACTGCTGACCACAAAAGTATGTTGAGTGTTTGCCGGCTTTCCATTGGGGACCTTCGGATGATGTCATAATGTATGAAATTGGGAAGTAGTATAAACTGAGGAAAATCTGCTGCTTCACATCATTCTATGTTCATGTACTGAAGTGGAACTTCGCAAACATGAGCTGTCTCTATTTGGATCAGCTTGTGTGTTTGGATGAGCTGGATCGTTAGTCAAAGCTCACTGAAATCCAGGCAGCGGCTGAGGATGAGGGTAAGGCTGACCTGGCGAAGAAGTGTTTGGATGAACAGGAGCCCTCCTCAAAGCTCACTGAAATCCAGGCTGAGGCCATTGCAGAGTTGGCTGAGCTGGTGAGGGAAATAAATAGATGAATCTGAGGCTAAGCTGGTGCGATTCTACCTGCGGGATTTGGATAGCTACCTGGAGCTGGCAGAGGCAGAGACCCATCTGCTGCTTCACATCATTCTGTGTTTGTGTGCTGAAGACGATGCACGTGTTTTTATGATTTTTAAAGAAACTGAACACCTGCTGCACGTACACAAATCACCAATTGAATGATGTTTGATTTATCTCTGATAAGCTGTGCTACTGCCAGAATAAATTGATAAAGCTTGTCGATTTGTGGAATAGTTTGGTGAGGCTTAGTTAAAGACTCAATTGCATGTACCATTCGGGTCAATAAAGGACCCAAAACATTCAGAATAAAAATGTACAAAATAACCCTCATTTTTTCCCCATTGAGAAATCTGCTCAGACCTGGGATGAAGGGCATGAAGCTGACGGACAGCACAACTTTAGAAGTAATTTCGTGGCACCAGTAGAAGTGTGTTGGCTACATTTCTCTGTTGGTGCATCAGTGAGGCCTGTCCTGTTTGGCAGACTCCTTTGAAAGAAATTGGCCTTTCATGATGACTGGAGGGACGTAACTTTTTCACTGTCTCTTCTACACAATGTAAAAACATTTTCATGTTTTGCAGTCTCTTATTCATAGAGGGGCCAGCCAGTGAACAGGATTACCTGGACACTCAGCAACATCCTAAATGGCAAATATAGTTTTGAAACTTGCAAAAGCTAAAGGGCTCGACTGGAGATTTGAACTCTGGAGAGATCACAGAGTGGGAGAGAAGTAGAAATCCTCTGCTCTTACGCTGTAATACTTTGGCGGGGCGTTGTACCGGTAATGGCTTCTCCCGAGTTCCACAGCCAACATGTCCAGACGCTCTAACTGGTCAAGTCTTGCCACACTCTTCTCTATGAAGGACATCACTCTGCAGAAAGAAAAAGCAAAACATGCCGTCATTGTACCATGAACAGCAGTCTAGCCAAAAGTTTAGACACAAGCATTTCTTCATTTTTACTGTTTTGCTTTTTTTTACCTTTTAGAATATATACTGCCTACTTCTGTGAAATCAAACTCTCCACTTAGGAAGCAACACCGATTGACAATCAATTTTACATGCTGTTGTGCAAATGGAATAGACAAAATGTGGAAATTATACGCAATTAGCAAGACATTCCCAATAAAGGAGTGCCTCTGCAGGTGGTGACCACAGCCCACTTCTCAGGTCCTATGCTTTCTGACTGATGTTTTAGTCATTTTTTAATGCTGGCAGTGCTTTCACTCTAGTGGCAGCATGAGAGCTCAACAACCCACAGGTAGTGCATCTCATCCAGGATGGCACATCAATGCGAGCTGTGGCAAGAATGTTTGCTGTGTCTGTCAGCGTAGTGTCCAGAGCATGGAGGCGCTACCAGGAGACAGGCCAGTACATCAGGAGAGATGGAGGAGGCTGTAGGAGCGCAACAACCCAGCAGCAGGACAGCTACCTCCGCCTTTCTGCAAGGAGGAACAGGAGGAGCACTGCTGTGTCTGTTCAAACAGTCAGAAACAGATTCCATGAGGGTGGTATGAGGGCCCGATGTCCACAGGTGGGGTCAGTAATGGTGTGGGGTGTCATTTCATTGGGGGTGCCGCACAGCCCACCATGTGCTCGCCAGAGGGAGCCTGACTACGATTAGTTACCGAGATGAGATCTTTGTGAGACCATGTGCTGGTGTGGTTGGCCCTGGGTTCCTCCTAATGCAAGACAGTGCTATACCACATGTGGCTGGAGTGTGTCAGTGCAATATGAAGGCACTGATGCTAAGGACTGGCCTGCCGGTTTCCCAGACTTGAATCCAATTGAGCACATCTGGGACATCATGTCTCGCTCCATCCACCAATGCCACGTTTCACCACTCTCCAGGAGTTCGTGGACTACTAAGCCTCATTCGGACTTGTTTTAAGGACATTATTTCAAAGTTGATCAGCCTGTAGTGTGTTGACTCCAAATCCAGACCTCCATGGTCTAATACATTTGATTTCCATGGATGATTTTTGTGTGACTTTGTTGTAAGCACATTCAACTATGCAAAGAACAAAGTATTTAATAAGAATATTTTATTAATTCATATTTAGATTTTTTAATTTTTTTTATCCTTTAATTCTTGTAAGCCAAAGTTGGACTGGTTCATTACATTCCACAGATGTTCAATCAGACAGATCTGTTGAATTCGGAGGCTCTTTGACATGCTCCTCAAGTCATTCCTGGACAACCTGTACAGTGTGGGTGGGAGCATTATCCTGCTGAAAGCGGTCACTGCCATCACGGAATACTTTTACTGTGTTGGGTTGTACTTGGTCTGCATCAGTGTTTTGGTAGGTGGTACAGGTCAAAGTAACAGCAGTACACTGTCTCCACCGACTTGCTTTCATTCCATAGTGCATCCTGATGCCTTCTTTACCTGAAATAAGCAATGCACAAACCCCTGGCTGTCATTTATTAAACCAGCCCACCATTTTCCATTGCTCCAAGTGACCATTCTGTCATACATGAACACACCACAGCACACAGGATGAACGGCATGCCGTTTTGCTTATTTTACCCATTCACCAAGTGAAGCAGCGGGCAGACTGGAACACAGGGCCTGGGGAGCAGTGTGTGGGATGGTACCTTATTCAGTCTTGGGTGGTCTTGGTAATTGAACCCACAACTTCCTGATCAAAAAGTGAATGCCCTAACCACTAGGCTACCGGATGCCCCTGAACAAATCAAATGCCTAAGGAAGGCATTTATGGTTGTAGATAGGGATAAGCTTGGGCACTCTGACCGATATGAACTATGCTGACACATACGCAGCAAGCTGTGTTCTGATACCACTCAGTCATAGCCCGCAGAATTGTTTTTAGCAATTTTTCTACAAAGGTTTATGTAGCTCTTCTGTAAGACCAGATTCGCTTCCCAGATGTAACAATGATGTGCACACCTTGGACCAATTCTGGGTGGTACAATCCACTGCATACCAGGAACAGCCCACAAGAACTTTTGGAGATGTTCTGTCCTAGCTCCTTACGCTTGACCTTTTTCTCAGCTTTCAACACAACTTCAAGAACTGACTCTTCTCTTGCTGCCAATATATCCATT
Organism: Rhabdalestes septentrionalis; assembly: GCA_037832545.1. NCBI lineage: Eukaryota > Metazoa > Chordata > Actinopteri > Characiformes > Alestidae > Rhabdalestes > Rhabdalestes septentrionalis. Next base: position 35,398,175 of record JBBMFX010000001.1, read on the forward strand.
GACAGATGCCAATGTAACATTGTAATTAATTTGGTTTCAATATTCTGGCTGACTGGTATACATATTGAAAAAATGACCTTTTACGATTTGTTTTTATGAACATATATGTATGTATATATTTGTGTTTGCTTGTATTAAATGTGTTTGTGCACTTATTTCATGATTTCATTATACTGTTACTACACACTCAGAAAGAATTCCCCCCTCGTTTTTATTAATATGCACTTCAGTACTCCTGACCTCACCTCATCGGCCAGTAAACGGGGGATATTGGCAAAGCTCCCCCTCAGTTACGTTTACGCATGCGCTCCAGTCTCAGAGCGGGGCTGAAGGGCCACTTGGCCTTTGCTGCCGGATGGGGGAGTGACGCTGCTGAGCACCACGAGTATGCAGCGGCAGCAGCAGTTACACAGCCTGAGCCGAGCTGTTATGGGCCTTTCATGGAGAGAAGCGTGAAGTGACCTGACAAAAGTGGCATATTTTGAGCTAAGAGAAAAGAGTGTTTAACTCATTATACAAGCTCTCATTTGCACCAGGAGCCATTTTTGGAGGGGTAATTGTCAGTTACATGACATTGGGTTACAGCAATTAATCAAAAATAAAAACAAAACAAATTAGCACTGCTTTGAAGGAAGTTACTTGTTATAAAGAGCTGATTCCATTTTGGATCAAACTGCTGTTCTTTAAAATGTTAGGCTTCACATCAGAGTCCTTGCAGGGAAATCCCGCTTGCCACTCACAGATCATTTAAACTGACACACACCGAGACTGACTGCACTGTAATGGTGGTTTAATGACAGGCTCTTGCTACCTAGAGAGATATTTGCTTTCCCCTATGGGCCTCTGTGAAGTATCTCAGCACACTGGTGTGCACATGTTGGCCATTAGACATAATTTCTGTGACAGTAATCTCCAATTCAATTACAGTGTTGGCGCCATTTCCAAACTAGAACGAAACTGTGCCACATTTAACCCTCTACTGCACGCAATTTGATAATAAGAGGAAAAAAATATTTCACCCAAGATTTTGGGAGCTTGGGGGTCCTAAATAATATATCAATCATAAAATGTGTCCCAACAAAGCCCCCCTAAAAGATTTTTTTTGTTGCCTCAGAGCATCATGCTCAGAGCATGCCAAGGTATTTTATAATATATATTAACATAAAATAAATACATTAGAAGTTTTATTGCAACAACAACCATTTCAACAAGTGTTATTTCAATAAACATATGTTAAATAGTTTTATCAATCCGTAGGGTAGAGATTAGCTGTGTGTGTTTGTGTTTATATATTTAATTATTTAAACATAAACACAAGCACTTACATATATATAAATGCATAAACCTTGGTGTTTTACTACCCTTGTAGCATAGCGTTGCCCTGAGGCAACAAACTAAAAGTGGTCTTACTGCACAACATTGCCCTGAGGCAACAAACGAAAAAATTAAACAAAAAATTAAAATGTAAAATGTGCATTTTTAAAATTGATATGCGAGACAATTTTCGCATGTATAAAGTCACATGTGTTAGTGTTAGCCAGGTGGCTCCTTTTAAACTTTTTGCATAGTGGTAACTGATAGCGTTCCTTATTTGCAGTCTTAGCATAATGGCTCCATCACAAAACTAAGCGAATTTCAGATTTTACTTTGGGGTAAACTTTTGAATATTGAATATATTGAATGTTTCACCAAACTGTTTTTAAAGCCTGATGCACAAAGGAATCTGCAGAATAAAATCACTACAGTTGAATGAACGCGAGCAGCACTGAATCTACAGTCAGTGTCCACCCACATAAGTGCTGTTCTCCTCACAGTTCTGATCACAGTTCTTTTCTCCTTCTACCATAACTAGAGTGAAAGATAACTAGTATTCCCTTTTGTTTCTGTTACTTCATATACACTCAGTTCACACACAAACTTCAAATGTTTTTCAGTTTTTGGACTTAACAATATGAACACAACATATAAGCAAATTAAAATTTTATTAAGCTACATTTAAATGGGGAAATCTACAGAGCCATGAAAAAGACGTTTTTGTCAGTTCAAATGGTTTGATAATATACAAAATCTGTAGAACTAATAACTTCCAGACAGGTGTGCCGCCCCATTTCGTGCTATCAGACTAATGATAAGGAAGGTAAGAAAGAAGACAGCAGTCATTCAAGACACAACCGATTGACAGAAATCAATAACTGCTGAACTGCAACCCAAACTGAATCTGGGTTAAAATTGGATGATTCAACAGAACAACAAATCCCAAAAAAAAGATGTTTATGAAAGAAAGTGCTTGCATGTTCCAGTTATTCTCCAGACTGGAAAACCATCTGAAAATTACAGAGGATTTTGAACTTGAAATCTTTTTCTTTACATGATTTTATTTTACATCATTCTGGTGTCATATGTCTCTCGGTGTCTGTATGATGTGGCAGTCACCACAAATAATTTCCTCCAGGATAAATAAAGTTTTCTGATTCTGATTCTATTGGAGTGACATTTGTAACTTTGAGGAATTAAAGAGTGTGAGGAATGAGCCAAAATTAAATAACAGTGATGAAAAAACAAATAATCTCTAACCACAAAAGTCTCTAAGTTGTCTCAAAAAGGTCAAAGTACTGAAATTATACATTTGAGATGTCTGAACTTTTGGATTTTGTTCATATCCATAAACAAAGTGGTGCACAAGATTCTGGAGAGGATATATGCACTGGAACAAAAGCAGAAGTGTCTTTTTCTGCACTTGATATTCAGCTGATTCATTCCCTGTCAAAAGTTTTCAAAATAACAAATTTAACATGCCTAACTGTCTACTGTGGCTTAGTATTTGTTTTAAATTCTAGGAAAAGTCTCTGATGATGTTACTGAATCTGGGAAGAACTTTTAAAAGCTACAATAATTTCACCGTGAATACCAATTGTTTTCTTTTTCTCTAGCAAAATGCCTACGTCCGTGGCTTTTCTAGCAGTCAAGCAGTCAGCAATATGAAATTCTTACTGGCTGTATGAAGTATTTATGTTATGAACCCTGAGTACTAATCTTTGGACATTGATAAATAAACTATTAAAAAATCACGAATTCTATCCAATTGATAAGGTTGAGGGACACTAAGTTGTAGAACAAGAGAAATAAGCTTAAATACACATTCAGAATTCGGATAGAGTTTCATATTTAAAAGTGTGTCTCGAGTATTTTTAACAGAAGACAGTCTTTTCAACATGTGGACATTCAGAGTCATTCTATGACTTTAATTCTACTTCTTTGATGAACTTGTAGGTCTGTCCTAGAACTCGAAGAACCATGCATGCACTGCTGAAAGAGTGCATTTGTTAGAATGGGCCGAGGAGGGGAGGTCAGAGGTCGCACTGACCGTAGGCCGTGGGCGCGCAGCTCCTTGCTGGTGCGTAACCTTTCCAGGTCCTCCACATCACGAAACAGGAAGAAGACATCTTTGCACTCTGGATGGGTCTCGAACAACCTGTTGGCAAGACAACACAGACCTTTTTGTGCTCTGCTTTTAGGACAAGGATTCAGAAATCATGCAAGAAGCTGCACTGCACTTCTGTGACCATGATATATGCAATATTTGCCCACAAAGCAATGCTAGGTGCAGCCTGTGTCCAGCTGTGACCTCTGTCCAATTTGTACCAACACTGCACATCATAGTCAGGTTTTTGTGGAGAACTTTATACCTTACTCAGACCCGGAAAGCAACAGAGCCTGTTCACTGTCAGCAGTACATGATTTGCACACAATTTTTGCACATATCAGCTGTGCTTCTACAACCTTATAGAAACAATATCACTTAAAATCAAACCTTTAAAACAGTTTTACTAACTTTAATCCCACTTACTTTTACAGACCTTCTTCCTTATATTGACTGTACTGTTTTCTTTGAATAAGAATGTACATGAATGCCAGAACTCATTGGGTTTACCTCTCATCTCCCAGTTGTCTAACTTGAATGTTTTTCGTCCACAGGCAGAAAGAAACAGCATAGTATTAAAGTAGGAAATGAAATAGCTCTGCTGTTAGCCTGTGGCTAAATTAGCATTTTCACAGAATGTGATAAACAGATAAAACCTGCTAAACATGTGATTTTGTCTTATAATATTTAAAATGATGTGTGTGGTAAGAGAACATTCATGATTTGCTGCCATCACCTCTTGCAATATGTTTCACTGCACTAATGAGAAAATATTTTATAAAGATATGGTGTATGTGTTTGTTACAGTGGAGGAAAAGCAAAAAGGTGCAAATCAGGCCTCTGTGATACTTGGTAAGCTAGCATATTTCTCTCCGGCACAATGTAGATTTGTTAATGTACTGTGTATTTTGATTGACGTCTCAATCAGCCTTATGGTCTCTTATAATATTGTCATTGCCTGTGTTACTACCAAACATTCTACTAATTATTAATGTGTTTATTTAGTTATTCATCACCTTGCGCAAGACCTCATTTATATTGGAGCCCTAAAGCATCAAAATAATTAACCATAATGAATGCCTTCTTATACAAGCTGGTCTCTCAATCATAATGCTTTCAAATGAGACATACGTCATATTGTGCCTTTCATATGACTCTAGAGTCTAAGCACTGAACAAACAAGATCATTAAAAAGCTGGTATGAGGCCACAGGGTTTCAAATTAAGGAGTGATTAGTATGTTTAAAAGAAATAGCCGAACCCCCCCTAGCTACGGGCCTGAATAGGGGACATACCTGTAGAAATGTAGAACATTTGTTTTTACGCCTTGTTTTAAAAATTTGACATGTTATTCATGATCCCATGCAGTATGCGCAGGTCAAACATTTGAGGAATGTTATATTTTTGCATGCAGTTACTAGTTCTATCAGTGGTACATCAGCACAGGCTGCAGCAGAAATAAGTCCCACATTTAGAAGAATTACTGTGGGGTCACCAAAGCAGGTACAGGATTGTGGTCCATTCCGTTAGATACGGTTAGATTAAAGTTTTCTGTCGACACATTTTGGTCGGGCGACCAAATGAAAGTGTTCCATGCTCGAAAACGATTTTGCTGTGGTACCTGTGAATTTTTTCTATGAGGGTTACCTCAAAGTTGAGGTTTTCAAACATCGTCCTCGGTCCTTGGAGGCTATTCAAGAGGAAATTGAAGGAATTTCGCCCGATATGCTAGTGAGAGTGATGGAAAACTTCCAAGAATGGCTCTAAATTGTATCAGCCGTCAAGGCCACCATTTGGATGATCTAATTTTTTGGATCTACATTTGGGAAAAATTTTTTTTGTGATACCTCATAGCATTTTTTTCCCCAATTATTTCTGCCGCCCCCTGTATTATGACCTGTGCCAAAACCACACAGACTAAAGAGTTTTTACAAGATGAGGCTTTCTCTAGAACCAAAACCAAAAAGGTCACCAAACCTTTTGAAACTCAGAGCTACTTCACAAGTACTCAGCCATACGAAGGGATGCCAGTTTGATGAACTGAACAGAGTTTACCTAAATTTGTCTAAGCTTCATGTATAATAAACTTCTACATGATTGATTTTAGATATTGGTTTTTTATCTATATAAATACAAATGTGATTAAAGAAGAATAGCAACTGGATAAAGTTAAATGTTAGACGCTGCTTACTGATGAGTTGGGCTGTTTGTAGAATAGGTAAACAAGCTACTCATTTGGGCCTTTGGGGCACCCTGGTGCCTGTGGGCACCATGTTGGTGACCCCTGCTCAAGAACATTTTATCAGATTTAAAAAATTGAAAGAAAGCTTTGGTTTGTAAAAATTAATTTCACAAGTCACTGTTTCCACAAGGTTGTACAGGCTGACACCAGCGTCAAGGCATCGAATATATCTGAAATAGGGACTTAATTGGAAAACTGGCATGTCAAAACAAATTGCCCTTCGTTTACATATAACACAAATTCTGAATATCATTGTGAACTCATTTGTGTGATGCCCCAAGGCTCCTTTGAGTTTTAATTATATTGGTCTACATGACATTTGGGCTCTACACAGATATAATTTAAGAAACACATATTAAACTCAAAGTAAATTGTCTTGTATCTTGTGTTTTCCACATATTTTCTGCACCATATTCCTTCAAGGCAGAGGCGAATCTTGCCAGCAGGCAGGGCAGGCAGCTGCTTGGGGCCCCCACACCACTAGATGGCGAACGAGAGCTGACTCTTTAAACTACGTTCAAAAACTGGTTAGAGCGGGGCCCCCTAATGAATTCGCAGGTGTTTCCCTAATAGCTTGCAAATGCAAAAGGGAAGCAAATAACTAAAGTTACTGCTAATAAATCGACTTTCAATCACCATGTGAGAATGGGTCATTCAAATGACAGAAATAACTTACAAAACATAAGGTGTCCATGTGTCATGTGTGAACACGTCAGAGTAGAGTTAAGATTCTCTACCCGAACCCGACACGGGCCGAGCCCGGCTCAGCCCGCGGGTTGGGTCGGGCCGATATTTCCTGCCACTGTCCCCGGGTCAGGTCAGGCCGTGATCAAGCATTTGATTTATTTAATCATTACTTAATTAGCCTATTTGGTTGGGGAGCTATGCCAAATGTATAAATATATGAATATTTTAGCTAAGTTAAATTGCTGCGTGTCATGCGCAGCAGGGCTCCAGCTCCTGCCACTGGCCACATTACACCGGTCCTGCTGGGCTGTACTTTGCAGAGCTTAAAGTGAAACATGGAGCTTGAAGACGTGAAGAAGAACTTAAAAACGAGAGAGTTTGGAGGAAAGAGGTAGGGAACCATTTCCAGCAAGTCGTAAGCAGGGACAACATATGTGTCTGGTGTGTTTCCTTAAAACTCTGTCTGTCGCTGTTTTTAGTTAGACTGACTTCACGCTCGGCTACTTTCTCCCTTCAGCTGGAGTGCCCTGAGCTCTGAACACTCCGAAAGTGAATATACCAACAACAATTCCATCCACACTCTGAATTTACAAAGGGTATCAAAGGACCAGAGTGTGCTCGGAGCTCGGAGTGTGTGTTTAGGAACGCAAACACAGTTGAGAACGTGTGTTATAACAGCCCACGTATTTAAAAAAGTGTCGGGTTTAAATCGGGCTTGGGCCGATAATTCGGGTCGGGTCTCATTTTTTGGCCCGATCTAAACTCTACGCCAGAGCACACAGTGTGAACAGTGTGAAATTCTTTCTCTGTATTTAACCCATTCACCAAGTGAAGCCACAGACAGACAGGAGCAACCGGGGGAGTAGTGTGTGGGGTGGCTTAAGGGTACCTTAGTGGTGCCACAAGCAGTCCTGGGATATGGACCCACATCTTTGTGCTGAATCAATGACATATTACCAGGTACTATATGGACCTATGGGTAGCTAGTATTACAGTCAGCACTGGTTGAAACCACTGAGATTCCCGATGGATGTACAATATATTAAATGTATGGATAAATAATACAATAAAATTGTATCAATTTATTGTGACCAATTTAACTCTGGATGTGAAAGGCCAGCCCTTAATGTAGCAAACATCCAAAATGAAAGATACTTTCATGGCCAGCTTGCTCACTGCGATGTAAGCTCCATTTAGTAACTCATGTAATTGCTGCTAAACTCATCAGTTATCCTCATTTTCTTCCCACAGGTCAGTGTGCAGTTCCATACTTTCATAAGTGTTTAATTATCTGATATAATTATGTTCACTTTTTGTGTTGCATCCACAGTCACAGCCATTTCTCAAGGTGACACCAGCTGCCAGTTTCTAGTGTGACAGTGGTTTAACACGTTTTTTAGTGGGAGACTGACAAATGGAAACATGAAAAACATAAAATTGTGAAGAAAAAAAAAACAGCAATGTGACCCTCCCAGATAACCTTAAACTGCGGTGTTAACTTCTTCAGCATTCTCTGGGGAAAAAAATTACCTTAAATTATTTTAAAATCAGCATCTCTAGGATGAGCATCTCTATAATCAGTATTCTCTATGTGAAAACCGTTCCATGTCAGTGTCCTAAATCCTGCACAAGCACCTAATTCATAAGGGACTGATAATTGATCACCTGAATCACATCTTATTTAATAAGGAAAAGTATAAAACACTGCTGTAATCCACACTCTCCTCTTGCAGTGAGACCAGTTGGATGGTAAAGACTACTAGAAGTTCATCAAAGCTCATTATTGCTTTTGTTTAAGAGTGAGCAAGAGATTTGTTTTCTATGGATTATTCAAGTTCTGTAAACACTGCATCATTTCTCTTATTTTGATCTTTTGTCATTTCCTTTAAGATTATATTTTAAATAACAATATTCTTATTTGGAAATTAGGGTGAAATATTGTCAGCAGTTCTTAAAAACAGCAAAGCTGTTCAGTTCAATACTTGCACTTGTAGAAGATAAAACCAGAGAAACTGAACATTTTTGCAGTGGCCTCTACAAGATACATTTCAAGATCTGTGTAGCAGAATTATGAAAAATCTAAATGTCAAACCTCAGGACTCGCCTATAATTGATCAGTGTTGTCAACAGTGCTACCAATGCCAGCATTTCAGTGTTATTGCTGATTCAAAACAGATGTTACCGGAAGGATCATTCCCTTAATCAAGTTACTGAAATGAAATAGGTATTAGTGTATAATGTAACTCACAGGGACCAAGTTGTTTTTTGCATGTAGATAACTTGATTAACGTAACACACAACTGCATCTAGAAGGAACGACTAGAAGGAAAGACAACAACCAGAGGATGTTAGTGGTGTACACAGTATCTACAGGGAAATCTCTGGAAATGATGCAGAATTTTGAATTATATTTATTTGTAAGGTTCCTCTGTTACATTTTTAAGCTCTCTGCTCCGCTCTTAATAGGGCTGTTTTATGCCAAAAGTTGAAATGAAAGCAGTGGGTTGTACAGACAATGGAGGACAGGAGAGAAAGGCAAGAAAAATGGTCTATGAAGTCTTGGCACTTTCTTCTCATTTGCTCATGTAATCTTCTTTTTCTCCCTCTCTGTCTCCCTCTCTCTGCCTCTCGCTCTCTCTCGCTTGATCTGTCTGTTGGTCTCCACTCACTCGCTTCCCTGTGAAGCTTTAATGACCTTCCTTGGTCTTCGACAGGTGTGTGTAATCCCCAGCAGGCCAGTGTCACAAGAAACCTGGAATAGACTCTTTCCTCATAAAGAGAGAGGCGGCCAGCTGACATTGCGCAAGCTGCTGTCTAATTGCTAGGGTTAGAATCAACTGCATGGACTTAGTGAGGAATTTCTCTTTGTTTCAGTTGTAGTGATGCAGTCCAGATCGTTCCAGAGTAGTTTATCTCCGTGTCAGAATATCATCATAGGAGAAGATCTGCACCATGGGGTTAATCTTTTCCGAAAACGATTGTATCGTCCAATTTGCTTTCACAGCAAAACGATAAATCCCCTCTGGACACATTTCCACTTAGCGCCATTCTGAATCCAAAACAAATGTGCTCAAAGCTTCCACAAAGAAAACATGAAACACACCATATAGGTGGGCGACAAAAGTATAACACTATTTTATATAGGACTTTCAGAACACTTTGGTATGCACCAAAGTTGGAACAGTATAAAATGCTTCTGCAAAGTAATGCCACATTTGATGTCATTGTGTGAGAGAGTAAGTAACAAACCAGATCCCTGAAGAGTTTTAATAAGCTTACAAAAACTGAGTGCAGTGTATTTTTTCATTCAGCATCTGCACACAATAGGAAAACTATCGGTAAAATAAATAAATAAATCCTGATAGGCTCACATAAAACCAGCTTAATTTCTATGCTCAGTATGATATATAACACAGGAGACTGGACATATTACAAGACCCACTGGTCAGGCTCCTTCAGCTCCGCTGTAATAAAGGCCGCTTTAGGAAGCCATTCCTGCACACTGCAATAGCAATATATAATGACTCCCCTCTGTGTGGTGAGAGGAGACTTGTCCTCTGAGTGAGAATAGATTCCACTGTTCAACTGCAGCTTAGAGCTATAATTGAAATTCTTATTTTATTCTTTTCATTTGATCTATTTGAATTTATCTATCCCTTGTACACTTTGTGTAGACAGTTTACTGTTTACAGACACTTCATACTTGGTCTAAACCTGTGTGATACACCAACTGAGAAAGGCATACTGTAACATAATGTATCTCAATACACTTCACATTTCGTGATACTGACCATTGAGTTATGCAATATAAAGATATGCAAAGTAGCTGCTTGTTGAGATTGTGTACATCCTTAGGCGTTTTGAGTTCATCTATCATTTTATGATTAAACTGTATATCGAAACTGTGGTGAGAGCCATTAAGAGACCATATCACACTCTGCTGTCGTCTGCAGGACAGATCCAGCGTTTTGTGTCTGTCTAGGCAGATTCACCAAAGCAAGATAAGCTTTTCACACAAAAAGCATTCAAGCATAAATATGTTAACACATCTCTCCATTTGCACCCTCTAATCACGTCTCTCCATTAAAGAGACCCACTGCTCGACAAACAAAACAGCTGAAAAATCAGCTGTTTTTCAAATGACCTGGTCATATCAGCAAAAAAGCTCTCACATTAATATGAAAAAGTTGCAATTGTGTTAAAAAAATTACATATTTTACCAAGCTCTAAATAAGCATATTTACTCACCTTGTGTTCAGTTGCAAATGGAATAAGTGGAAACATCGCGGCTATATTCACCATCCTCCTGCGTTATAAACAAGGTCATTCTTGTTTTGATTAAAAAGCCAAAAAAGCAACAAATAAACTAATTTACTAAAATGGGAAGTGATACAGATTTACTCATTTTGTTTGTATTACCTGCTCCTCGGTGTTGTTGATTACTTAGACTATATACTAGCTCTTAATTAAAGTATCTATTTTCTCCAAAGCCAATCAAAGCCAATGGCCTGATTTTGCCCCACCCTGAAGAAGAAAATAGTGAGGTGGATGTGAACACAGCTCCAAAGCTATATGAGTATCAGTAATCGATTTTATATACAAATATATCCGTGGTATAATGATGTGACAAAACATTGCAGCGTTGCATTGTATTGATTTTTTTCTCCCAGCCCTACTGAGTTGTATTCATCTCCATGTGATTCAGATATTAGATTGTCTAGACATCTTTCCCTGCCAGTGATTATTCTTTGATTCATCACATTATTCCAAACACCCTCAGGCCACAAACCCATTTTCTTCCAGTGTTAGTCTGAGCCAATTTCCACTGTCACAGCTCTCCCTTTCCATTTAAGCTGGGAGACAGCTTCACTTTCACAGTGTGTGAAGCTTCTCTTTTCACATCTCCTCTGACTCCCTATCACTCCATCACTGAGCTGCTCTCCACACTCGGATGAGAACAGCATCTGCTAACACACCCTGTGTTTCACAGTAGAGAGAGGAACCCTGCCACCTTTCACACCCAATCACACACACAGCTGTGTGTTTTCATAAAGCGCCCCAACACACTAAACTCCCCAAGCGGTGTCGGTCACCCCTGCACAACCTCCCGCACGGCACAGAAGCCGGAAAAAACAACTGTATTCTCAAAACATCCCAACTTGAACGGTGCAGAACATTCCCCAACTCTTTTTATATAGGAGAAAACGACACACAATCAATTCACATTTTCACATTCTGCTCACGCCAACAAAACAGAACAAATAATAAATTCCGTTCAGGCAATGCTTGAAAAAAATATCTCCCGCAGGCACCTCACTACTCTAATATATATACAAATCAAAGGCTCTGTCTTTCATCATAATTTTTTTGTGTCAGGAATATAGGAAGTGACCAGTACATGTATTGCATGATCGGCTATTTTTAAATTGCTACACTCAATTTTTAAGATAGTTTCCAGGCTTAAAATAAAACGTGTCTGGAGTACTGCTTCAAAAGTATTACCAGATATGCAGCGACTCTTTCAGATCTAAACCTGTGTGGACCGAAAAGCCCAAATGAGGCTAAGAGGAGTTCAGTCAAGAAGTTTATTAGGCATTTATGTAACCCGTCCCTATAGTGGTTCATTTTATTTACCCTATTCTTCGCCCTATAAGACGCTCCGGAATATAAGACGCACCCAATTTTAAAGGAGGAAAATCTAGAAAAATGTGTCCCAAAACTTTTGTCCACTCTAGATACGTAACATCTCGTCTCGTTTTAGTCAACGAAAATGAAGAGACACTTTAGCACAGTTAAACCATATTTAGTCTCGTTGTTATTTGTCAACAAAAATACATAATAGATTCCAGTTCGTTATCGTCACATGACCAGCATTAACGTCGCGTCTCGTCTCGTTTTTGTCACGAGGGTCAGAGAAATCTACACAGCCCGCATTTCATGCCAAAAATCCATCCTGCAGCACATACAGCATTAAAAGAGGACTGCGAGCAAGCACCACACAAAGTTAGGTGCAGTTTTAATGCAGGCAAAATGTATATTCGTCGGATAAGACGCACCAACTTTTCTCCCCCAGTTTTGGGGAAGAAAAAGTGCGTCTTACACGGCGAAAAATACTTTCAGAGACATGCCAAGACTAGCGTCTCTGCTCGAATTGTTCTGGAACAGTTTAGCATCAGAGAACTGTAAAGGTTATTTTCGCAGTTATCTTACAGAGACTGTGAGAGTGGTAGTGGCTGGTGGTCTAGTGGTTAGGATGTTCTGCTCCTCGGGCGCTGTGTTCCTTGTTGCTTCACTTGGGGAAAATACAGAGGAGAATTTCATGCTGTCGTGTGTTCATGTATGACCACTTTCAAACTGCTGTAGCTCTGACCTAACCGACTAGCCTTCATGCCTTACATCCATCAGTGAGCCTTGTGTGACCCTGCCACCTGTTCACCTACTTTCAACCACTCTTGGTAGGGTCTAACCACTGCATACTGGGAACACAACACAACATCTTTCATTTGAGGGGTGCTCAGACCCAGTCCACTCTCACAGTTTGGCTCATGTCTCTTTAATGCAGGCAAAATGTATATTCGTCGGATAAGACGCACCAACTTTTCTCCCCCACTTTTGGGGAAGAAAAAGTGTATATTCGTCGGATAAGACGCACCAACTTTTCTCCCCCAGTTTTGGGGAAGAAAAAGTGCGTCTTATACCGCGAAAAATACTTTCAGAGACATGCCAAGACTAGCGTCTCTGCTCGAATTGTTCTGGAACAGTTTAGCATCAGAGAACTTATTTTCACACAAGATCTTTCATTTGAGGGGTGCTCAGACCCAGTCCACTCTCACAGTTTGGCTCTTGTCAGAGCTGCTCAGATCCTTACGTTTCCATTTTCCTGCTTCCAGCATGTCAACATCAAGAACTGACTGCTCACTTGAAGTCTAACCTATCCCTGAGAGGTGCCCTTGAGAGATAATCAATGTTATTCACTTCACCTGTCATCCGTTTGAATCTTTTAGCTATAAATATATATCGGATAGTTTACCTGAGCTCCACTGATAAGATGAGATTAATTTGTTCAATTAAAGGACCCAATCAACTGAAGATCTGCATACCTTCACATACACAATATGGACAAAAACTGGGACGTGCCTGTTTTTCCAGGGTTTGGGCCCTTGCTGTCAGCAAAGGTCAACCTGAATGTTTCAGCTTACCAAGACATGGAAGAACTTGACTGGCTCGTGCAGAACCCTAACCTCAACTTCATCCAACACCTTTGTGAGCCAAGCCATCTTGCCCAGCATCAGTGCCCGACCTCATAAGCGTGCTACAGAATGAATGGGCACAATTTAACACAGAAAATCCAAAGTCTCATGGAAAGCCTTCAAAGAGTTGTTCTAGCTGTAATGGGGGGATATTAAAGTCTATTGTATATTCCATATAAATGTCTATCTCTTTGAATGCAATGTCACTGATGTCTCAGCTGGGCATCCCAATACTTTTATCCATATATATCATTCAAGACCTAAAAAAACTCATACATGACTCAAACTAATAAACCTCCTTTTGGCAGAATCAAGAACTGGCTCACACTCAAACACACACAAATACACATTCACATTGAAGAGCAAACAGAGTCTTTAAATATCTTTTTCATAAGGCATGATGACTTTGATAAACAAAAAAAAAGTCAGCTTAAGAAAGAAATATAACCTTAAACAAACAATATAACTTTCTTCATATCCTTTTACTTCATAGTATAATGAGAGAGTAACAGAACAGAAAAAGAAACAGAACTGTGAGCCTGCTTTGTTTAACCCAAAACGATGGAGTAACTTGGCTACAAGTCAGAAAAAATATACACCCTAAAGCTTATCAAAATAGGAGGTGTTATACCCCTAAAGGCCAAATCTTAACAAAAGCATATATGGTAAAACTAAATTACTTCTTAGTGTTTTTTAATTTTGTCTATTTAGGCCAGAAATGCCATGAACACAGTGGCTATCTATTAAGACCATGTTTGGCAAAAAATGTCATGTTAACGTAGGCCACATATTATTTTGAAACCTTTTTTGACATGTAAGTCCAAGCACAAGTTTGAAAAGTGCCGTTTTTTGATCAACAGGCAAAGTTGTGAGTTTCAGTTCAAAAAAGAAACGCAAGCAGGTTTCATGTTGAAAGTTGAAAAGTTATACTTGATTTAACTGCTCAAAACAGTGATCAGTTCATTTGAAATCTCATTGATTATTAGAAAATGTCTCTATTGACTGTCACAAGGTTGGTATGAGTTCCTTTCACAGATGCCACCATATTTGTCTGATGGTTGCACATTGCAGTATCTCATGCATCACCTCTCCAAACTCTAATCCTGCTACTGTACAGAAGAGGCCATGGTGGAAGGAAAGAAGTTTTTCAAAATATGCCTTCATTTCACAAGGAAAGATGACAACAGGGCTACTTGCAGTGTAAGGAATATAAATAAAAAAAAAGTAAAAGGAATATTTCAAGTAAGGGTGGAAACCCCAGCAATATGTTAAAATACCTTCAATGCAACATGGGCTAAAATTTCACGAATGCCATGTATTTGACTTTCTAAACACTAGTACCAGGCTTGTGCACAATTCAGAATTTTAGAACTGGCCGCCATTCAATTCATGAGGAATTTGAATTGAATTGACTCCGCCCCACAGGAAGTTGAATTTGAATTGGAGTTGGAAAGACAGGAAGTGGAATTAAATTCATGGCAATTCAAAGACATTCCACACAGTCACAGTCATTCAACAGAAAGAATGTGTTGAATCTCACATACAAATACATTCATTTTGTGATTTAATAGCATAATTTCATTACACATAACTAGTCACTGCTCAACACTGCATAATTTTTGTTCCAACATATAGATAATGATCAAAATCTTATTTTCTTTTAAAAGTACTTTAAATTTTTAAATACTTGGTTAAAGCAAAGCGTTCTGGGATATGGAGTCACGTTCCATTGTGTTCCACAAAATTACAATTCCAAAAAATCAAACTTAATTATGTGTTCTGTGACGAGAGCTTTTAACATTCATTGCTGAGGGGAGACATTTTCTGTTAATGTTATCTGTACAAGTAGTTCAAACTACTATAATTTATAGAATATATAATTAAATAATATCTGACATATATTGTAAAGCTTCATTGTTAAACACTTCACTTATGTTTATGAATTTCTTTGAATTTGTGTTGAATTGCAATTTTGCTTCCTTTAATTCAGTTTCGAATTGTAATTCTAGATCCTGTTTTTGACATCAATTCAAATTCAAGAATTGAATTGGGATTTAGGAGTCATTCTCAATTCAATTCTGAATCGTGCACAAGCCTGTACAATCGTGCACAAGTACCACTACATCTGAAATGAACAGTGCACCCGTTACCCGAAGGTAAATATCATGCTTTCCTGCATAAAACCTTTGATTTTATTCCAGTTTTATATTTGGTACTTTTGGTATATTTTGGTTTTATTTTTGTTTAAAAGGGCACTGCATTTTATTTTATTTTTAAATGTAATAAAGCTCTACAGTGTGTTCAGACTCTACAGTGTTTTCAGCTGCTGCATTGATGCTGAAAACCCGTGTAGTTCATTTTTCAGCATGGAAAATTGATCAGGAAACAATAAGGGAACTGATTTCCTCCCACCACCAAAAAAAATGCTTGATTGGGGGATAGGTTGATTGAGCACACTAAATTGCCCCTAGGTGTGACTGTGAGTGTGAATGTGTGTGAGTGTGT
>JBBMFX010000001.1:35414378-35428569 GCA_037832545.1 Rhabdalestes septentrionalis
GGACGCTCCCAGAAAACATTCCAGTTATTAATAAAAGGTCATCTCTGTTGTTGACACCAAGATTGCAACCATTAATTGAAAGCAAATAGAATGGACGTGCCTGACGATGGAGTCACCGATGATCAGCGAGTCGCGTGCCGTCTCCTGGAGAGCAGAGAAGCAATTGCGGGTCACAAGCTCGAGGGGGGGGTCCCCGCCCGGCGTCTGTCCTGCCGCTGCAGATGCACCCAGGCCTCAGGTGCGCTGGACCTGGACAGAGAAACAAGCGGGGTTGAGGTTTTGGCTGTCGGAGTGTTAGAGTCGTGCCGAGGACTAACCTGGGACAGGCGAGAGGAGGCCTGAGATTCCAGCGTGGTTCTCAGATGCAGCAGCCGGCCCAGAAATGCCTGCAGGCTTCGGATCTGCGTCTCCACGGTCTCCAGGTCCAGATCCTCCGAGAGCAACCCGTGTGAGTCCTCATCGGCAGACAAAAGCGACATGGTGTTTAAGAACTGAGTTTATGGCGGAGAGGAATTTGTGAAAGCTGGCTAGTGGCTAAAGGCTAATGGCTAAAAACAGAGCAGAGCTAGTGTAAAGGATAGCCGGTAAGAGGCGGTGTGCTGCAGTTTAGTTAAAAATAAATTATGTAGCAGGTAATATAGACGTTAAAGCATTAAAATAAGTCACTAGCAGTTATAGTTAGTGTCTAAAATTTAGGAAAAAATAGCGGGCTAGGAGATCGCTGGTGCAAGATGGTGCGAAGGCAGCTATGAAGTGGTTGGAAAGGCTTTTGGTCTGGATGACCTACCTCTGGAGGCTTAGATGTGTTTAGGAGAGATGGCAGTGGAGAGTTTTTTTTTTAATTCACCAAACTATTTATCGGAATCTTGGAGGGTGAGAGAATAACTAAAGAGTGGAGAAGTGTACTGGTACCATTTTTCTAGAATAAGGGTGACGAGACCCTAGTGAGATATGCTCTGGGAAGTAGAGGAATAAAGGTCACTTGGATTAAGACAGGATACCTGTGCATGAATGAGAGGGAATGGTGGAATGCAGTGGAATGGGGAAGATGCAGGGAGTAAATCTGGTGAAGGTAGAAGAGGTACCAGGTAGAATGGCAAGAGTCCCGGTCTACTGGTGTTCCCCAGGGCTCGATCCTCTGACTGCTTCTCTTTGCTTTAGATATGCATACACTTGGGGATGTCATTGCCTCACATGTTTTCCTCTACCATTTTTATACACATGCCTCTCAACATATTCTCTCTTACTCCTCCTCAACCTGGATCTCTGACTGTCTGGTTGAAATCTATTTTGGATGGTGGCCCACCACTTCAAGCTGAATCCCAGCAAAACTGAGCTTCTCTTCACCAAGCCATGACCTCACAGGTTCCTTGGGGAACTCCTCTTGAAAAAATATAAGAATTCTTGCTGTCATATTCATATGAGGAACCGAGGTTGACCAGATCTTCAAGATACCTTCTTTAAAAGACCAGAAGAATCTGACCCTTTCTCACCACTGAAGCCAAGCACTTGCTTCAGCAGTTGCGAGACAACTTCAGCTGATTCAGAATGCAGCTGCGAGGTAAGTATTTAATGTTTCAAAATTCTCACACACCACACTTCTCTAAGGAACCTTTACTGTGGCCGCCTGCATTAAGTTGAAATTTTTAACATTTGCCTTCAAGGCACAGATTGGACTTGCACCTCCTTATCTGCAATTTTCCAGCAGCGTGTCTTTTCTCATCCTCTCAGGCACGGCTCGTCTTGAACCTCGGTTTATCAAAAGAAGAGGAAGACATGCATCACCACTCTTCACTCTTGGTCCACATTAGTCAAATTTATTCCCTCTTCCGGTCAGATCTGAGCAGCCTCACCTCTTCAAGCAGCACCTCTGTGATTTACCAGGTCTCTTGTTATTGCTCCCTAATTTATTTTCCCTATATTTAATTATAAACAATGCTTGAGCAATAATCCGTAACTCCATGTTTTCTGTACCAGTTTTCTCTAACCACTGACTTTTCATTGACAGGATCTGTTAAGGTGTGTAACTTAATTGGCAGTAAATTGGTTAAGTAGTGATTGTTGATTTAAGTACAGCTTCATGTTTCAGGTGTGCACTATGTGTTACATACGTCGCACTTGTAATGAGCATCTACTTCATGTTGTGAATGCAACTGTCCAGAGTAACATGACATGTGAAGGAAATGTGAAGAGCGTGCATGCAAGTGGAATGAGCAGAAAAGTGGCAGGATGGATTTGTGACAGGCAGGTGGTGAGACCTGCTATGCTGTATGGTTTGATGGTTTGCAAAAAGTTGCATTGGCGAAAACAGGATGCAGAGCTGGAGGTGGTTGAAAATGTTTTGCATCGGGAGTGACAAGCGTGTACAAAGTAAGGAATTAGTTTATTAAAGGAACATCTTGAGTTCAACCTTTTGGAAGAAAGGTCAGAGGCGATTGCTATGATTTGAACATGTGCTGAGGAGACACTCTGAGTATGTTGGGAGAAGGATGCTGGGAATGGAGCTGCATGGAAGAGAAGAGGAAGACCTGGTTGGAGGTTTATGGATGTGGCAGAGGAAGATGCAGAGGAAAGAAGGATATGAGCTGGTTGATCCGCTGTGGCAACCCGTAGTCGGGAGATGGCGGAAGCAGTAATAGAAGACGAAGAGGACAACTTTTCTTTTGCTCTTAATATATACAGGAGACGGTCTTATGTGGGAAGGGTGTGTACAGAAAAACATCTGCACATTTACACTGTAGTAAGTTCAGACTTCTTCCTCTTCTGAACACAAGAATAAAGACCTTTTTTCGCTCCACAATGCTTGCTTTGATATTATTCAATTGTGAAAACCAATGATGATGATGATGATGAATAGCCTTTATTTGTCACTACACTGTCACACTGGACCTCCTCGACCATACAGGTAGCAATGTTCTCATCTCTAACAGTAAGCTACAGTGTAACTTTGAAAATAGCCAGCTGCCTTTATGGTGATTTGTCAATACCAGGTCATTTGTCATTTTGTCTAGTGGGTCATGGTGTTTTCTTTGCTTGTTTTGTTTTGAACTGAGGAAGCGAGGTCAGTCATATTATTTCTGGTGGCAAACCTTGGAAATACAATATGGGAAACAGCGGTCAGCTATGACCCGCTGAATTAACCCTGAGGGATAAACATTGATTTTTGTTCTGGGCTATTAGCGTGGAGGTCAAGTAGTTCATGTTTGGACATTCTCGGATGAGCTACTGCAATTCCTGTAAACATTATGACACAACTACCATGCACTCAACACTTTAATAAATAATTACAAAATTACACTTGATTTGATTAAAACACAGTAGGTAGGACTCACAGGGCCTAGAAGGATAAGGTGAGGTACTCAGTGATGCCGTTTCTCAGGTCATGTGGATTTTAATGTCAGGATATTTGAATGCTCCATGTTTTGGCTTTGTAATGACACCTTGTGGTAATCCTGTGATCTGAAATCACAGCTGTTATTACTTAAAAGACTATCGCAAAAATAGAGTACATAATCGGCACAATATTAAACGTGATGTAAATTAAGATGAAAATTTGCGTAGAGAATTAGTCAAGTTACTGAAACTACCTAAAATGCTATACAGCAGTGGTCACCATCCCTCCTCCTGGAGAAGTGCTTTCCCACCATGTTTGGCTTCAACCAGCAGTTAACCAGCTACTCCGTTCCTCTTACTTAAAGTTCCAGCCAGTCAGAGACTGCTGAAGAACCTTATTAGCCTCAGCAGGTGCCTCAGATGGAACTACATATTTCAAGACGGTAGGTCTTCAGGACCAGGATTGGTGACTACCTCTTGACAGTGTATCATCACTTAAAACAGATTTCCAACATGAGAGAATTTGGTCTATGCTTAACAGTTTAAAACATTTTCAGATGTGTAACATGTGCTTTGGAACAAGCTATATATGCGTTGACAGAAATACAGGTCTTAAAAGGTCCCAACTTGGAACAAAAGAATTTCACTGCCATTGTTGTCTGCTGACTGTGTTTAATTGCAGTAATTCTTTATCGGGTTCATCATTACTGTGGAGTGACAGATTTATAAAACTCACCACATCCGCCTGCAGTGCATTTGTAATACAGACAACGCTCTTCAGTTCACACAATAGTTATTCATATGCCTTTCAACCATATATAAATAAGAGAATACCTCTTCACATTGCTGTACTCGTCCTTTATAATGTTGCTAGTTAATGTGTAAGGGGTAAAATATTGCACTAATTGTTTAAAACACATTTGTAAGACCTCATGCGCTGCCACAAATGATTCTTTGAGTGATGCCATAGAAGGAGCATTAAGAATAGTATATCAGCATCAAGGTTCTTTATAATTTCTTATGTCTACATTATGTGGAGACATTTTATACTTCACGGTCACTTCACATAAATGACACTCTAATGAAAGGCTCCTTATGAAACCATTTCTTTTTCTATGGCATGACTCAAGGAACTCTTTTTGACACATTGATTTTTAAGAGTGTAGTCATCGTACTTACAGTAATCAAGCTAAGTTAAAGGGCCCATATGGTGGAAAACCATGTCCTTCACTGTTTTTGCAATTAGTTTGTTGAAGAAAACCAATCACTCGCCACTACAGAACATATATAGAAAACATTTACTGTTTGGCCTACAGCAGTATAGATTCATGCATTTTCCACTGAACTGCATCCATATTTCAGTTTGGACTGCTTTTTGACTGATGTACATTACATTACAACACAGCCAATCAGAGGTTGATTTACAAATATCGGTCTTAAAATCACAGTAACAAAAAAACAGGTTGTTTAATTCCAAGAAATAAAGAGAGGTTTAAAAAATGGTCTGGTAGAAGTTAGCTACAATAATTTTTGGTACAACCACATAAATGACATAAGTGGACCTCAGGGGGAAAAAAAAATATGAGCCCTTTAATAATTTTGGATTAAGTAAGCAGAGTCTGACTAATAAACATTTTAACACAGAAAGTAACAGTAAGCACACTGAAATAGGAAAAATGTAGAAAACATTAGCATGGAAATTGTCTCCAATATATGCTTGATTGTTCTGTATACTGGACATTTTGCCCTTGGCCACTTCAGCTTACTCTTCAGGTAAATACAGTTGGACAAACACAAAAGATAGTCATAATACATAGCCCAAAAAATACATATTCCTAATATAGCACATCAGCTGTAAATTTCTCCTGAGAATGCTTACCAGTGTCGGATTATGAGGTTAACCAGAATTTTTGTATATAGACAAAGAAAAAGGCAAAATATAACAAAACACTAATATACAGGCAATTACACAAAAAAGTTCATCTTATAAATAGTTCCTTTAGGGTCTGAGTTTGTAAGTTTCCCTTTTACCAGTTTGTCCTGTCAATGCATCATACACATACAACTGGCATGGTTTAGAGCCCAAGCACTTCCATTCTTAAAAACAAAAACTGCCGAACTGCATAAGAAACACATACTGGCAAAGCTGTGCAAAAACTGATGCCCAGCTATCGTTGTGCTCTCACACAGAGGCCCCCTATTATCTACAGTAATGTACAATGACAAAGAACTATGAAGTCAGCTCACAATATTAACTACGTGTATGAGCTAAGGTTCTGGAATTTTTCCCGCAGGTTTTTAACCAAACTCTGCTCCGTCTTTCCGTATGCCCTCAGTGGATCCGTTCTGCTGCTGTCCAGCCATGCATGTAACCTCAAGTCATGCTTCTTGCCCTTCATTCCAAGGTTCACATCCCATTTCTCATCAACCTCCTCTTTCCTCTCTTCGCCTGATAAGTCACCCTCCCTTACTTCTTGCCGGTCAATCCTTTCAACCACTATTAATTTGTTGTCACTGGGGAGGGTGGCCTCACCAGAAATGTAATAGTTCCTTGGGGCATCTGGGACATTCGGTTTCTTTGTTAAATGAAGTGGTCCCAGCATGTAGTCCAAAGAGTTGGCTTTGCACAGGTTTGTCACATTTTGTCCCGGAAGTCCCTGGCACTCACCGCAAGAAGCTGCTGCAGGTTTAGTTGGTGTTTGGCTTTCATAAACTGGGGTAGAGTAGGAGCAGCTCCGCTGGGCTTTATGCTGATTGGTGCCAGCCTCAAGTATTCGGTCTGGAACAGAGCAACTACGGCTAATTTGTAGAGGCTGAGGACCATGGTGGGAATATTTGGAACGCAGCTCTTGTACGTCTGGCCAGTGGAAGCTCTCGATGTAGACCGGGCTCTGTGGACTCAGAGAAGATGCTCGGCTAGAGGACTGCGAATGAGCACTGTTCAAAGAGGAGCTGGGAGATGAATTTTGCTCTGGGTGCTCACATGAATCAGGGGAAATGATGCGGCTGTGCATACCTTTTAAAAAATAAATCAATAAAAAGAAAAAACAAAAAGAAAGACAACAGTTTTAAAAACAATTCAGACATGGGGTACCTGTGGTAAATATTTATTACAGTAAAAAAAAGAAACTTTTGAATTTCTCATGCTTTCAAGTGGCAACATATTTTGCTTTAAAAGGAAGTGATTTGTAATAAAATAAGATAACATCCAAATCATACACTCAGAAAAATATTCAAAACAGCAAAAAATTTATAACAGGAAACACTGGGGGCAGTATGGTTCCCGTCTTTCTAGGCATTGTGACTTGACGCATGGACAAAACGGCCCAATCACTGAAGAACACTCGACAATTTAATAAATTACGGAATAATATCAAAATTGTTTTTGTAATGATGCAGCTAGGTGGCTTAGTGATTAGGGGGTTGTCCCTGTGATTAGAAGGTTAGAATCCCAACACTGCTAGTGTTATCACTGAGGTACCCTTTAGCAAGATACCGTTCCCACACACTGCTCCTTGGATGCCCCTCATTCGTGTCAGCCCCCCGCTTCACTTGATGAATGGGCTAAATGCAGAGAAAGAATTTCATATTGTTTACACTGAGCTATGCTGTGGTGTGTTGTGTTCATGCGTGACTATAGGGGGCGACTTTGCTTTAAGTTAGCATACTAATGGATGAACTCAAGGCAATGACTGAACTCAAGGCAATGACAGAACAGCACTGTACTGTTGACAAGCTATGAAAACAAGCAATACCTACCCTTATCATGCTCTGGAGATCTGACTTCTACAACAGACGCAAGGTTCTTGTGTCCAAAGTGGCTCTCAGGCACCTTTTCTCTCTGCCTCACAACAGGTCTGTTGTTCTTAATACGCTGGCTGTACTGCCTAGCCAACTGGAACACCTTGTTCCTCATCTTCTCCATATCCTGCAAAATCAGGTCTTCTTCTGAGCCTGACCTCAGGGAGATAATCTTGGGTAAAGGAGCATGCCTGACTCGGGAGCGTCTTTCCTGGAGATTGTAATCCCTATTTGGGCTACACTCCAGCTCAGAATCTTTGCCTGCATATTCGCGAACAGGTGATGGGGTTGAGGACACCTCTCCAGCCATGCTGCTGTCCAAATCCTCCAATATCAGCAAACGTTCAGCACATTTGTTATCAGAGCTCCCTTTTCCCTTTTGCTTATGGTCAGGACAGACAACTTTGGGATGGCTATCCTCATTGGCTTTAGAAGCACCCAGACTGAACTCAGAACCAACTATTCCTCGCTCAATGTCTTGGTGAACCCTCCTCATCTCGGCTGAGGGTAGGAAGTCCTTGTCTTTTCTAACTACTGAAGATCCAACCATGGCATCCCTGTCATCTGCATTGACCAGGAGGCTTGTGTTAGTGACACCGGAGTTACTTTCTTTCTCCAGACCAGGAAGGTCAAAAACTGACCAGGAAGATGGTCTTGAAATTGAAGAAACTTTAGTGTGAACTGCCACAGCCTCATCAACAGGGTCACCATTGAGCTGTTGACTTAAATTGCGGACTAACCCTGCAGGGATATAGGAAAGGCTCTCTCTGCGTTTGATACTAAAATTGGCGTCGTGATGCTCAGCAAGCTCATAGTACTGCTTGATTTTGTGGATAAGCAATCTGTCCTTTTTGGAAAGGGTGTCCTGTTTCTTTGGTGGTCTTTGGTCTGGTGTGGCCAGCCGGCCAGTGACTGTGACTGAAGCTGAAGGCTCAGGAATTGGTATGAAAACCTGAAGCTCTGGAGAAGAACAGTCTAACTCATGAGCTTTCTCCTTCTCCAACAGGTCAGCACTGAGGCTGAGCAAACTACTCCTTCTGCTTCCGGTGTGAGATGAATGGCAACCTAAATTGTATAGGTCTTCAACCACCAGGCTGCTTCTTCGAGAGAGGCTACAAATAAAACGCTCCGCTATATCACTGGCCTTGTCCAGCACAGATGTAGGCAAGATGCTTGTAGGTTCGGTTCCTAACAAAACTCCTTCCTCTTCTTCATCTTCATCTTCTTGTTCCTCCAGGTCCTCCACATCTTCAGTGAGGTTCCTGCTTGAAGTAGTCCTCTCACCCTCTAGTTGATTCTCAATATGTATTTGGGGCAACGAGTTCATACCACTCTCCGTGGTCTCTTCACATTCTTCATCTCCATCCTGAGAAGTCTCGGGGTGAATGAGAGTTTGTGGCCCACTTGACTCCTCTGTGCCTCCAGCCAGAGAATCGCTCTGTGAGCCGAGATCCCCTGAAGAGTCCTAGAGAGCCAACGGGAAATGAATTACGGTTTCAGGAGGAAGTGACTCATCAAATTATGACAAGCAAGATATGACTAACTTCAATTAATATTCATAAGTCTCAATCAGCTTGACAAGACTCAAGATAAAACAACCAGTCTGACACTGGAGCCTTTTTCATTTTTGCATAGATTTTTAAGGGAGTGATCTGATTTCAATACAACATGAAAAGCATGCCTCACCATGTCACTGATTCAGTGGCTTTTTCAAGCACTAGAGGCTGATTTCCAGCCACTGTCATCTGTATAAGCAGTCACTAGGACTGCAGAGCAGAGATAGGGCCACAGAGCATAGACCTGTCAGGCTTGTGTTGGAAGTCGATGTAAAGGAGACATTGAAAATATCAGTGAGTGTCTTTTCTATATTAAGTAAAAAAGCACAGTGTGGAGCAGGGGCACATGGATGGTCTCTGCATGGATGCTTATTTCAGCATATAAGAATTTCTTATCTTTAGATAGCAAACTACACAAAACAATCAATTACTGCCAAAAAATAAACTGAGTATAAAGAGATGGTTTGGCAGGGGCATCAATGTGAATAACACACTGGGTTGAAACATTACATTACATAATGTAATGAAAAATCTGTCTACATCTGTGGTCAAATTGTTAAATATCAAATCAGACCAATATCTAGAAAGTGTGTTTTGGATGAGAAAATTTGACATGAAATTGGCATGAAGTTAATATTCAAATATTTTTAGCTACTTTAGATAAAAACTTTGACCGAACGACTAGATCTAAGGTTTGGGGGAAAATCATGTAGATAGTTTTTTCATTTTTGTTGATATAAAAACAATAACACATTTTGTGCCTGTTTCCTGTGTTGTGAATATTTTGGAATTTTCCAATTCTGGCACACCTGTTTGCGAATCAGTGCCTTAGACAAAACAAGTCCTACACAGACAAATCATCAGTAAACTCATGATGCTTTTAAATATTTTCATTTACTTTTCCAACTTTCCAACTTATGGCTTCACCTGTTCACAAAGTGCAGAGTTTTGGTCCTCCTCAGAGGGACTTGGACTTCTCTTGGTCTCCAGCTCACTCTCTTCAACAGGCTCTTGCCCATCTTCGTCTTGGTCCTTTAAAAAAACAAACAAACATGAGGAGATACGTATTAAAGATTTTGTCGCCCTGAACATTTAGTGTCACTGCTGCATAGAGAGTCCCATCTGATCTGAAGAGAACCTTCTATATCATTTCATCCTTTGATAAACAGCTGCAATTCATCTGAAAGCTTCCATAATTTATTGACCTTTAGAAACCCCTTTTGTGATGGAATAAAATCAAACATAACAGAAGCCTTTGGTGAATTTGATTACAGAAGACATTTTGAATACTGGCCCTCCCCACCTTGAAATTTGACTATGAAATTTTTCTTTGAAGTCAAACTTCAATCACACAATTCAATTGAAATGTGACTCAAAGTGCAAATGCATTAGCGCAATTAACTATTCCACTGAAGCTCTGAAAGCAGCCTGCTGCACAGCTCCCTGGCACCCTGCTCAAAATGTCATGCATAAAGCTGTAAAAATTATAGTTATTTAACTTTTTTAAGATTTCTGCAAATCTGTGATTCTGCTTCACCAGTGTCATGATGTAAAAACGCACATCCTCCACTTTAAGCAAGTTCACATTTAAGGCTAATAATACACTTCTAGCAGAGTGGAGGTCATTGTGTAGTTCTTTAATGAAAATGTTCTGTATAATTCAGTTCTGAAGATCTAAACGTATGTATTCAGAGTGGTTTTATGTGAATTCCTCCGTTTTAGAGAAATGTAAATAGTTAGGATTGTTTTAGGAACCAGAAGCCTGAATAATGTAATGCCCTTAAAAGCAAGCTCACTTTACTCACAATACATTACTTAGCCTTGAATACGCACAAGACCTGGTTTATGATGGTGTACATTCAAGGATTTAGGATATAAAATGTGTACAATATACACAGTGGGGTACAGGGCAAAACAGGCCCCAACGATTTACAGATTTACCATTATTTTACCAATATCAAGATAAAATACACATCAGACGCACACCACGGGTTGTTTTGGACAATTTGAAGTCAGTGTGTTACTCTATTAACCATTCCCCATCAAAACACTCTGAATGACCTACAATCTCGATTACTGATTTGCACAAAAGTTTGGCCGCATCTTCTCATTCTATGTTTTTTTTTTGCTTTCTTTTTTTAAACATTGTAGATGAATACTGAACACAAACATAATAAAGAAACACATGGAATTAAGCAGTAAGCAATAAAAAAAAGGTCAAACAAAGCAGAATATGTTTTGTAAAAAGGTAATGATAAAATGTTGTTTTTTGTAGAGAGGTTTTTGCCATAATGTGGAGTAGAACCGTAGTGGGACCGGATCACTAACTGTGTTTCAACCGGACCATCACTGATAATCCCAAACACATTAAGAAGTCAGGAATCTCCACATATCAACACTTGACAAAGCCTGGTTAATTTAATACCATTCCAGGTCGATTCTTCATAAATCTGACTGACAAAATGCCAAGTGTGTGCCAAGCTTCCATGAGAGCAATTGGTGATGTTTTAAAAAAAAAAATCTACAATGTAGCCAATAATAAAACCGTAAATTGTTGAATGAGAAGGTGTCCAAACTATTGACTGGTAGTATATGCAAAAAATGTTGAAATGCATCAAAATATAGCTGCACACATTCCATGCATAGAATTAACCACATATAGATCTAGTGCTGCATGCAAGTCTCGCTTTAAAACAGAATATTTGTCCAGATACTAGAAGTGTGCTGTGAATGTGGAAACAAAATACATGCACTGATTCACGCAATTGGGAAAACTGAGGGTATTTCAGAAGCAGGCATGAGATGCAGCATGCAACAGACAGGGGTTGGTCTGAAACGGCGGCTGAACAGAGGGAAGTGTTGTGCAGGAAACGGGGGAAAAAGCAGATGGTGAAAAGCAGTGAGCCTCACCGTTGGAACCCGAGTGAAAAGCAAAGCCCTGGCCCTATAGTGCCAGCAGGATATGGCGGCCAACACTGAGCTGGCAAAGTCAGCTACCTGCTCGTCCTTCACCAGAATCTCTTCTTCCTCCTCCTCCTTGCCACTCCCACCCCGCTGTTCCTCCACCACCCTCTCTTTCTCCTCCTCTTCCTCTTCCTCTCTCTGGAAGGGCATCTGTAGGCGCCGGGCCTCCAGCGCAGTCACGCTCAGCCGGTCGAGGGAGTTGGTGCGGAGATGAAGCCACTCAGTCCCACCTTCCTCCAGGCCGGGCCTCTCCGGCTCTGGCTCGTTCAGGCTGGAGCTCAGGGTGGGAATGGTAGCGGAAATCGACAGGGAGTGCCGGCTACTGTCTGCTAGCAAAGTGCCCACACTGTCTGCATGCTGGAACATGGAGTGAAGTGAAAACATTGCAGGGGGCGTTAAAGAGCACGAGGATCACTGCTGAATTCTTATAGCAACGTTATTTACTGCTGTTCAGGCCATTCTTATTCAAGTGATGGGGCAGGTCAAACTAGAAAATTACATGTTTTTCTCATTTCTTCCAGGTTTGGTGTCCAAGCGAAGTTTGACATTGCTTAACCACCAACTTGATGCAAGAGCATGGTGTAGGACAATGGTAAATAAGCAGCTTTCAATATTTCTTAGCCACATTATCCTCACTGTCTCATGCAGGAAAAAGTAAAGAAATAACTTTCAGAGATCAAACATGCCTCGGCTGGTAAACTAGGTTTGAGTCAAAGGGAGAAACCTGAAAATTGGATTTTGACCAAACCACATCATTAAATGTATGCAAGTGTGGAAGGCAAAGTACTCCTAGCTACACTTTCAGCTTGTTCCCCTGCATTTTCAAATTCGCTCTGTACTTTTCCAAAGGACATGCCAAGAAAAAAAAAAAAGTAAATTCCTTGAAGCTTATCTGTTCAGAGCATATTGGGCACACTTTCCCCCTCAAAGGCACTGGATTTGGGTGAGGAGGAAAAAAAAAATTTAATTGGGTGAAGGCTTACCTTCATTCCTACAGGACGACGATGAGAGGATGAGAGAAAGGGGGAAGAGGGAGAAACAGTATATTAAAGAGGAGGTCAAGACCATTACTTCATCATTATTGACATTTCAGCATCCACACACAGTGTACGTGAATGGCCTGGAATGCGAATGAATCACCAAACCAGACCACCATGGTGTCACTAAAGGAGACCACCATGAATGCATTCAACTTTAATGCAAAGATAATTAAAGCACATTTGAATGAGAAACCCCCCACTTCAGCTACTCAAGGCTATTCGAGGGGGATTTGTTTTCCTCCTGACTTATAACTGAATGGAGAGCGTAGACAATCAGCTACAGACTCCACAACTTCCTTTACAGTCTGTCATAAAATCAACTAAATCCACGAGTAAGAATGAAAGATGGACAGTAAGTGGCAAAGAGGGGAACGAGAAATTGGCTTACATTAGACCTGCCTGGCTTTCTCTTTCTCTTTCTGTCAGCAAATTAGAATACATAATAGTGGGAGAGGGGTGGGGATGGTGGGGCGCTGATCAGAGGCCAAAAACAAGTCAGTGGAGTGAAAGGAACTGACGCATGACAAAGCCCCTCGCTGATGGGCTCCATAATTAACATCATTATGTGTGCGGGTGGAGAATAGGGGCTGAACTCTTTGATCTCCTACAGGAGGGACCACTTGCGACATTGGAAGGCTTTGAAGCAAAGCGGACGGGGAGGGGGAAAGACAGTAAGGCTGAAGCACGCGACTCCCGTATGACCGCGGACAAGTGTGATGGCCCTGCTGTGTCTCTGAACTAAAGATGAGGATGCAGGACTTTTGATGTTCTCTTCATAAGTTTGATGAAACCATAAAACGCTGCATCACTGCTTTGGTAATTCCGCATGCTTTTCTACTGTTTATTCTTTTGGAAAGCTCTGATCTTTGTTTTGATGTTAGAAACTTGAAGTGGATGACCATGAATCATAAAAAATAAAATAAAAAATGATGACCCTCTGCATTAAGCAGTTTGTTGTGGGTCAGTGCTCTTTTACAATCCATTTCGTAACACGCCGTTTCACCCAAGAAGGAGAAAACTGGACACATTACCTTTTGTGCTCTTCACACTCTGCTTCATTGGCTCTATTGAAAGATCAAAACAACAGAAGAAGGAGCCATCAACCAGATGTTTCAGGCATCATGTAGTCAATCTAGGACAAACCCATTACAGGTAATGTTCATGGCCATACTGAAGAAAGGACACACTGCTACAGACTTGTTTTGCCTAATTTAATAAACTTGTGTAGCGTAAAATTAACATGCAATCAACACTGAAATCAAAATCAGAATACTTATCCTGAAGAAAACTGCTTAACCCTCTGGCCGTCCTCGTTTTTACAACCCTTTCAGCGTCCTCATGGCCAAAATTGGCCACCAACAGATTAAGTCTGTGATTTTTATTATATTTATGCTTTTTTGCAATTTTTACTGCATAAAGAGTTTAATTAACATCAGTACTTGTCATAAGTATAAAATGTCCATTCTTTTTTTTTTTTTTTTATCCTTCAAATACCAG
>JBBMFX010000001.1:35436792-35449613 GCA_037832545.1 Rhabdalestes septentrionalis
TCTCCTCCTGTTTTCTTTGAGGAGCACGAGCCACTCCACGAGTCTCGTTTGGGCTTCGTGGTTGGAATGAAATCCAAAATAAAGAAATATCTAAGAGCTGAAAGCGTCCCCCTTTCATCTTCTCCTTACCCCCGCGGCTTTCGCCGTGACAATGTGCAATATGTCTCTGCTCCCGCGTCAATGACACAAGGCTCGTTTCAACCGCTTTTTACTCAAAACTTTGAATAGGATGAAGGCGAAATTTCCATCTTGAATCAAAGTACTACATGTCTGCCAACTAGTGGTAGTGAATACATATGCTACATTACATGAAATTTGTAAATACAGTCACATACAGTTTTACTCATGATGACGTCTTGTCGCAATCCTGCGACTTTGGCGCTTAAAGGGTTAATAGGTTATCTCATCTCAATTCAGAATGAACTGATGCTGAAGCTTTACTGCTGGTGGTGGAGCTGCTGGGGCAATACCCGGAGCTGATCCGGAGCTGGACTGAATGAATTTGTTGGCTGTGACAGCTGAGCTGCTACAGTGCTCAATAATTCAGGCTTTGTAACAGACGGCGCATCAGCGGGCGAACCAGCGGACTGATATGCCCTGCCAAAACAAAAGAAAAATGAGGCAGCCATTGTTGTTATCGTAATCGGATCTTTGCGAGCTTGATGGTCGAGTTGTGGGCCTTGTCCATGCCCGTGTTCCTTATTGTAAAGCAACTGGCATGTGGGTGCACCACAATTCTGTTTATCCTGCTTGACGTGATGCGTGATCTCCTGATCGCGTACTAGAGCCCTGGACAAAAGTTTGGGGACAACTCGCTTTTCAGAAATCGGTGTAATACAAATATTTATTTTTGCTTCTGTAGTCATTTAGCATAGTAACCCATTCTTGTCCGACAACTAAATTAATATGAGAAAAATGTGTTCTGAATGATCTAAATGGATTAACTTTTGTGTCTTGGATGAATATCTAGCATTGTTTGTTTCATTATATGACAGCATCATGTTTGTACTTCTGTAAAAGATATCAATTGAGAGTAGATTTGCGTTTTGTTAAAAATACATTTCTGTGTTATTGAAAATGAAAATACATTTTTTTTGTTGGATAGTATCTTCAGATTTGTGCCAGTAGCCTAATATTTATCTTAAAATGACAAACTCTGCCCATTTTATCACCAACTTGTAATATGAGCAATCAAACATTTTAGTTGTTTAAAGGGCAAAGACTTTGTCAAATAATTACTCATGAAAATGTTCTACATAGCAAGAGAGATCTGCACTTCCGCGTAAATATCATGGAAGGGCAACTCTTATCATTTAACAAAACGTCCTTGAGCACTGGAAAGGCGCTATATAAATAAAAATTATTATTATTTTTATTGAAACCCTAACCGTGACTCTGTATTTTCCATTGCTTAATTGAAAACAATGAGAAAACGGCAAGAAAGACATGGTGCCCACAGACCTTTGACTCACATAGAAGATACAGCTTCTGATCAAGTCTTAATGAATCTAAATGATGGTAGAATATTTTACATGTCATTAGCTTAATGTGCTCCTGTGTACAGTTGAGAAATTGTAGGGCACTTAAGGCCAGACCTCATGTCCACGTTATCAAATGTTCAAATGGTAAGATGGTAAGAAATTAAAATTAACAATAATAAATAAATAGTCACGGCTGGACTGTAATGCGTATCAAGTCTGCACCAGCTGATGTGAAAATCCGTAGAGTACCTAAGGGGTGCCAGTCATATCCCTGTACAAATTAAGCTGAAACTAAATTTCCCCATTTTCATAATGAATTGGAAGTTTTAATGTTGGTTCACTGATGTAGATAATTCAGTCAAAGTCAATCAAGTTAAAGTTTCCAACAGGTAACAACTTTGCTGATTAAATCACACACTTTTTCCAATGACTCTTGATCCTATCAGTTTGCCTACTAGGTGTGTCTTTTTGATAACCGTCTCTGGGATATCTTTGCCCTTACCACCCCTTTTAGCATATGTATACATGTTCCCTTTTATTACTCCCTGTAAGTTGAGAGGACAGGACAATTTTTTGATGAATTGAACTTGCATAGTTAAATGAACCCTCATGAGTCGAGTTTATAATGACAGTTGGCAGTTAATGAAATTAAGTCTACAATAAAATGAAAACCCAGAAATCATCATCAAATCAAAGGGAAAAGCAACATGCCCAATATACACAGATGCAGCCAGGGTCCAATGGGAAAGATGTCTGACTTGAAATTTAGAAAGTGTGATCCTTACTTTGTAAGAAAGTTATTTAATTGTGTGGAAATACTTTCCGTAACTGACTTTAGTTCAGTTGAAAAATGCACCTCGATGCTGATATCTTTTAAATGTACAAACACTATATGAAAAGAATTGGGTTTGGTTCCTGCTGGGGGTGGCCAAGGATCCTTTCTTTGTGGAGTTTGCATGTTCTCTCTGTGTCTGTGTGGGTTTCCACCTGGCACTCTTATTTTTTTCCCACAGTCCAAAGACATGCATATCAGGCTATTTCAGAGATGTGAAATTTGCTTTAGGTGTGAGGGTGTGTGTGAATGTGTTTGTCTTTCAGTGGCCTGGGGACTCCTACACGGTACAATATATGTCTCATCGAATATTCCTTTGAAATATTGCTCATACCTAAACATCTGTCCATTTATAATGTTTATGATGGTTGTATTTAGATCCCTGATATTTTGTTTATTAATTAATTCATTTGAAGTAATCACTTATTCCACAGTAGTGTTGAAGGTTGTTTTGTTTGTTTGTGAAACCAGTTTTCCTTGGGCAGGGCTTACTGTCTACACAGCATCAATCTCTATGGTTTCTTGGATATGATATTGGCTAATGTAGAATTTGCCTGCAGTTAATAGTGCCACCGGTTTGCAGGAGGTTTATTTAAATGATGACTGACAGTTCAGCCAACAACATACTGTAAGTGGGGCTGATTTGAAGGAGCAGTGTATCGCTCTTCTCCCGTCACTATTTAATCAAAGCAAGGCAAGGTCTGATCCATTACTTTCAATTGCTTCCCGGCACAGGATATTAAACCTGTATAAAAACACCATTAGCCTTGAAAATTGGACAAAACCTCTAAGCTAATAATGAATCCCCAGTGCTCTGTGGGCACGCAGAGTAAGCAGATATTAGAGCAACATGCAGTGTTTTCGTCTCTTTTTCTCTGCTTTGCAGAGTCCGGTTGGAACGGTTTCTGGTTTAAACAATATACCGGAACATTTAAAACAATCAATAAAAAATTATATTTACAGTAACTACATGTTTCCTGCATAACAGTAACAATCTTTTGAATAAGTGGACACACTACCGATTACATTACATTCATTTGGTAGATGCTTTTATCCAAAGTGACTTACAATTTGTTCAAATATATTTTTTGGCATGTTCAAGAACTAAAAGGGGTAAAATAAATGTTTTTTCAACATACTGCAATATAAGACTGCCTCATATTCAAATTGGAGATGTTTTTTCAGTGCAGTTTCTGGTCGCTGGTATCAGTGCTGAAAATCTTCAAACCATCACATCCCTTGTTTATGATTTGAAGGAAATGTAATAAAGTGGCATGGTCCTCAGTATTAATGGGGATAAACAGCTTTAAAAACACAGAGATCCAACTCTCTGTCAGTCATCTTAACATCTTATCAGTCACAGTGTGACCTATGCTCACTCAACCTCCTGAAACACCCTGGGAAAGAGGACTCATACACACACACACACACACATCCACACAAAAAGCCGTCTTTCATTACAGTCCTCCACAGGGAGCAGGCGGTGAGCGTGCAAGTTAGAGAGAGAGAGAGAGGGAGAGGGAGAGGGAGAGAAAGAGAGAGAGAGGAAGAGGGAGAGAATGGGAGAGAGATAGGGAGAGAGAAAGAGAGTGAGAGAGAGAGAGAGAGAGAAGGGGAGCTGTAATAAATAGCAAGCTCAAGGAACTGTTAGAAAGAGCTGTTGAGGGAGAGAAGAGAAAGAGAGAGGCAGAGAGAGAGGGGGAGAGGGAGAGAGGGAGAGAGAGGCTTAGATAGAGAGTGAGACACAGAGGCAGAGAGAGACAGAGAGACACGGCTCACCGACTTCTCTCGGTGGTGTGTGCGTGGCTGGTGTGTGTGTGGCCGTGGCAGGCATGGCGTCGGAACCAGGCACCCAGTCCAGGGTGATGTTTCAGACCAAAGAGGAGGAGCCCCCCCATCGCAAATTGGGCAAATTGACCGTCAAATACAACCGCAAAGACCTTCAGAGGAGATTGGATATCGAAGAGTGGATCGATGGACAGCTGCACCTGCTGTACGACTGTGAGGTGAGAGAGAGAGAGAGAGAGAGAGAGAGAGAGAGAGAGAGAGACTAGTGGTTTATGTTAGAGGACCTACAGCCCTGGATTTGAAGGGGA
This sequence comes from Rhabdalestes septentrionalis, assembly GCA_037832545.1. NCBI lineage: Eukaryota > Metazoa > Chordata > Actinopteri > Characiformes > Alestidae > Rhabdalestes > Rhabdalestes septentrionalis. Next base: position 35,441,202 of record JBBMFX010000001.1, read on the forward strand.
TTGGAACATTGTTGTTACAGCTTTTGAGGGCGCTGAGTGTTCAAGTCAGTTCTGTAAATGATCTAACAGTATAAAGTGGAGCAGCACACACCCACAGAAAGACAGTAATTACTTTATTACTGAGCTCTGTTCATAAAAAATAATCGATTAACTGCCACTTTTCAGAGCTTACCAGCTTCACAATTGTACAAAACCCAGGAAAAGGCCTATTATAAGCCATTTGGACAAATTCTGTACTACATTGTTGATGCCAAAGTTCATGTGGAAACTCTTTAAGACCAACATGCTGCTATTTGGCCTGCCGTGTTTGTCCCCTGGCTCATCAGTATGGGTTTATTAATTATTTTATTGACTACAAATCCATCAGCTCATATTGTAGGATCTCATATATCGTCAAAAGCATGTTATCAAGTTGCCTGCCCTCTGAGGACATGATCATGATCATGATCCTCCAAGAATACAATCCCCAGGTAGACATTTAAAAAAAAATACTTGCCTCATATGTCCTTTTCATGTAAGCCATTATCTTGTTTTAAAAGAGCGGTCAGTTTCTGACCAGATGAATATTAGTTCTGAGCTGTGGACCACTAAAAGATATTATAGCTTTTTCCAATAAAGTGGGACTAACTTCTGGGTTAAAAGAGGCACCACCAAACTTGTGAGTGCTTCTTTGTGCAAGCCATTTGACCATTTTACAGGCCATTGAAATCAACTCATCCTCATCGCTAAAGATGAGCCGACCCCCCAGGGTGACAAAAGCTCAGAAACATTCTGAGGCTCTCTTCCTGCCAGAGTTTGCAGTCTGAGCACATCTAAGAACTTGAGAGGCTTACTGGCTTCATCTCAGCAGGGGTTGCCATCTGGGTAATCGCTTAAATGCAAAACTATAGCATTAGATATGGAAGACACAAAGTCATGTGCCCATATATTAATTGTATTGTGGCGTTTAAAGCAATTTACAATTACCTTTGAAAATCAAGATGACTGCCAGTGTTGTTTTTAAGACATACTATTGCCCAGTTGATCCCCATCGTCACGCGTGAACACACCACAGCCCAAATTCTGTCTCTGCATTCAGGGAGCAGTGTGTGGGTACCTTGCCCAAGGGTACTTCAGTGGTGCCATTTTTGCTGGGTAAGTGGTTCTCAAGCTTCAGGACAACTAGAGGCCACTGCATCACCCACACTTCTATCTGGAGAGGTGAAAAAACTCCTAATCATGAGGCCTGTGTGAAGGCGCTAAGCTGTCTCCCGGGATGCTATGGCAACAAGGCCCCAGCCAACATGAGGGATGGGGAAAACCGAGGAGAGGGAACAGGGGGAACACGAGCAAGAAGATTAAGATGATGATGGTAAAGATGATGAAGAAAACACATCTCCTCCCACCCCAAATCATAGAAACAACAAAACAGAAGACGATCATTAGCCAAATAGCTAATGAATGTAATGGATGGGAGATGATGCTCAATACAGTTAAGCATTATTAAGCAGGTGCCATGAAAGATGTGAGAAAAGCTGCTCTAAGACATGTAACCACCAGCTCCGTCTCTTCACCTCCCACTTCCGCTGATTACCAGTGTGCTCTCTGCGGACTGACTGCGTCATGTAGGCGGACCTGCGCCAACGCCAAGCAGCTGCCTGCCCACTGTAGGTGGCCAGGCGATGAGTGTGATTTTCAACTCTCAGAATATGAACTAGAGTTATCCCAGGGTTCCTTTAGCACACGAACATTTCTGGTTCAGTTATCTCCTTAAACAGAGATGTCCCATCTGACCTGGCTATAATCAGTTTGAAACAATAGCATGGCTTTTCTTCTCACAGTTTATGACTGAACATTCTTAACTTGTTTGCTCTGTGCCTACATGTTTTATAGCAATAATAGACCTATGATCAAATAATGAATACTTTTGTGTAGGGTGAAAAGATGTCCTGTCGGGGTTTTAGAATTGTCCGGGACTTTGAGATGCCTAAACGTTCATTACATCATGGGCATCTCTCATAAACTAAAAGTCCAGAATGGCCATGCACCGTCAGCCAGAGATGCAGACTGAGATGTGCACACACCCCAGAAACAGGGCGGAACCACCGTACTTCATGGCTGAGATGCAAACGACCCACCCTAGCACATGGGTGGGAAACATGATTCCATTTTCCCCATTTTGACAGATTAATTGATCATGATTATATTTAGAATTTGCCTTCCCCATCCCAGAACAGGCCCAATTTTGGAAAGTTTGACACACCCTTGCCCCACCCCCCAATCCACGAGAACCATGGCCGAGCTGAACCACTGTACTAGAAAGGTGTACGCTTTTTCAAAAACCGAAAACTGCTCAGCCTACTTTTGGGGCACCTGGTGGCCTAGTGGTTAAGGGGTTGTCCCTGTGATCAGAAGGTTGCAGGTTCACAGGACTGCTAGTGGCATCTCTTATGTAACTTTGAGCAAGGTACCATCTCCACAAAGTGCTCCCTGGGTGCCTGCTGCTTCAATTGTTGAATGGGTAAAATGTAGAGGAAGAATTTCACACTGTGTGCTGCGGAATGTTCACGTATGACAAATGGTCAATTTACACTTTTAAACAATATAACTAATAGGTACTATTTCAGTGATCTTTTTTATGCCAGCAAGATCAAAGTGTCTGTGAATATGCTAAGTACCGATGCACTAACATGCTTACAGCATGCTAACATTATGGATTAGCATATATACTTAACAGCTAAATTAAATGTACAAAAATTTCCTCCTGAGTGTTGTTCAGGCAAGATCCATTTGTCTTTTGAACCTTGCCTCTTAGGCTTTGCACTGGCCAAGAAGTAATGAAAGCTTGCATTTTGCTATTTGGCCCTGTGCTAGCAGCCTGCCTGTCTCATCAAACACAATGCTGATTTGTTCATAGGGGCCTGTTGTCTGCTGTAGGCTGTTCACCACATACTTGAACTTGCATTGTGGTTGTCAGCAAATGGACAGTACCACGACCGTAGTGGGGTGGTACGGATTGCTCAGCGGCTGTGGCAGCAGGCAGCCGGTGAGTCTCCAGCACAGACCAGCTTGTGTTCCCCCGGCTTCACATATCTGACACAGCCCTGGCAGATTTCTGAAAAACACACTGACACATCATTTCATAGGAACTAACACTGCGCAGCACTTTTCTCTGTAGCTGTGGCATTTCAGTTATGAATGTGGGTGAATCCCACTTGCAAGTAATGCAAGTCAGTGCTCTGGTTTCCTCCTACAGTCCTAAAACATTAATGTCCATTGGATTAGTGATTATCACCTCAAGGCTTGAATGTGTATGCATGTATGTCTTTCAACTGATGGGTTACTTGTCTGTCATTTTTGCACCCCCCCCCCCCCCACCCCCACCCACCCACTCTGATTAAGGGTAGATGGTTTGGAAAATGTTTACTCTGGACATGGCTTTGTCACTTTTTGACCCCTGTAAAACATTCTAATAGGCACAACCCCTAATCACCACTGCTTATATTTATATTGATGTTAGAATCTGATGGTTTCGGGGCCCTCATTAGTAGTTAAGTCAGAGAGAGCAGATATTAGGCTGATATCCTTGCATTAGAAACTAGCCCTATGGTAAATATGATGCATCGAATACTTGTAGTCTTCAAATCCCTTTGTGGACTGTAATGGGGCCGTACCCTCTACAGTGATGTAAACTTGACAGGGTTATATCATATTAATACTTGTTGTGTTAATACAAATGTATAGGGCACAGTGGTGTTGGTGGTGTACTTTTAAGTCCACATTGTCATTGATCAACCCCAGTTATGCATAGTAACCTAGTCTCTAAACCTACAGACAAGAGAGGTGTTTCTAATCAAGCATCAAAAACTTGCAATCATTTAAAAAACCTCAGGGAGGCTGTTATGATTGATACAGTTTTACAAACCCTTCCTGTGTAGTTCTCAACAATATAATAATCTAGATGTGACTCTGGAACACCATCCGGGCCTGTCAAGACCAGGTCATAACCTACAGGGATGTGTAATGCAGATAATAGGCTGATATCATTGCATTAGAAACTAGCCCTATGGTAAATATGATGCATCGAATACTTGAAGTCTTCAAATCCTTTTGTGAACTGTAATGGGGCCGTACCCTCTTTCTCTAATATGCCAGTTCAGCTGAACACACTGGACTTAGGTGTTAAATTACAGAAGAGTTCCCTCCTTTGTTGCTGTACTGTATCACATTATCATCATGTTCTTTCATGGCAATAAGGAATACCTCCTGGTATGGTTAAATGTCCATGATGTTAGAGGGAGCTTTTAGAAGGAGCTTGTATGAACTAAAAAGCAAGCTATCCTTCACACAGTGATATAGACTAAAACGACCCAGCTACAAATAAACCATTCTCTTGATAACAGCAATTAGATACTAGATATCAGAGTAAACCTTCAGTCAAAAGCACACAACTAGGTGTAAAAGTTATGGTTTGGTCAATCAACCATAAACAGTTTCCCTCTTAATGTAACTGATTTGTTTAGTTTGCCCTGGAAAAAATAGTCTAACACAGCTTACAATCTCACAGCCAATAATGAACACTGTACAAACCATATGTTCTGTCACCACACAACCAGGCTGCACTGAGAACACACACTTGCTTTTTATATAACACAGTCTTTTACATTTTTAGATTATTTAACAATGTGAGAGGAAAACTTGCTAAATTGGCTTTTTGAGCAAACGTAATGGCAAGTCCACTTGCTAACGGTAGTTCAGGAGTGGCCATGAATTTGTCCACATGGCTGGTAAAGGTGCTGAATTTTGCATGGCCTGGCTGAAAGGTTACGCTGTGGGTTTGCCGATTCTTCCGTGTGGAAGCGTTTACAGTCAGCCCCCTGTGTCATCCGCTTAATTATTTATGCTCATTTCTAATGTATGTGGCCACTCATAGGATCTTACAGCGGCTGCGTACATCACTGACACCACCGCCAGGCATTCACAATAAATAAATATATGAATAATATTAATGATGGCATATTCTTGTTCAGTAAGTTACCATGAGAGTTGTCTGTGTGAAACTAAGCTGTATATATAAGTGCACTTCATTGCATAACAGGCCTTCAAACACTAATGTCCAGCATTAGAAGCAGAATTATTGTTTGTGTTTGTTTGGTCCTGTGGACTAGTCTTACGATTCTCATATCAGAGGTTCTCACATTGTTAGTGCAACGCAGCTTTACAACCTTTGTGCCGAGGCTTGTTTCAGTAGCAATACCCACTGATCTTCTGACGGGACCATGTGATCAGTAATGGATCCACTTAAGCAAACCACTCTTGTCTGACTTCACATGCACCGTCATTCAGATGCTGGACGGAGTTAGTGATTAGCCTCACTTGCTTGCTCTTCCTATCAAATGAAAGCAAAAACACCCCTGAGTGCAACCTTGAGTGTCAAACAATGTGCACCAAACAGAGGCTTTGTTGGAGTGATGCCACTGAAGTGCCACTTTTGTAAATGAGTTGATGTTCATATAAAGGTTGTAAAACTCTTACCCAGGATTCCATAGGCAGTTTTCCAAAGAAGATACGAACTTGTCCCAGAGTGAATTATTCTCTCACTGGAAATGGTCCACTGAAAATCCCTTTTAGCATATTAGCAGGCTGATCTGTACCCTACAGGCAAATAGCTACTCATCATGCATGCATGGATTAGAAGCCACACGTCTTGGCTCATAGCAATTAGAACATATGTGTTCCCCTCATGTCCAACTCTCTTCTCCCTGACAACTGAGCATTGTGCTAAGTATCATCATGCTAGCACTGTAGCGCTGACTTGTGAGAGCTTTTCTAGTACCCATGAATGTAGACAACATTGCAAGCAGAGTCAAAAGCTTAGTCAAGAACAAACTGTAGGAATAATGAAGAAATAATGAATCAGATCATCATCTATAAAAGAAAACACTGCCTTGAGAAAGCCATAAATGCAGAAAAAAATTACACCATCAAACAACCATCAAACAAGGTCAGACCCTCCCGAAAGGGTTTAAGACAAAACCATTGGCAGCTCCCCAGCATTCATGTAATCCTTCAAATGCTTACTTAGGTTCTGAACTGGACTTCATTCACTTGGCAATTTTGCTGCGAATATCATTAAAGTAAAAGATTTATACATATTTTTGGCTGACAAGAGTTTCAACTTAGTCTAAAGCACAACTGCAGGAATGTCAACAGGTTATTAAGTACATCTATCTTCACTCACTGGACATCTTATCAAGGAAACCTATCATATAGGTGCATTTTGTAGGTTTACTGACTGTAGATCATTTATTGTTTAGCAATTGGTCAGTCCATTGAGGCCACCACTGACCAGCTATTGTTTAGTTAGTTAGTGAAAAACCCTCAACACTTCAGTGATGTAAACTTGACACAGTAGCATCATATTAATAATTGTTGTGTTGATACAAATGTATAGGGCCCAGCGGTGTTGGTGGTGTACTTTTAACTCCACAGTGTCACTGATCTACCCCAATAACAATTATGCATAGTAACAGTGTTACAGTCTCTAAACCTACCAACAAGACAGGTGTTTCTAATCAAGTGTAAAAAAACTTGCAATCTCTTAAAAAACCCCAGGGAGGCTGTTAAGACTGATATAGTTTTACAAACCCCATCTGTGTGGTTCTCAACAATATAACAATCTAGACTCTGGGACACCATCCCGGCCTGTCAAGACCAGGTCATAACCTACAGGGATGCCTAATGCCAAATATTAAATCCAATCAGTGTGGACGTAGCTCCTAAAATGATCAAGATCAGTGAGAGTTAATTCAAGACTGTATTTCACTGCATGGATAAGAGGCCAACCTGCAACTCAAGCATTGATTGTTCATCATTTGGAGAGAATCGCTGGGGATGGAAGCTCACTGAATTTGTGTTTGATTGAGTCTCTCTTCTTTGGGCTGGGGAAGCTGCAGTGTCAGGTTTTGTTGATGGTGAGAGCTGCATTAAACTCACTTGCTGGAAAATGGCCTCTTCTCCTGTGGTTCATTGACTCAGTGTGCTGACTGAGGAGCTTGCATAGTGGTCACACGTTATTCACTGGTCTCCTTAACAACATCTAACCTTTCAAAATGCCTCAAAATAAAAAAATTAAAAAAACTGAAGCGCACGAATCAGTTTTGTGTGTCATTTTACAGTAAAACTGACCTGAAGCTTCAATAAGCACCACTGTTTGCATGACTGTGTGAATAAAGGAGTAAAGGATTTAATGCTCCCCAGCGTACTAGAACTGAATCCTAATCCAACAGTTTCAGGAAGGCTCAGTGTATCTGAATCCTGAAGTAGTTGTGCTGTGGTAATAATCTGAGAAAATAAGATAATCTACTCAAGACAGATGGTGGTATTCTTCCCACATCCAGGTCTCTTTTGTTTTTTCCACTTCAGTGAATGTTTTATGATGTACTCAGTATTCAGTGTATTTCCTCTATTCAGGGTCAAACATGAAAATCTCTGTCAGCCAATGACTATTCGAATGCACAGCAGCTCATTGCTGTTCTTAAAACGCTTTACATCCATTGTTTGCCAGTATTGAAGCTTAATGATACCTGCATTAATGATACCTAATGATACCTGTCCATATCATTCCATTTTCAACCCATTGACTTTACAAAAGTAAACAAAATCATGCTTTTCTCCTAATGCAAGAAAAGTTAACGCTATGTTATTGTAAGTTATTCTGAATATTGTCTGTTTAGCATGAAAGTTCCATACAGTGTAGGGAACACTTGCTGTGATTTATAATATAGAAAAATAAAATAAATTAAATGAAGAAACAGGATTTTCCTTCGCCTGGGAGGGTATGATTTTAAGTGATAAATGTGATGTACGATTATGTTGCACCTTTGTTTTGGTCTGTTGCAATGGGACATTTGTTTTGACAGCCCATTCTGCACCTATCCTGAGTTCCCTCTTTCTGAATCCCTGGTTTGGTGTCACCTGTAACCTTAATTGGACCCACTTGTCCATTGTTTGTTTGGTCCTATTTAAGTCACCTCTACAATGAGGCTGATGTCTGTTAACTCTCATTATCTCTTCCATGTTGTGTGAAGGTCTGCTATTTGCCTGTTTCATTCATGCTAGCTTTGCTGTTCGGGACCTGTGCCAACTGCGAGTAGGGGTCTCCTTGTATCCTTGTGTGTTGACTGTGTGGAAGACTCTCTCCTCAGGAGCATGCGGGATCCGGTGGCCTCACCCGTAAGGGAACCCCTGGTATCTGGTGCGGTTGTCTTGTTTAGGCACCACTCATCAGGTCTGTGTGGCCAACCTCTATTCCTGAGATTTACATTTACATTTACATTTATGGCATTTAGCTGAAGCCCTTATCCAGAGCGACGTGCAACAGTGCTCAAGTAATCCACAACAGTATCAAGGACCTGTAGAGCAAGATTTAAG
>JBBMFX010000001.1:35449713-35473242 GCA_037832545.1 Rhabdalestes septentrionalis
CATAAAGTTAAGAGAGAGGTTAAGGTGAAATTAAGACCTACTTAGCGATAAGAAGCTTTTGAGAAACCGGGCCCAGAATCCTTAAAAACAGGTGTGTCCCAATACTTTTGACCATATAGTGTATGTTTTATTTTCCTAATGTTAATCACATTCTCATGGAATGATTCAAGAAAAATGGAATTTCCCTGCTATTCATATTCAATGAAAGCTTTGTTCAAGATGCATGTGCTTCCCAGGCCATTTCCATTCATTTGGAATTCATTGAAGCTGTGACATCACAACCATGAACCTATTTACAAAGGACTACCTATTCATTCTGGAGCACTTTAGCCTGCCTGTTCACTTTGAAGTTTTGTTGCAGACTGTGTGTTGCAAAATTCTTAGATTAGACACTGGTTAGGAAGAAACGGATTAAACGAAGTGCAGTTCCTGGATATCAGGAAGCAAATGACCCAGACAGGATGGGGTGTTAGCTTACAATGTTGTGTCATAGTTCCAAAAATTAGGTCATAAACTTTCAATTTGAGCTTAGATCTTAGCCGAGTTTCTGAACTTTCTTCTACATTCTGAAAATTCCACTATTCATTGCCACGACAGCGTTTATTTCCCTTAAGAGAGTGTCTTGAATCGGGTAATAGCGCTGAGAACACATGCGTTTTTACCCTACTGTCATATTGCCTCCTTATCTATCATGGGTCTCGACTAACAACCCTGCTATGTACACCAGCTCAAGGATGGGAATCCTTGGAGGGCACCAAGATTTATTACTCCATGCTGGCAATTAATAACGATCCACGCTGCCTAGCCACCAGTGTCAGACTCAGGGATAAAAACTGCAGCTCCAAGCAAAGGGAACACTGCAGAGCACTAGAGCTCAACCGTCCCACATTTCTCCATGGTCATAGTGCATGATTAGGCCTCGTCATACATAAAAACCAGTAAAACCTCCCACGTGGTGTCCTTGTCCACACCGATGTTGTTAAAAGCCATGGCTTCAGGGTTTTTATGTGGCCTTTGCCAAATACAGTCATGTGATTTTAGATTCCGACATGCAGAATCTATACACAAAAAAGGAAAAGCTGCTTATGTTTATAGTAACTAAGTGAACATTTCAAATGTAGTATATGGTAATGTAACTTTTATTCCAATTCCAGTTCATTCTGGATCATTTATTTCGGTCCTTTGTCAGGTTAACATTAACAACTTTTTTCACATCAAATTATGAAAGAATACATTTTAGAATGCTGAATAGGTTTAGAGGTGGTCCTACCTTACCTGTTTGCTGGTGTGCTCGCGGCATATAGCTTCTTTTTATCCCCTCACGCTCCCTTACGCCCACAAAAGAGTGAATCAAGCATGGCTTCCCTTTAAGATTGAGTAGGAGACCGCTGGGCTTTCATCTGGTAGGTTAACCAAGCCAGTTCTCCCGAACCACACTGGTGCTGTGCGTCACTGCTTCGTTCCGGGGCACATTTATACCTCCTGTCAAGGACAAAGTGATGGAAGCACATGGCAACTGACAGCAAAAGTCCTTTGTGGCTTAAACCGCCTGTAAACTTGCTTTGAAATTGAAGCTATTATTATCAAGCTAGCTTTAAAGTAATGTGTGCTTTGGGTTTTGCTGGTCTTTATTATATTTATTATTTACTTTTTACTGATAATCTTAATTTTTAACCAGATGATTTGGACAGAAACATCCAAGACAAATTTTGCAAAACATATGTCCCAAAATCTTACACTGTGTCATAAATTTAGGACCACTTTTGCTGTTTTTGGATCCTGAATTTTTTTGCTGTCACTTTGCATCTGAATACAAATAGCTGAGCATGAATAGGCCATTTCGGCACAGATCAGTCAAAGTAGCCAACAGCTGGGTGCATGTGAAGAAGGCAAGCCAGTGGACGCATCCTAATGCTTTGGGCAAAACCTTGCTGGGAAAATTTGGGTCGTGATATTCAAATGGATGTTACCTGCAGGGACACTTAAGCGCCTGTTATTGGAGATCAAGTTCTTTCGATATTCCCTAACGATGTTCCCTAATGATGGTGGGCTAAAATGTAACCTGCCTCATTGCAAAAGTTTGTTTATTTCACTAAACAGCGGTGTAATAAAAAAATCTTTTGAAAGATAAACTTTACGGAAAACAATTGAAAACTATTGGGTTTCTAGGTCCAGGGCGTAGAAAGTAAAATGTCCTCAAAATTTTCTCAGGCAGTGTACGTTTGTGAGGGAATATTTTGTATCCTCTGAGCACCAAAATAACCTCACTTTAAGGGAGTGTGATTTTGAGCTCATTCCCACGTGAATTTGCACCACTCAAGTCACATAAATCATATCGCATCTCTCTCTTTCTCTCTCTCTCTCACTCAGACGATTGTCCGGGGCAGCTTTGTGGGCCATGGTGACTACATCTCAGCCATGCTGTCGGATATGAACCGCCTGTCAGTGACGAGTTCCAACTCACTGCGCAAGAGCAGCCCATCAACCCGCAAGAGGGCCCAATCATTAGGCCGCTTGGGTGAGGTGACCGAGGGAGACACTTACCAATATGAGGACCTGGACCAGGGATACCCTTAGACTGATGCCCAGGACCCCTGGGGGGGCCAGTTGCGGAACGTCCACAGTGAGAGCGGGACACCCTACATGGGAGTGAAGAAGAGCGTCACCCTGCAACCCAATGGTGTGCTTCCTAGGGCAAAGTCCACCTATGAAGTCAGCATCAGCTCCCACGTGGGCCGTCCAGTTCCACCTGCGCTGCCCGCACCCCCGCCTCCTCCCTTCCCCGTACCCCCAAGACCTGTGTATGTGGGGGATTTTGGGAGCCCTAACGAAAGACTGATGATGAGGAGGGAGTTTCCCATAATGCTCTCTCACAACCCCAGACCGATCTCTTGCTTCTACAGCCCCACTATGCCCATACAGCACCTCCAAGGAGATAGTGGGGGACTTACAGCAGACCTGCGGACCGCTGACCGGCTGCTGGTTCACTCTCAAAACAGCCCTGGGAGGCCATATTCTTCATACGACCTGAAGGTAAGCCTTTTTGTAAATAAAGAGACTTTAGCCATTAGCCCTTAGCTCAACATTTCTTAAAACACAAACAAAAGCAAATGTTTGGCTATAACTATGTGTTTGGGACTAGAGCTTCCATATTCGGTTCCTGAATATTTGCTTCATAATTAAGACTGTTCTAAAATATTCATACCCCAGTTCACACTGTTGTTGAATAGTGTCTATTCATTTCACATGCTGGGCACCTGGTGGCTTGTTTAGGGATCTACCCCTGCAGTCGGAAGGTTGTGGGTTTGAATCCCAGGACTACCAGTAGCACCACTGTGGCACCCTTAAGTTGGATACCATCCCCACACACTGCCCCCTGGGTGCATGCTGTCCTGGCTGCCCACTGCTGAATGGGTTAAATACAAAGAAGAATTTCGTGCTGTTCACGCTGTGTGCCCTGCTGTGGTGTGTTCATGTGTGACTAATGAACACTTTACACTTACACATTAGACTGTAGAATACTCTCTCCTCGAGAAGTTCAGAGGGAGGGGGCCACAAACAACAATTTTTGGTGTTCAATTAAAAATGAAAAGGTAAACTTTTAGGATATGTGTATCAGTGTGGCTTTAAGCAGTTCATATAAGGCAATTAATGTGCGTTTTACTTTTAAATAAATTTCTTTTTTGATAAAACGAATTGGCAGTTTAGCTATAGAAGTGTTATGTACATGCATATTACCAGAATTTCCAGTTTTAAAGACGACTTCTTAAGGATGTGCACTGCATGTCTTACATTATTTATTTAGGCTGGCTCAGAGTGCCTTTTTAATAATGGTTGTATTAAAGAGTTGGGTCTTAAGGAATTCATGTGAAAATCTACAACAACAACTGACCTAACAGTTAAGGCCTTTGTAGTTCAATGCTAGTGAACACAGTAGGAAATTTATATTTTTGTGATATTAAAAGTAATTGTTAAATTAGAAGTCAGCAAATCAGTAAAACCAGTTATCAGAAATATTAAAGTACTGTAAGGGCACAGTGTTGATACTGCCATCCCTCTGTCCAGCATTCCAAAGATAAATCAGTTGGGCTGGTGAGGAGAAATGGGTGTACTGGGTTATACATTGTTGTACAATACATTACCCTGCTAACTCACTAAAACAGTATCCCTCTTTTATGTAGCAGCTTTAAAAAGGTAAAGGTGTTTTTATTTACTTTCCTGATTGGTGTGCATACAAAAATGTATTTATTCAGTTTTCCCCTGAACAGAAGGAGACTGTAGTGGAAACCATACTTTTGTTAGATGTTGTGTAATCTTGGTGATGGTAAGGCTTATGTAAACTGTGCCCAAGATTACCCAAGTGTTAATTACTGGACAGTATTACCAAAAGTCATTGGTAATTTATTGCCCGATGTTCATAACCCTCAGCCAGCAGATTGGTGTAATAGCTGATCAGCTGGAAGAAAAAAATGTAAAACTGGACAATCAGTATGATTTTTTCCATAAATTAGCCAATGTAGACTTACGAGCTATGAGTGCTTGGAGATTGTGATGTTTGCACACTGTTGAAGTCCTGTCAGTCTAATTTCAGTGATTTATCACACTTTACCTCTAGGTTTCTGGTGAAAGAAAAATGACATTTGGCAGACAACCTTATCCAGAGCGACTTACAGTCATTAATTACAGGGACAACCCACAAAAGGGGTTTAAACCTGCACATTTTTAGTCATCCAGTTCGCAGAATGTTTTATCTACTAGGCCAAACCACCCTGGTGAAGAACTACTCTACCCATAGTTGTTAAATAGGTATCACAAATCACAGACTGAAAATTTTAACTGTGTGGATTTGGTGCCAGAAAAGAAAAAAATGATAAAATTGACTCTGGAGTAAACCTTAATATTCTGTCACAGTGTTGAGACTGTGTGCTCAACATTCTAATGACGAAATAAACAGCTTATCCCACAAAGCTCTGTGAATTATGTCCACCAATAAATTTCCCTCAATTTTAAAAAGGTCTCTAACAACTTTTCATGTATTTTTCACACTACTGTTTTGTTTCTGTTTGTTAGGGATTTTGATTATTGTATATGTGATAGTATTATGAACACATTGTTTTTGTTTAATTTACTTTTGTTTAGATGGTAGTTTAGTTTCACTGTTTACTCTTTTGCTCCATTCCCCAGTAGAAGTGTGTATAAAGTGGTGGAACATGTTTCTTGGGCCTAATGATATGCTACACAAACTAGTGTGTCAGTACGTTTGGCAAAAAAAAGAATGTGGACGTGAAATATTTTATTTGCGTGCCAACACTTTTTAATCAAAAAATATTTTTTCAGCACAGTTTAGATCTTTTTTTACTATTTGCTGCTATAGGAGCTTGCAGTAGTTTTAGCGGGGTGTGATGGTTGGACGGAGCATCACTACACTAAATGACTCCCTGATGTGGGGCCTGAAAGACTTGAAAGGGAGCAAAATAGGGATGGCTCGATACCACAATTTTGACATCGGTACGATACTAGGATCTAATACCTTGGTATCGATACTAAATCGATACCATAGGTAAAAAAGCAAACAGGCAAATATAGGTGAATTGAAAACAGTTTTATTAAATACAGTGCTTGAAACTCTATGAACAACTGTGCAAAGAAATTGTTACAAAAAATAATAAAAACTACAATTTTGATTTTAAAAGAAACAAAACTGAAGAGATCTATAAAAAAAGTAATCTCTTCATATATTTTCAGTCTTTATCAAATGTGAATTGAGGTCTGTGGGTTCAGCTATTTCATCATTTTTGTTGGCAAAGTAATGCCATATTTCACTTCTACCACTCTCATTCTTGAATAATTTCGGACGCGTAGAACGCGTTTCATCTGTGTGATCCATCGACGCATGCCAGTTTTACGCCAGTTTGCGCAACACTGCCGCATAGTGGTGAAAATCGGAACAGCGGATGAAATACCGAACTGAGCAAACTTTTGATATTGTACCGTTTGAAAAATAATAAATACCAGTATTTTCACAGTACCGGTATACCGCACATCCCTAGAGCAAAATAGCGTTATCTTCTGAAGAGTTATGATAAGCTTCTTCATCTGGATAGCACATTGGTGTCTTCAGAGTACCCAGAAGTTAGTCCAGACTTGACTGTTTAGATGTAAAGTGCATCTACAAAATAGGGCTGGGTTCAAAAAATCGATTCACCGATCAGTATCGATTCTCGAAAAAAAAAAATACGAGTGACGTCCGCTGCTTCACTCGGTGAAGGGGTAAAATACAGAGGAGTGAAAAAGGTTTCCTGCCTCCCGATTGTTTCTTTTAGATTCTTAACAGAGTTTGAAGGACAGTTTAAAAAGTCTCGCAAAACTATCCTTGAAAACATTCCCCCATTTACATACAGACCTGATTTTATAGATCTAATTTACATCTAAACTGTCAAACTAAACTGTACAGAATTCAGAAAAACATTCAGCAATCCGATAACCTCTTTTCAATCTAGGATTATAGCCATGGGTGATGGTGGTCTGGTGGGTAAGATACTTGCCTCTAGACCAAAAGGTCATGAGTTCGAATCCTGCCATCAATGTACCACTATTGGGTTCCTGAGTGGAAGTTTTAACTCTAGCGAGACTGTCCCCTGTAGTAAGGCAATGGAAATGGCTTTGGATTAATGTGTCAGCTAAATGCTGTAAATGTAATGTAAGCCCTTAACATTTAGTAACAAAGGAGATAAGCAAATGTGTCAGTGTCATTCCAGGGAAGAAAAGTCACTGTCACATGACTGTAACAGTATTAGCGAATAAGTTAGGAATAAGGCCAGGTAGCTGACACAACTCCTTTCATTCTGCTCCCTGAGGAAGGTTTTACTTCAGACCTGCATGTGTCTTCCATTTAGCCTGAAATGAAATACAAGTTCTCCTGCACCATTTTTCTACAAGTATCACAGCCTCCTATCAGTAACTTGAAAGCTCAGCTGTAGTAAAATGTTATAGAAACGAGATTACACTTTGGAGAAATTGCCAGATATAGATTTTCTATGATGTAGTTTCAGCAGCTAACGTAATGTACTACATTTATGTAATGTACTGAAAACTATACTGTAATATAATACAAATCTGTAACAAGCCTAGTAATTTACATATAATACTGGGCTGCTACTTAATGCTCAGTTGCTTGTTATAATAATAATGTAATACTCAATTGGTTAATCGTTATATAACATTGCACAATAATTTAAAAACATGTTGAGAACAACTCGAATGAGCATCAGAACCATATTACAGGTGAATGTCTTTTTAACGTTATATTTAAGGTTGTGAGAACACTGGTGTATCTGAAGATAAAGCACACTGGCATACTCCCCAATCTGTGTAAACCTGTTTAATGAATTTTGATGGTTTCTCAAGGTAATAAAAACATGACGCCAAGCATTTAGACCCGCAGTGTCCCTGTGGTGCTGGCGGGCTATTTTAGGAAGCCTTCACACACTACTTAGGAGTAAACGTTCCTAGTAATTGCAGCACGCCAGCAGAATACACAGGGAGGCAGTGAATGGAACAATGGCAGGGTTT
Organism: Rhabdalestes septentrionalis; assembly: GCA_037832545.1. Classification (NCBI taxonomy): domain Eukaryota; kingdom Metazoa; phylum Chordata; class Actinopteri; order Characiformes; family Alestidae; genus Rhabdalestes; species Rhabdalestes septentrionalis. Next base: position 35,457,286 of record JBBMFX010000001.1, read on the forward strand.
CTTCAGTATGCAGCTATACTGCAGACCTATTGGCTAGAGGGTTGGCATCCAACTCAAAGTTGATTATATTAGTCTTTTTCTTATTTATTTTGTAATTGTTTAATTAAGTAGTATGTATTATTTGGTAACAGTCATGAAACAAAAATGTCTTTATGTAAGCACTATGAACTGAATCACTTACAAAATACACTAAATTATTGCTGGTGGTATCAGAATATTGCTGGTCTAATGAAAATACTGGAGTTGCCTGTTAAAAAGAGAGATATCTGTCATGTAATTCAGTATGTCCTTAACTATGTTATTAAATGTATAATTGTATAAGTGTGTTTAAATTGTACGGTAATAAAACTTACATTGTTTCTGAAGCTCCAAGCAGACACGGCTCTGAGACCGCAGCCAGGTTTCTTCCACAGTGGGACCAGCAGTCCTCTGGTGAGCGCCACCCGGCCACAGAGAACAGTGCGCTCGTCCTCCAGCTACACCATCGGCCTCTCGCCCAACATCAGCTTCCGTCCCGCTGGCCCAGACCCCTTCCTCAGGCACTCAGGCTGCCCCAACCCCGGACTCTACCCCAGACAGGACAGCCCCTCCCAGCCGCGCCCTTCCCCTACCGGCTCTTTAGCCACCAGCCCACCTGGGACTTGCTCGCCTGCCTTCAGACCCCCTCAGCATCCTTCCCCCCGCCCGCCCCCCGACCCACCCAAAGTCACCCATGAGCAGTTCAAAGCTGCGCTGCAGATGGTGGTGGACAAGGGTGACCCACGCTCGTACCTGGAGAACTTTGTGAAGATTGGCGAGGGCTCCACAGGCGTGGTGTGTATCGCCCGGGAGAAACACAGCGGCCGGCTAGTGGCGGTCAAGATGATGGACCTGAGGAGGCAGCAAAGGCGTGAGCTGCTCTTCAATGAAGTAAGAAATTCTTATCTTGGTCTCATATAAATTTGCCATACATTGTTAGAAATATAAGACGTCTCGGGTATTTTATTATTAAACTACACATATATATTATAATGGGTTGAAGACAATGACCCATTAAATTATAAGGACCCGTGCCTGGGATCACCCATTATACAGTCGCATGCTAAATTGTGTATACTGAAAATAAATCTAAACAAAATGAAAAGTGCAGATAAAAAAACATGAGCATATTGTTAGTTATTTTTGTAAGGTATCAGAGATTATTTGATAAGTGAAATAAGTGAATTGCTGAACTTTAACTTGTATTACTTGTATTTTTATGTTAAATTCAGCAAATTAATAATAATTGTGCATTGAAATCTATAGAACTATATCATAGAATTTTGTTCCATGCTGAGGTGGTGTCAACTTTGAAAATAAACAAAAAGTGTAATTTGACCAGAGGTGCCCAAACTCTCATCTGCCACTATAACTATGTACTGAACGTTGTCTTGTTCTGTCTTATTCTGTCGCTCTTGTTCTTTGTCCTGTCTGCACCTGTGGTTTTGTGTTCTGTTCTGTTCTGTTCTGCTATTGTTTTACACCATGGCCCTACAGGGACATTTTTTTTATTGTACTGTGTACTGTTTGTATATGGTAGTAATGACAATAAAACCTTCTTGACTTGACTTGACTTGAACTTGTACTTATATAGTACCCAAGGTGTTCTTTAGAGTGGTGCCTTAGATGGAACACGTTTCCTAAAAAACCTTTCAGTGTATAGTTATTTTAGCAAACAAGTACGAATTACGATTTTAGAGTTCCCTCACATTCTGTAGTTTCTACACTATTTAAAGCCTGTTCTTTTAACCATACAAGCAAAAAACATATATTACATTTGTTTATCATGAGTGTATGTGTTTGTTTTGTAATTGTCACTGACTAATTTACAGCAGTAATTGAATAATAAAGTTTTGAAATTAACAACTGAATTGAAATGGTTTAGAAGAACACCAGTTACTGTAATAAGGTTTGTGATTAATGGATTATGTGCAAATACATACATTTAGAAATGCAAATTACAAGCTAATACCATATTTCTTCTTCCACATGGAGTGATTCCATGATTATTTACCTCTACGTCACCTGGAAAATATACAGCAGGAATTAAATTATTTAGTTTGATTTGTTTGAGGTAGGTTTTACACAAGCCAGAATGTTTAGCCATTAAATAAAAATGTTTTGTGTCATGTGTATGATTGGTTTATTGATTATGAATTAAAAAATCAGGATGAACCCCCTCTGGTAATCCCATAAATGTAATTTAGAGGTTATGCACAGAAGTCAAAGCATATGATGAATATTCGTCTTTCTGTTTGTTTGCAGGTGGTGATCATGCGGGACTATCAGCATAAGAATGTGGTGGAGATGTTTAAGAGTGCGCTGGTGGAGGAGGAGCTCTGGGTTATTATGGAGTATCTCCAGGGAGGAGCTCTGACTAACATAGTGTCTGAAACCAGGTAAGCCATCATGTATAACAAAGTCAGCATTTTATCTAAAATTACAATCAATCAATCTTGGGCTGTTGAAGGTATTCTGTATGAACAAAAGTATTGGGACGCTAGACCAACAGGGACTTTAATGATATTGCATTCAAATGCACAGATTTTAATGTGGAATATGCAGCTATAACAGCTTCCACTCTTCTTGGAAGGCTTTCCACAAGAGTGTTTCAATGGGAATTTGTTCCCATTCATTCTGTAGGGCCTTTATGAGGTCAGACACTGATGTTGGACGAAATGGCCTGGCCTGGCAATCCCTGTTTCAGTTCATCCCAAAGCTGTTATGAGGTTGAGGTCAGGACTCAACTAACCATGTCTTTTAGGTGCTTTCTTTCTGTGCTGGGACATGGTCATGCTGGAATAGAAAAGGTTTTCCTCCAAACTGTGTCCCCAAAGTTGGCAGCATGGCATTGTCCAAACAGTTGGTATGCTGAAGCATTAAATTTGCCCATCACTGGAAGTGAGGGGCCAAACCCTGAATAGCACATATCCCAATACTTTGGTCCATATAGTTTATCTCTGAAAGATGTTACTACTCTTAAAGTTCCTGACTGGTTTCTGACTTGGACATAGTTCTAGAAACTAAAGGTTTGTTATAATCTAATTGACCAAAAATTGTTATTTAACAAACCAACAATGTTTTTAATTGCATCACTCTGTATGAACTCTTTTTAGCACCTTGATTAATAGTGTACATGACAGAACTCAGCTTTTAGATTATGACATTTTAGAAATGGTTCTGTCCCAAATATCACTTTAACAATACCTGACTCAAGTCTGTTAAATCTTAATGTTGTTAAGTGTTACCTTAGGCAGTTACCTCAGAAGAATGACCATTCTGGAAGATTTGTCCTTTATTCACTGTGTGTAAACAGGACCGGAGATGTTCTGGGTGATGATGTCATATTGCAGGGTTTATTTAAGGTGTCCCTGATGGCGTTTTTGGACTTGAGTGCCTTTGTTGTAGCAGCTTTTCTCAACCACAAGGGGCCAGTAAACTGTTAACTCAACAGCTGATGAGGCTGTGTCAGAAGATAGACAGTGGATGTGCATTCTAATACTGCGGCATAAATAAAACCCCCCTTTGGCTGTGTGTGTGTGTGTGTGTGTGTGTGTGTTTTTTTTTGGAGGGTGGCACAGTGATTCCACTACGTAATCGAATTTGCCGATGCTGCGATGACATGCAGGAAATTTGGTTAGCCTGAAAAATGTATTTTCTTTCCTACTAATGTTGTCCCGAGCAGAAATAGCCTGCTCAACACTACGTGGAGTGACTGCTATGTCCTACATCTACCACTCTCTTTCCTTTAAGCACTCAACCTCCAAACTGGCTTTGGCACCCTAATGGGACAAATGCTGACATAAGTGCCAACTGCTGGATTGCAAATGAACTGGATTTACCTCAAGATGTTGGAAAGCATCTTGGAACTTGGCCTACAGATTTAAATAGTTTGAAAACCATATACGTAAAGTATAATATTCCTTTGTGTCTACATACAGTAAAAATAAATGTTACTCATTTCTAACTCGGTTGACTGGACCACCTCTGTTAGATGTGGATGGCCATTCTGTGATTAAGTTTGTACATTAGTTATCCCCAGGGGCTCGAACCTGGATCCGGTAAAGCTGCTTTGTGACAACTGTGATTACAAAAAAGCACTGTATCAATAAAAATTGAATTGTATTGAGTTATTTACTCATTTTGGATAAATCCTAATCTCAAATACTAATGCCAGTCGGTACATTAGAAATGTGACAACCCACCCCGAATAAATCACCAATACAAACATTTAATCACCTGTCTGCTGACCTAGGAGCAGGCTTGTTCAGATTTTCAGATACAAGGCTAATGTTTTGGAAATGTAATGTTTTACCACTGGATGACACCATGCAAGCAGCATGCAAGACAACATGAGTCATATGGTTTCAAATGTTTTTTTTTACCACCATTTGACTCACTGTCAACTACTGTTTATTGTCAAAAGTACAGACACAGTTCAAGGGTTGAGGTGGCTGGTAATACTATTTTAGTTATGTTCAAAATTAGCAATTAGTTTAGATGATCTAGGGCAGTGGTCCCCTACCTTTTTCTCACTACGGACCGGTCAATGTTTGACAGTTTTACCGTGGACCAGGGAGGGGACGACGTAATCACGAACCGGAACGTAATGATCAAGAAACATTTGCTTTTTATCCATTTTGCTGTTTTGTGGGACTATATTTGACATGTCAAGAGTGAGTCATAGACTAAGGATATCCGGTCATATTTCAAAGTAAAACATCGTTTGGATTCTGATAGTAAATAAAACAGAAATACTGTTCGTTTTTTTGGGGACCACTGATCTAGGGTATCAATTCCATTCATTTTCAAGCTTTTATGAAATTTTTTGCCTTTAATTCTCATAGCTTAAGTATAAAAAGGGAAAGAATTTGGGCAGAAGCTGTGGTCTAAAATGTAATTTCTGGTCAAAATATTGTGCGGAGTCGTGTGCCGGATCTGGAGTAATCTGTTGTGTTAACTGGGCTGTGCTGCTTGCCGCAGGCTGAGCGAGGAGCAGATTGCCACAGTATGTGAGGCTGTCCTGCAGGCACTGGCTTACCTACACTCGCAGGGCGTCATCCACCGCGACATCAAAAGCGACTCCATCCTGCTCTCCCTGGATGGAAGGGTGAGTTCTGCCTCACTTTCAGTCCTCCCGACCCCAGGGTGCTGTAAGCACATTAGTAGTGTTAGACCACGCTACGTTATGGATCATGTGAAGAATGTGAAAATGATTATTGATTGCTTGGATCTGCAGTGAATTATAAAAATGTACTTCTTCCCAACCCTGACAGATCAAGCTGTCGGACTTTGGCTTTTGTGCCCAAATCAGCAAAGACATTCCGAAGAGAAAATCATTGGTTGGGACTCCATATTGGATGGCCCCTGAAGTTATCTCAAAGTCACCATATGGCACTGAGGTAATGACTCACCAACAGCAAGTAAATTGAATATTATAGCTGACATATTGCTTATTTAAATGTTGTTGTATATTCATAGATGAATTACTTGCTATTTTGTATACTTGTATTAAAGTTATGACACACATTTGTTATCACCAGCCAGAATTAGTCGTGTTATTTGTAACAGTGTGAGCTGTGTAAAAAATAAGAAATGCCTCCGTATGTTGTGAGTGCAGAAGTGTTTGTATAGCGGCTTTTCTATGTGCTGTATTCCAGCATCTTCACTCCTGATTCAGATTCTGATGGGATGAAACACACACTGCTCTTAACATCACTATTTTAATTGTTGCAACTGTAAATTAATGAGTGTTGTGTAGTTTATCATTTCCAAGATGTAATAAATTGTTTACATGTCTTATTTTTACTTTTTCTCCAAGCATTTTTTAAACATTTGTGGACAGTAGTGTATAAAACAATAGTGAAATGCACATTTTACACAGACACACTCCCAAACCCAGTTTCCTTTTCAACAGAATTTGGATGTCCAAACTTACACATATAGCTGTTAAGAAACCCAATGCTCTAAGTAGCAATCTATCTATTCTACTTGATTTGTAAGGCTTTTTTGAACTTGTGAATTGTGACAGGTGGACGTGTGGTCCATGGGCATCATGGTGGTGGAGATGGTGGATGGAGAGCCTCCATATTTCAGCGAAACTCCAGTGGCTGCGATGAAGAGACTGAGAGATGAGCCAGCACCCACCATCCGTAACATTCAACAAGTAAGGGCATGCACACACACACACACACACACACACACACCGAGCTCCTGTTAGACTTCAGAAGTTTCTTTTTGTACTTCACAGTAGTACAAATTTTTGCAGATACTAAAAGAGAGAAAAGTAACATGCCGATGTTAATTTGCTTTAAATTGGTTTTGCAACATGGATGCTGAGATGCATAGTTGTTATAGAGCAGTGAGGCCAGACATCCTGACTGGTTTACACAACTAAAGCCAGTAATATTTTTTCTATTTCTATTATTCCTTTATACTATCATGCTAATATATTACCTTATTATTAACAAAATATAAATAATTATTTAAATTGAAATATAATGGGTGTAGTTTGGCAAAATATAAATAATTGTTAAATGACAAATAATTAATATCAGATTTCTCCATGTCATTGGTAGCAAGATGGAAAAAAAAGATAACTACAACGTGGGCACACATTCTATAATCCTTAACAGCTCAACACATGTGTAACCTCCACTAAAGCTTTAAACAGAACATACTCTTGCCTTACAATACCCTTGTCCCATAGGTGTCTCCAGTGCTGAAGGACTTCCTGGACCGCATGTTGACCAGAGACCCGGTGGAGCGTGCCAGCGCCACTGACCTCCTGGAGCACCCTTTCCTCCTGCAGAGCAGCTCTCCGCAGTGCCTAGTGCCTCTAGTGGAGCAGTACCGCAAGCGCATGTCCCGCTGCTGAGCCCCTGCTGCCTCTCTCCTCTGTTCTGTGCCCACTGTAGGCTGTCTGTACGCCACTGCAGAGCCACAGGCTCTCTCGCCCAGAGGCCCTCTTCGCCCCAGACTCACACACGTACGTCCTGGGTGCAAAGTGACAAGTGGAAGAGGCTGTTATGCAGCTATTGTAGACTTGAAAAAAAAAAAACCCAGAAACTACAAGCACTTTTTGCCTTGTGCGTGAAGGATGAGGAAGCATTGTGTTTTTCCACTGGTAACAGTGGAGGGGGAAGAAGTTACGCCATAATATGTCGACAAATATGCTTTGTCCTGACAGCATCATGCTGGGGACACACACTTAAATGGCAGCCTAGACACTATGAGGGTGTTAATATCTTCAGCTGAAGGTGTGAAGAGTCACTCTCCCATGTTTAGAAGAGAAACCTTAGATATACTCATGACTCTGAGATATGAAGCTGGGCGGCCAGATTAGGTCGCTTTTCCACCAGTTTTCTTAACACAGAGAGACTATTGCACCTTGTCCAGGACCGACTTGCATGCCTATGCAATGGCACATGTAGGCTGACTTTTAGTTTTGTGAAATGACTCCGAGATGAACTTCAGAACATTGACGTTGACTGTCGTTCCACTGCTGTGGTGGCAACTGTTTTTAATGAGCCATTGGAACCACCTGAATATATAATAATGATTTAGCTATTTATTGTTTTGTTGTTCATTTTGAGGTTTGTTTGTTTTTTTGTTTTCCTTTTTTTCAACTGACTGACCCACCTGCTTTTCCCAAAGGTGTTGTGAATCGTTTGTAAAATGTGGAAATTGTAAATATTGCATCTCAGCTTCAAAAGTTGAATTTTAAATGGGCAAGCAAGGGAGGAATACTGTACATACAATCATGTTAGGAGTTGATACTGTGTGTGTGTGCATTCTGGTCATTATTACTGAATTATGAGTGAAATAATGGAGCATATGAAATGCCATACTGGCTTCAGTGCGTTTGTTTACAGTACGTGTGTGTGTGTGTGCGTGTGTGTGTGTGTGTGTGTGTGTGTGTACATATGTGGTATGTTTACACTTGGAATGTAACATACATGTTGGCATTTCCACATCCAACCTGTTGTACTGTGACTGGTATACTTTCTTAACAAGTCCTGGATTTCTTTTTTTCAGTAGCTGAGTGTATGTGTGTGAGTGTGTGTCTGTGTGTGCTGCTAGGGAACATGTGAGACTGTAATTGTGTTTACGTTTGTGTTGGTAAAGCACACTGTTTTTTGTATGGTTTGGGTTTGTGCTGAAGGGTCTGTCACCAGCCGAGTACGTTCTGTACATCCTTGAATTCATCTTTGAATTCCTTCGACATGATTCATTGTGGTTGTATTTGTCAGTTGTTCATGACAAAAGAGATATTAAACCTAATTTTAATTTTGTAAAATGAATAAAGGATGCATACTAAACATTCAGGTCCAGTGCAGTGCTTTACCTCCTTTTAATCTCCTCCCTGTCTCTCTCACTCTCTTTCTTTTGCTCTGGCTAACATGAACACAGGCATGGATGCAGTAAGGTACGCTTTTATTTACAGAATATAAATGATTGACATTCGCAGTATGCATAGTTAAATATGCAGAAAAAAAGGGAGAAAAGCTTCACAGGTTCACAGCTATGCAATTAGGCTGGCTGCAAAAATACAGTATTTCTCTTATTTGTGAACAAATATACATACATAAAATCAATCATTTATATGATAGTTTATCAACATGTTTGAAGCTTTGATCATACATAACTGTTGTAAAAGGAATGAACTCTAAAATATATAAACTTTAAACAGATAATATAAGGACTTTGTACAGATATTATAATTTGATAATAATAAATGAGCAAATTCAACAGTATATAGTTTTAGAACCTATAGCAAAGAACTGTATAAGCAATAATCAGTTTTGACTATTTTACTTAAGCTTGGGGCATAAAATACAAATAAATCTGGAGACCAAAAAAAAAACCACTAAGGTTTAGACAATTCCACATAAACCTGTTGCATTAAAGTGCTCTGACAAAAACCTTCAGTCTGACAGAAGACTGAAGCAAACACTACAACATGTTACTCACTTACAACAAGCCCTGACATAATTTACATATTCATTTTATGCATTGTGTATTCTTATACAATGGCAAGTTAAGCTTCACAACTACAAAGCAGGTTTTACCTTGGTGATACTGCCTAACGTAACTTGAAATAAGTGCCTTCAGAAGACATCCCTGCAAGTGGTCCCAGTAGAACTGTTGGTCTCCGTCGCTTGGCTGCAATGTGATTTAAGAGCGACTAACTGGAGGACTGCCCTCAAACTCACACCTCACACCGCTGATGCTGTCAACGCTGGGCTGGCTGTTGACCATCTTGTGGCCGTGTGAGAGGGGGAAGGTCTCTGACCGAGCGATCTTCCCCTTGCTGAAGCCCGTGCCGGGCGGATAGTCCCTGACCAGCCTCATGAACTCAGGAGCTGTGAACCGGCGCAGTAGCCTGGTCCCAAGTCCGCTGAAGCCCTGAGGCCGAGGAGCTTTAATCATCTCTGGCGCGATTTCCTCCCGGCCCAAGAGCAGTTTTCTGTGCCTTCCAGTCTTGCAGTTGCTGCCCCATTTTGAGTCTCTGCCGTCATCTCCATTGTGAGGCTCTGTTGGCGTTTGGGCCAGTTTCTCATAGGTCGTCTTCGAGGATGTGCCACTGTGACCGTGAAACTTGGCACTGAGAGCTTTCTCATCCTGAAGAGAGGCTCGTTTAAATTTGCTGACAGATTGGCTTGCATCACGCATGTCCCCCTGGTAGGACTGCTTTCTACCCGGCCTGAGTTCCAAGTTAAATGACTTGGCTTTCCCCCACACGGGAATGTTTTCCCTCGCCTCTTCCTTATTGTGAACTTTCTGGCAGTGGTTGGAGTTGAAGTTTAGCTGTCTTGTGGCACCAACTTCTTTTATTGTGGAGTTTTGAATCTGTTTTGAGGCGAACAGGGCATTTTGGCTGTCCTCCGTGAACCGTCTCTCTGAGAATCTGCTTAAACTTTGGTGGTAGCTTGAGTTCGATCTGTCAGGGGACTGGTGACTGAAGCGCCTCTTTTCATTGTTACCTTCGGCAATCCACAGCTGCCTCTGGAACAGAGCTGGCAGTGGTTCTTCATTTTTGCTGGGCAATTGCTTCGAGAACGGCTCTAAGACATGCTTCTGTAGGCGCTTGGGCCACGGAGCTTCCTCTTGCAGGTTCTTTTCTTCAGTCTGCTCCATTGAGCTCACCCCCTTCCTCCCTGTGACGCTGAGTGCTAGAACACACTGCGTATGTCCTAAGTAGTTTGCTATTTCAAGAGCCGAGTGGCCTGCATGATTCATATGGTCCAGTTTCAACCCAAGCCTCTTGAAGGCCCTGATCAGAAACTCTAGGACCTGACTGTGCCCACCATAAGCAGCGTACAGCAAGGCACTGTTGCCCCAGCAGTCTGTGACTTCAGGGTCAGCATTAAATTGCACCAAGATCTTAATGGCATCCAAGTGACCAAACTCACAGGCCAGACTGAGCGCAGTGCGCCCATGTTCATCTCGGCTGTTGACGTCTGCTCCCTTCTCCAGGAGCAGATGGGTGAACTTGGACCTCGTGCTTTGGTCCTGGAGGCACACGGCAAACATCAGCGGTGTGCGGCTGCTCTCTGTCTTTGAGTTGATGATGCGCCCGTCCAGGGCGTCCAGCACGAAGCGGGCCAGGTGCACCTTGCCACTGTTCATTGCGTCCAGGAAAGTCTTGGTGCCAGATCCCTGGCACAGGTCCTTGGGCCTGAGCATAGTGGGATATCTCCTTCTCCGGGCGAAGCCTCACGGGTGCGGGAGCGAGTGTGTCAGTCTCAGTCTTGGCACTGCCTTGGTTTTTGTTGGCAGGCGGCTGCTGAGTTTCTGAGCCTCAGTCAGGGACCGCCGGTGGTTTTATACCTCCCTCTCTCTACTTGCCCGCCCCACGTTGCTACGGCAACAGCCTTCTGAGGCCCAGCACTGCTATAGCATCCATTCAGAATCTCCTCCTCTCTTCTCAGGCAGGAGGCGAAAGATACTGCGTTCTGAAAGGCGTAATTACTCAGGGGCGAAAAAGAAAAAAAAACAGAGCTGTGTTTTAAACACTTGGAATAAAGCAGTCATGCTTTCATATTGAGGACAAATGAACTCCTTGCCTTGCATGAGGAGAAAATTTGTACCCTATACATTTTTTAAAAACCACTCAGGGTTAAAGCATTGGCCTTTGTAATGTTTTACATAGGTCAGAAAGGACAATGGATGTGTAAACCTATGTAAACCTATGTATCATGGTTATGGGCTTCTCAGAGAGCACACATATAAATTTGTTTCCTTTGGAAACCTTTTAGTTTGTTAATATACTTTTCCTGGCTGCTTCATGAGCTACTCCTACCTTGTATGGACTCATTGTCCATGGAATCAGCTCCATTGACAGTTTAATTGCTCTTTGTAATTCCAAAGAATCAGGCTGCAGTTTGTCTGTCTGTTTGTCTACATTATGTGAGAGCATCTCCTGCTCATTTAAGCTGTTCATCAATGTTTAGAACCCGATAGGACCACTAGTGCACAGGTATCATTTATGTGCTGAATCATTTTTTGTACTCTAATGAAACGGTACTGTTATGTCTGTGCGTGTATATGTGTGTGTGTGTGTGTGTGTGTGTATGTGTGTGTGTGCATGCATCTGTGTGTGTCTGTGTGTGTATGTGCAGCATAAAGTGCATCACACAGCAGTGTAGCTGGACTAACCTAATGGTCCACTTTGCAGATGTAATGTTATACGATGTTTTATCTGATTCTGCACAATTTGTGTTAGTCATCCTTTAGTCCTTCATCAATTTCCAGCTTCTGGCCACAGGACGCGTTCGGTTGACAGGCTATTCTCAGTCCAGCACTGACATTGGAAATGAACTGAGTAAAGTGGAGCTAAAAAATAATGCATGGAAACAATCTGTAAATTACAAACTGTCTCTGTATGGTAGATGAAGCTGATAAAATGGAAAAGGACTGCAAATATTTTGGGGATTGTATATCTGGCAGTGTCTGTTTTTGAAAGTATCTTGGTCATCACCCAGGATTTGTCATGGTCAGAATTTCCGTTTACTTGATTTTGTAGTATTTTCCCTGCGTAACTGCTACTCATTTCAGTGTCAGGTATTGTTAACCCATTTGGGCAGAAGCCAAAACCGGCTGCTTCAGCCTTTTTACTGTCTCCCACTCCAGCTGAACCTTCATCCTCAGTAGTGCTGGCAGCTGAGTGGGTGAGGGTCATTTTTGAATGGGTGCTGAAGCTGATAGGAGTTGATATTTGTGGTTTGAGCAAAGCTGTAACAGACCATTTGCACAAAATGCTGTGAATGGTAAAATGAGCAGAATTATAGTCTGAGAGAGTGAATTTAAAAAGGAATATTCTATGACCAACATAAAACACTTACGGAGCCTCTGGTGTTACAGTGACATTAAGAGCAGTGACATCTGAAAGGGCTCGTCTAGAATCTGTCCTTTTACACGTTCAAAAAAATAACAGTTTTGTGATGTATGATGCAATCTGTATCCTTTCAAGTCTCATTTTTTTGAACGATGATTCTCTACTGCAGTCCCTTTGCCTGAACATGATCAATAAAAGTCGAGGTAAATGCAGCCCTGGCAAACGATAACAGACCACTGCAAAAATGTTCAGTTTCCCAGGCTTCATCTTTTAGAAGTGCAAGTATTGAACTGAGTAGCTTTGCCTTAGTTTTGTAGAACCTGCTGACAATATTTATCCTAATTTCCAAATAAAAATAATAATAATACATTTTATTTAAAGCGCCTTTCGTGGTACCCAAGGACACTGTAGATGACAGGAATTACACAATAGGAGAATAAGGTACCATACAAAGATGGACGTAAAATACTCAAATAAGATAATATGAAGGTACTCAATACGAGACAGCTCATGTCGTGTACCATACAACAAAAACTACCACAATCACAATTAAGAGGCAATGGACTATGCCAGTATAAAAATATGAGTTTTTAGCTGTCCTTTGAAGTCTGAAAGTGAAGTACATCAGTACAGGGCAAGAGGAAGTGTTTGGGACCTGCCACAGTAAAAGCCCTGTCACCTATAGGGCACAGAGGAGCAGAGGGAATGTACAAGCGGTGAGCATCTGAAGAACGTAGGTTGGTTTATATGGTTTAAGCAGATTTGGTAGATAAGATGGGACCAGATCATGTAAGGATTTGTGAACCAGAAGGAAGTGTTTGTATTTTATGTGATATTATAAAGGAAGCCAGTGTAATTGATGCAATAAAGGTGTAAGACTCAATAACAGCAGAATTTTAGACATACTGTAACTGGTTTCGTCTTTTTGCTGAGACACCAAACAGCAAAGCATTATCATAGCCCAACATTGTTGTAATAAAAGCATGAATAAGTGTTTATGGGGTAGACAAACTAATTGAAGGACGGAGTTTGGAAATTATTTTAAGATGTAAAAAAAACTTTTTAGTGATGTGTGTGTGAAATGATAAAGTAAAGTCGACTGTAATCCCCAGGTTTCTTACTTCAGAAGAGATAGTGGTGAAATGCAGTTGCAGCCAAAGGTCCCTTACTTCTCCTAGGGATAGGGACACTGTTCCAACTCTGAAACTTCTGGCCCGATGTTATTTACAGCATTTTGCTACGTCTTGTCATTTGCTACTGTTAATGCTATGCTAATGATAATGTTACGCTAAGGTAGGGTGACCAAATATCTGGTTTTCCCCGGACATGTCCGTTTTTCACGTCCTGCCTGGGGTGTCCGTGTTTCTTTTTAGAAAGTGGGGAAATGTCCTGGTTTTCTATTACCTTTCATTGGACCATTAAATTGTTCTATTACTAACACTAACAACCCCCCTGCCCCCCATTCCCTAAGGTGTCCTGGTTTCCCAGGACCAAACATGGTAACCCTATGCTAAGGGTCACCTTCAACCTGAGCCTGAAGCTGGGGAGGGTCCCACAGCTCTGGAAAACATCTTTTGTGGTACGAGTGCCAAAGACTTCACGACTAAAGGACCTCAACAGCAACAGGACAGTGGCTCTGACATCCCACTTGATGAAGTCCCTGGCGCGGCTGGTCCTGGCTCAGCTTCAGCCCCAGGTGTGCTCATCACTGGACCCACTTCAGTTTGCCTTCCAGCCTGGCACTGGAGTGGATGATGCCATCATTCATCTACTGCACCAGTCCCTCTCTCACGACCATCCCTTCACAACATGGATACTGGACTACCTCACAGACTGACCACAGTATGTGAGAACTCAGGGCTGTGTGTCAGACATGGTTGTCTACAGTACTAGGGCTCCACAGGGAAGAGTACTGGCACCATACTTCTTCACCATCTACACTGCAGATTTCACACACAACTCCACACACTGCTTCCTGCAGAAGTTCTCAAATGACTCTGTATTAGTTGGTCTCAGCACTGGTGGGAACAATAGGGAGTACAGAGAACTGACCCGAGAATTTGTGGACTGGTGCCAGCAGAACCATCTACAGATTACAATTTGTGCAATGTTCACATGAATCTGCCATGCAGAATGTGCAATACTGTGTATGTCATACAAAAGTGAAATTTTAGTCTGCTTATATTTTATAATTGTAAATACATATAGCTATATTTGCATAATACAGAAACACACCACGCTATACTTCTGTACTAATATTTATACAAAAATTTAATACTGTACATCTTACTCTGTATATTGAGAATTTATATTTTCTATATTTTAGTTTATTGTATTTTTATACTATTCTAGTGTTTTTGCCAATTTTGCTGCTCTTTATTTTTGTACTGTCAGTTTCTGCCATGCCAAACAAATTTCCCACTTGTTGGACTAATAAAGGTTGATCTTTTCTTATCTTATCTTATCTTATCTTATCTTATCTTATCTTATCTTATCTTAATAATAAAACTACACTAATGCTAATGCTAATGTTGTGTTCTGCATTTGTGTTCTGCAAAAATGCAGTCTAGTTTCTGCTTAATTTTTTTTGGTCTTAGTTTTTAAATAAATGTACAGCATATGCAATTCTGCAGCTTTCCTATAAACACATTGTAGAAACATATGATTTAATCATATCAAAACAGGGGTCTCAAATCTTTTTACCTCTGAGAGCTACTTTTACAAAATGAAAATGGTAGAGAGCTACTCATTTTTGTAACATGAAAATAAGTTTTCAGCCTCTTATTTGTATGTTGACCTGCCGCGGTCATGGTTCCTGCCCATCTCCCATCATCTGAATCTGAATCTAAATCTGAATCTGAATCTGAATCTGAATCTGAATCTGAATCTGAATCAGAATCAGAATCAGAATCAGAATCTGAATCTGAATCTGAATCTGAATCCAAATCCGAATCCAAATCTGAATCATCACCTTTGACTCATCAATCTTGACTGTTGTATTGACAACTACTGGGCAAATAATGATTTGGTTGTAAGAAGGGGGCAGATATGATTGGCTACACATGCAAGTTGGTTTTCCGAGTGACTCAGGGGGCGTTCACATGTCACGTATTTTGCACGCTCAAGTTCATTATTTCAAACTTAGACGCGCGGCAGCGGCGCTCATAATGGAAGCGACACGGTCGCGATGCACACGCGGTGCGATGTGCCCGTTTCTTTCAAGTTGAAAACACCTCAACTTTTCAGAACACCACAAGCGCACCGCGGTTCATGTGACAAGATTCAACCAATTAGCTTCCTTGCCTTTTCCATTACACTGACCAAAGATGGCTTCACGTGAGAAGCTCTGTTTACTGATGCTTGGGCCAATTTTTCCTAAAATATAATCCAACTGTTCCTTGCTAAGTCTGAAATAGGCTTTGAACCTCCCGTTGTCCAGATGGAGCTCCTGGATTAGCTGGTGAAATTCCTGGTGTTTTTTCCGTTTTTGAAGAATGGGGTGCACCCAGACACTACGGCGTCTTTTTCTTTTCTGCGTAAATAAATCATGTAGCAGAGTCACAGCGAGTGTTTTTTGTTGGTGGAAATCCATTGCTGAA
>JBBMFX010000001.1:35480804-35508311 GCA_037832545.1 Rhabdalestes septentrionalis
CATTTAGATTTAGATTTAACATTTAGATTTAGATTTAACATTTAGATTTAGATTTAACATTTAGATTTAGATTTAACGTTTAGATTTAACATTTAACATTTAGATTTAGATTTAACGTTTAGATTTAACATTTAACATTTAGATTTAGATTTAACGTTTAGATTTAGGATTTAACATTTAGATTTAGATTTAACATTTAGATTTAGATTTAACATTTAGATTTAGATTTGACATTTAGATTTAAATTTTAACATTTAGATTTAAATTTAACGTTTAGATTTAACATTCAACATTTAGATTTAGATTTAACGTTTAGATTTAACATTTAACATTTAGATTTAGATTTAACATTTAGATTTAGGATTTAACATTTAGATTTAGATTTAACATTTAGATTTAGATTTAACATTTAGATTTAGATTTGACATTTAGATTTAAATTTTAACATTTAGATTTAGATTTAACATTTTGATTTAACATTTAACATTTTGATTTAACATTTAACATTTTGATTTAATATTTAACATTTTGATTTAGATTTAACATTTTGATTTAACATTTTGATTTAACATTTAATAATTACGCAGCAAGAAAATTGACCAAAACCTAACACTGTTTTTTTAAACACATTTAGCTAAATTATGAAAAAATGACACCTCTAAACTTGTGAAGCTGTGGTGCCCCTACAGAGCAGGCAAGTTGGTGCAAAACATACCAAAGATGCTCGATTAGACTGAGATCTGGAGAATTCGGAGGCCAATTCAACATTTAGAAATTTTTGCCATGTTCTTAAAACAATTATTGAACAATTTTGCAATGGATATTTTATCCTGCTGAAAGAGGCCACTGCTATAAGTGAATACTGTTGACAATAAGAGGCGTACTTGGTCTGCAACAATGTTTAGGTTATTGATTTTGAAGCCTCATTTTTACTTTTCTAACTGTAGCGAATGTCTTCTTTTGTCCTTGTTCTATTATGAAGCAGAAAAAAAAGAAAAAGAAAATGCCAATGGAAAATCAGAGGACATGCTTAGGTAGGTGATGTGTCAAAGTAGCTTCCACATGAATGTCAGGATGTAGTGTTGCCCAGAACATTGCTAAGAGCCTCACAATAGCTGTCCAGACAAGGTCACCTTCTTCAAATGCTCCATGATCCAGTACTGATGCTTACAGCTCCACTGTGTGCATTGTTGGCTGTATTGCTGTATTGCACTAGTGTGTTCTGATACCTTAAACATAGCCAGCTTAAACTTTTCAGCAATTGGTGTTTGTGTTTTTGTTGGATCAAACCAAATGGACTAGCCTTCACTTCCCACAAGCACAAATAACCGATGGCCACCCATGACCCTGTCGTAAGTTCAAAAGCTGGCCTTCTTTGGACCACTTTCTTAGGGACTATCCACTATAAATCAGGATCACACCACACAAGACCTCTGACCCAGCCCTTTTTATCTCTTGTCAGTGTCTGATCCTTCGACATGCCCATTTTTCTTGTTTCTGTCACATCAACTTCAAGACCTGACTGCTCATTTTACTGCTTAATATATCTCATCATTTGACAGATGCCACTGTAACAAGATAAACAATGATATTCACTTGACCTGTCAGTAGTTTTAATGTTGTGGCTGACTGGTGAGGGTCTAGGTTGCAGCAGACTGTCGGTGTGTTTTACTGTTGCTGCAGTTCTGTTAGAATGCATCTGTGCTGACCCAGCAGCAGACTAAAGAGAACAAACTGCAGTTTTTGGTCACTGGATATTATTTTCCCTATCATTTCATTTTACTTGTTATTTTGACACTTTATTGTGCATCTATTTAATTTTTTGACCTCAATTATCCAAAATGTTTCCCTATTGCTCAAATACTAAAAAGACTGTTTACTGTTCTCATACAAAATGTTTGAGATTTCAGTAAATCCTTAGTCCATTTAGCTGGGCTGCAGAATAATTAATGAGCATTTGGAATGTAGTAATATGAATTTTAGCCCTCTAACAAATTAGAGCATGTTTTACTGTGTGCTGTGAGCTTTTAATCAGTCAAAGATGTTTCTTTGGGTGTTATGGGTGAAACAAAATGTTCACATGATGTAATTTTGGTGCCAAATAATGCAGGCTGGTCTTTAAGTTCTCAGATTGTTTGGCGATGAGTCTATGGTGATTGATCTTGTGCTTTTCCAAGCAAGAATGTTTGATTTTAAAGCAAAATACAGTATTTAGTTTTAGCAGTCAACATTTCTGCTTAACGTTCTGGAGGAATGGAAGGGTTAGTCTCAATTAAAAATGGTAACTACTATTCTTTGCCAGATTAAATGTACAGTATGTCTTTTTTACCAGGCTTTTCTTTGTGTTTGAGTGCCACTAGAAGTGATTTCAGGGTTGCTTTTAAGGGCGCTGATTAGGTAGCTAAAGTGTTGTAGTATCTCCTTGTTGAAAAAAAACCTGTATGTTCAGTTTATTTTTTCATCACATGCTTGTGTGTAGGCATTCCCCTTACCCCCAAGAGCCCTGGTATTTGCATGTTGGTAAAGATGAGTTTTGAATATCATTCAAGATACATTGCGATAAAAACAGTATAATGTAATCGTGAGAACAAATCCTTATATCTTGATTGATATCATTTATTTTGTAATATCAAATGTCATAACAAACATACAAATAGAAACAGAATTCATTTTTATTGTTATTGCACAGTGAACACTGTAAGTTAAGAATGTTTGTCCTTATCCATAAAGTTTTGGTGAGCCTATATTTTGCCTATATTTTTCTTTATTTCCAGTAATGTTTCTTTTAAATTATTTTTTATTTTCCTCGATTTTTATGCTTCCTTGAGCCTTGGTTGGTTTCGGGTAGGGGTTCTAAATAATTAGTTGAGGCCTTAAAATGTCCCTGACTGTGTAGTGTACAGGTTGCAGGTTACCTGACCACTCATTGCTCTGATATCAGCCAGTGTGGACATCTGCTTCTGCTTGAGTTTCTGCTCCAGCTCTGGACTCCCACTGCTGCCTGTGGACTGCATTGTGAAGCAGCTGTCATGTTACCATGATTCATTTTTTCACACATTTGCATTTGTGTAATGAATATATGCACGTGCTTATTTCTCAAAAATGATATTTCTTGAATAAATTTGCATTAGTAAATAAAAGGTTTGATGAATACAAGTTCATTAGTTTGTTTCGTCCTATAGCCAGTAGGGAATGTAACCCCCAACATGTGGGCATGTATGTATGTGTGAGTTTAAGCAGTATGTGAGTAATGTATGCAATGTGGAATGTTTTCAGAATGTTTAACCTTTGTATGAACATGCATTAATTATTCACCAACACAGCTAACTAGGACAACTGGTTAACATTAGCTTGGCTAGCATGATAAAAGTACATTGATTCCAGCTATAATAATTATTTTAATAAGTTGGAAGTAAAGAGATGTGTAATAAAACCTGCTCCAGGATGTTTGTGAACTGTAGCCTGCCCAATAAGGAGGAGTATTAAGAAGTGGTACTAAATTGGTACCTAAAACATCAGTACCAAAATATCAATAGGCTCCTGGACAAACAGTGCTGTGGGTGCAAAATGAATGATAATGAAAACTGCTTTAATGGTTCTGGGCCCATGCTTGTTTGAAATGGAAACCTGCAGCCACACTGAATAAGACTGCTGCATCCTGCCATAGTGTGTTTGCTGATCTAACAACAGTATGGCCGAATGCACACACCAAATCCAGACTCACTTATTGTTAAATGACATTCACTGAGAAGATAAAGGCACATATCTGAAAGCAAAAAGTCACATGAGTGATAATAATGTAACAGCCTCTCAGCTATACATGAATGCAGTTATGCATAAAAGATACAAAATAAACATACCAAAGAGCAAATGAGAGCTGTGATGACTAAATTCAGGGAAAGAACTTCCGTAGATTTAAGAAATCCAATTGAAAGCTCAAATTCTCCCTCAATTTAGAAGGAGAAAAATTGAATCCAAGACGTGTGGGCAAGTTTTGTTCTTCTACAGCCAGGAGAATTTGGGCTGTGAATTGTATCACAGCATCTCTATATCTGAAATATCCATGCACAAACCCACAAACACCCACCTACTTACTCTCTCTCACTCACTCACTCACTCACTCACTCACTCACTCACTCACTCACACATGCCTACACATATTCTTGTACACCAGCAAATATGTACACAAATGTTCATGCACAACTCTCTACAAACAGACTTTAGTACCAGCAAAAGCAGGTGAAGCAGAAACTTCCTTTCATTAAATTCTGTATACAGATCTGGTTTTAGACATATACCAATTATACCAATATATGAGCTGATGGGAGCGACTATGGTACCTGTGGTGGTAAGTTTTAATTCAAACATCCAAAGACCTTCAACACTGGCTAAAGTATCGTATTGTGGCTTGAACCATCCTGCAAATAAACAGTGTGATGTCAAATACAAGCATTAAAAGGTTCATCAGCTGATTGACATTGTCTGAAAGTGTCATGCAAAAACGTTTATAAATTTAAGGAAGCAACAAGATCATACTTGCTCTACATGGATAGGTTTAAATTGTACACATATTATGCACAACAGCACTGTTGATTTTTAAACTAAAGGTCTACCACATAATTTTGGGTATAGTTTAGAATGGGTACAGTGGGCCTATAGAAGAATCACTCCCTCCAAAATATTGATATCTATTGCTTTGAAGTCTACCAAGAAGCCCAATACAACTTTAAGGAATGTATTACAGAAACAACAAAACCACAACTGCTCCACAAATTTGACTTGTATGGAAGAGTTGCAAGGACAATTTCACTCCTCAAACAAGGTCAACATTATGTACTGATTCAGTTTTGCCAAAACACATCTTGAAGATTCTGAGGTCAAGTGGACAAGTGTTATGGTCAGATGAGACCAAAATGAAACTGAAACTACCTGGTCTCAACAAAAAATGGCATATGTGGTGAAAAGCCAATAGAGCTCATCATTCAAAGAACACCATACCTACAGTAAAGCATGGTGGTGGAAGCATCCTGCTGTCAGGGTGTTTCTTTGCAGAATAGAAGGAATAGACCTTCAGGATAAAAAGAAAAATGCCTGGGGCAAAATACTGCAAATTCTTGAAGAAAAACTTGCTGCCCTCTGCCAGAAAAATGAAGATGGGTCACATTCCAATAGCACCTTGCAAAACTTACGACAGCCTTTTAGTGCCACCTTTAAAAAAAATAAATGTAGATTACGAGATTAAACTCCTAATATTTCGAGAATAAACTCAAAACTGCGAGAATAAAGTCGAAATGTTACAAGAAAAAAGGCTAAATGTTACGAGAAAAAATTCGAAATAAAAAAATTTGATAGT
Organism: Rhabdalestes septentrionalis; assembly: GCA_037832545.1. Classification (NCBI taxonomy): domain Eukaryota; kingdom Metazoa; phylum Chordata; class Actinopteri; order Characiformes; family Alestidae; genus Rhabdalestes; species Rhabdalestes septentrionalis. The sequence continues at coordinate 35,486,158 of JBBMFX010000001.1, forward strand.
AAAAAAAAATAAACTCGCAGTAACACGACATTAAAATCGTAGTATTTTGATGAATAAAGTTTATTCATCTGATTCTGTTTTTTTCAGCAAAGCAACAAAATGAACTTTTTTTAGACCCACTATGAATGAGTAAATGAAGCTGAACGGACTCTTCAAAGATAATTTAAATGAGTTGTAATCAAATCGTTCTTAAACTCAAACTAAGTGAAATTTCTAAATAATGCAGATTGTTAATGGTTAAAATCAGTATCACATTAATATTCTGATTGAGTATCAGATAGGGATGGGTATCGTTAAGGTTTTAATGGTAATACTACTTATATCGATACCGCTTATCGATTTGGTACTTTATCAGACCCTTATCAGTACTTCTATTGTGTTTTTTAATTAAAAACTAATTGAGAACAGAATAATAACCCTTTAACCCTAATTCTAACCCGATTCTAAAACTTTTAGGTAAGCTCTGCTTTATAATTTCTTAGTTTATTATTATTTATCTTATCATTTGTAAATGCAGCACTATAGCAGTACAAGTCATTTTAATGTTTAATATTTATTTAGGCTAGTGCATAAAATACTCTAAATATTTAGCCTATAAGTAGGCTGTATGTAACTGAAAGTGTGTTTATAAAATTATTAACACTGATTTAGAGCCCTTGGTTGGATGTTTTGATAAATTTCTCGTGTTTCCGCCTTTATGAGCAGAAATCTTGTTGCACTTGTTGCAGTGAAATGTAGCCGTACTTTGGATCGTTTGGCTCTCTCCACCATCGTCACTTCATAAGCGCGAGCTCTGTCGTCTTGTCTCCTGTCCTCTTTTTAAATTTCTCCAGTACCGACAGTAGAATCGTTACCGTTAAAGCTTATACTTTGGTCTTTTATAATTAGGTACCGGGGCAGAGTAGGAACCGGGTTTCAGTACCCATCCCTAGTATCAGATGATGATGTCAAAAAAAGAAAAAACGTTACATCAACAACAATTCTACTGCTGGCCTATGCAGTGTTTGCTTTAATTGTGTTTTACATCTGACAAAATAAAAGTTTTGCATGCTCTGTAGACTCTACCAGACCAAATTTCACACTCAAAAGTGGCAAAAATGCCTTTCAACTTTCCTCTCTGAGAGCACACAAGCCATATTGCTCCAACACTCCAGATTTCCAAGTGACGGGCCGGTGACACAAAAACACTGAATGAATTTTGATGAGCCAATATGTGAAGGAGAATTAGTCACATCCCACATGCTCGCAGTTTACACCAGCTGAAAACAGCATGACTAAGAGAGAACCACTCTTTAGTCAGGGTGCCCTGAACTCGGCGTGTGTCTGTGTGTGTTTGCGCACATTAAACAGATCTGAGGCTTTTTTGTCTACAGGCTCTCTACAGTAGTCATGGTTACCAGCAGTTGTTAGCTCGATTGCTTTTTCTCTATTTGCCCTGTCCTCCATCTTTCCTTTTCTCGCCTCTTTCTCCTTATCCATCTGTCTTTCCCTTCCTCCATTATTCCCTTCATACTTATGTGGCTTTGGCAACATGGCTTACCTGTGTGTCTTTGTCCTCGTCTAGTTGATCACAACTCATGCTCTTCTTCAGCCTGAAACACAATCAGAACTACTTTAGAGACAGATGACACGCATGATACATCAGTTTGCCTATAATACTGAGGTAGGGCAAATGTATCGATATTGGCTATACAAATAAAGTGCCAAAATGCAGTAGCTTGTTTAATACTTTAATATTGTTAGAATCAGCCATGTGTGCAGAATTCCATAGTGGATAAACAGTGCAGTGCATGGTTGATGAAACTTGTTGAAGAGAGATCTTAAGTGTGACTTTTTTTTAATTTTAATTATTATTTTTATAAATTATTTTTGAATAACTACCTGAACTCATGCAATAAATGCAGGTTTAGGAACTAGTGTTAAAATCAATAGAGAACTTTTTATAATTATACTTGTAACTCCTATCCATATTTAAGTAATTGGCTAATCTACCCGTTAATTCAAATTCATTTAATTAATTTACACAATTAATTTAAAAATCAGAGGCCAAACTGTAACAGCTGACTGATAACATATACATTTTTTATCATTGTATATTTTGTTGCATATATTGTATAATTTATAAATTGTATAAATATATTGTATAAATTATAATGCAGGGTTAGCTGAGGTTTGATAGTAATTTTCTTTCAGTAAATATATTGGAAAGAGTGAGTATAACTAATTAATATAATTTTGCAAATGTAATGGAAATAATGTTACAATTATGCAAACATTGAAGAAAACAGGAGAGGAAGGTCATTATTTCATGGCACTGTATGTAAACAATCAAATCTATTTACATTACCTTCTTGATTTATGTAAAGCTTCAGCCTATGCAAATAAAGCACTCTGAAGAGCTCTGTGTGACTCTCAGCTTTTCTTGCCTCCTAGCCAATTTGCTGCAATTTGTTTTCATGAAAAGATGGGTCAAGGCCTTGGCCCATGCAAAACAGCGAATTTGTAGACTCCAATTGCATGCTTTAGTAACAAAAGGAGATAACCAATGAGGGAGGAAAGGAAGACCTCGAGCCAGTATGACCTTGGACTGTAGCTGGCAATGAAACGCTAAGAAGTGGGAGTATTTTCTGTTTACTTTCCCATTTGTGAGGAATAGAGAAGCAAGAAGACTGTTTGGCATTTCAGTGCATGGCTGATCATGTTTTAACATGATAGTCTTTACAGACACAGGGGGTAAAATGTACTGTTCACAATCAAGGATGTCTACATGTGTGTTGCCAGCCATTAAGCTTTCTTGGGTGACCAAGTGTCAAAATGATGATAGGAATCCATTAAACATTGTGGGGACATCTGGAGTTTAAATGAGGAATATTGAAAAATACTCGTACACTACCAGTCTATAGCTTTGCGCACCACATGTTTTTATCACTTTTATTTCATAAACTTCAGGATGCAAACCGCAAAAAACAATACATGAACATGTATCAAATAAAACACATTTCCTTTCTAACATGTAAAGGATTTATAACAGTGCAAGTCTGACATCCTATTAACTGGTAGTGTCATGATGCAGAGCAAATTCGAAGGTCTCCTTAAATTTTAAATGCACAAGTTAACTGTTACATCCCATTGGCTGTTTTATAGGTTATTAATTAAAACCGAGATGTGATGTGTAAAAAATGTAAACCTCAAATATGCCCCAAAATATGCTCCCAAAACACTTTCATTTCATTTTAAACTCAGCTTAATACTTTACCCCTAAAGAAAATGTAAAGGTAAACACTTATCCGTACTATACAGTTTACATTCTAACACTGAAATCCTGCAGTACAAGCATGTAAAAAAACGATGGTACCCCTGTATAAACTGCACTGTACTTCATGCGCGTGAGTAAATGCAGCAATAAATTTATAACATTTACTTTAATAAAAATACAAGGCCATGAGAAGAATGAAAGAGAAAAATACAAGAACACTTTAGATGCACCACGGGGGAAATTCTGGACTGCAGGTGACAAAGGGCAGCAGCCAACTTTCTAATCTCACCTCTCTGAATACAGCATTATTTTGCCATCCCAGGACATGCTTTCTTTGTGATCTCTGTACCAAATGTAGTGTTATATTTTATATGGAAATGTTGCTGAAGATACATTCATATTCATGTTACAAAATTATTAAATGATATTTTTCTTAATAATACAGCACTAAAATGCATTAACATTTTTATATTGCCACAAAAAATAAGTGTGGTGTTGTGGCCTCATCCGCCATGCCCCCTCAACCTGATGCTGGTTGTTTATGTTTGGGCGCGATTCTTAGCAAACCAGTTTGGGCGCGATACTTAGCAAAAAAAATGCGAAGGATATCTGCATTTTCTGTGTTAGTGCGGGGGTTTATGCGAACAATACTGTAGAAAGGTATTGGACTTAGGTGTAGCAAAACAATATTTAGCTATTGTAATATAAATCCAAAGAGAAATATCCCACAAACACAAATGATATAATGTTTTGTGCGTGTTTGTGCACATGTGTGTGTGTTGTCACCTCACCTGTTCTTCTCTGAACATGATCGCTTTGATTCTTTCTTCTTCCCCTCTTTGTTCTCGCTGACAAAAGGAAAACAGCATGGTACAGATAGTGAGCTCCATCAGATGGACCTGATTTACCCTTTCTCTGTCTTTCATTCTTTCTTTCACACACACACAGACACAGACACACACACACAGACACAGACACAGACACAGACACACACACACACACACACACACACACACACTGGTGGCACTAAGTAGAATTTCACTCCAACGTCAGAAAAAGCAATAGAGCTGAAATGTACTGAAAATTAAATCACACAAACAAAAATTGATCATATAATCACCCCAACAGACTTCACACTTCATACTTTGATTATCTGTAATTGTCCAAACTTCATTTACAGTGGCTGAAATCATATTAGGAAGTCATAAAACACTGACAGACAACTGTAGTGTGTTGCTACATAAAATCAGATAAGAGAGGTTCATTATCAAAATATTTTCAGCACAAATGGTAGTAGCCCACACATACACGCACACATACATCACACATACACACAAACACACAAAGCACTCTGATCCATTAGGAGAATGAGAAAGCTAAAAGCTAAACAGCCTGCAACACAAGGTGACTCATCTCTCATTTGTGTGTTTTTCTCTCACACAAAAGGTCAAGGGCACATACAAACACACAGAAAGCTACACAGACATGGACACGCATACAAACCTGTTCAGAGCCTTCACTTCACTACAGTGTCTTTCTGTAGCCATCTCCAGCAGCTTGGCAACACGCTATAACACAAGAGACAGAAGTCAGGACACAGGAAGTTGCACCTACACACACCGAGCACACACCAGCTGCCCTGTCTGGTCTCTGCCACTCTGTCATATAATTGAAAAAACACACTTGCATTTCTTTTCAGCAGTAAAAGAAATATGTGTTTCAGGCAATTTGTGGTAAGCACTGATTGTGTTCATTTCACTAATAGCTCAAATGGAAACCCATAAAATTGGTAGTTTCTTATCTTTAGTTATATTTGTTTAGTTATAACTTTGAGCATCTAATTAATAGCCAAAATACTGTAGCAAGAATGTAACCACCACAAGAAATGAATATTAATTATTCAATTTATTAACTATGTATTCATTGAGGTGTGTGGCACATTTAGGCTGGTAATATACTGTCATGATGCTTCAGGAAATGTTCATAATACATAATGTGTCACAATGCTGAAAAAAATCAACAAAAAAGCATATTGTGTCAACAACTCTCAAACGTTTTGAGAACAAATGCTTTTTATTTTCCTTTTCACACATTGCACTGCCCTTTAAGGCAATTTAACAAGACTAATTATGTCTTTGTAAAAAATACAAAGTTGGTATATGTTCTAAAGCTACTGATGAAATAATGTACTCAGCAAAGCATGTTGAGCCAACACCAGTGAGCCACAACATCAAAATAATATTGTGCAGGTCCCCCTTGAGCTATTGTAACAGTTCTGACTGTTGAGACGTGGACTCCACAAGATCTCCAAAAGTGTCCAGTGGTTTCTTTTGAGTCGTGTTATTTGTGAGATGGGGCCTACATGGAGCAGACTAGTTTGTCCTGCACATCTTGTAGAGGGCTACAGTCAACACCTTGAACACTTTTTGTATTCTTTAAACCATTTCTGAACATTTTTGCAGTGTGGCAGTGGGTATTATCCTACTAACAGAGTTCTTATGAATGGGTCCACTTGATCTGCAACAATGTTTAGGTATGTAGTACATGTCAAAGTAACATTCAGATGAATTTCAGGGTTTCTGAGCAGAACATTGCCTAAGGCACTAACAAGATATGTATATAGCATGTATTTATTGTGCACATCACCAGGGGCATCGGAAGCGTTTTTTATGTGAGGGGGACGCATGGGACGGGGTTTGTGTGTGGGTTTGGGTGGCAGCGGAGTTGCTGCGTGCATGCAGATCCCATCCTTTTACAGGATGGGTGTGTTTGGAAACCCTTTTAAATCTTAAATATTTCATAAAAGAATCCACTCCACTGAACCGATAGAAGAACACACACCACTGGAAATCCGCTCCAGGTTTTCCTCCAACTCACCACATGCAAGTGAAATGACACGTCAGTGCACAGACAGGCTGCTCTGATTTCCAGTGGTGTGTGTCCTTCTAACGGTTTAGTGGAGTGTATTCTTTCACGAAAGACTCAAAATTCAACAGCGCTGGTGTACTAATTATGTTAAATGTGGGCAGTCCTAAGGATTAATTATGAAACGTGAAGGGGACATGTCCCCCTCTGGTTGAATGGCGACGACGCCCATGCACATGACAGATGTTCTGCTTAAAATCTCAGCCCTAATTCAGAACACCCTCCAATATGAGGTATGTGTTCAATAAAGTGAACAGTGAGTGTATATGGAACATCCTAAAACACTTGTGACCTGAGAATCTTGTGGGTTGTCAGGAATTTGAAAAGAAAATTACAAACAGTGCAGTGTGCAACACATGGGAATTCCCTAGGGTAATTTTTTATACAGGGGCCAGTATAAAACGGTGACGGTGTGTGGTCAATAAAAGGTTAAGTGAGTGCAGTGGGTCATGGTGAGTGTGCACCCAGAAGAGGGGCATGTTTGGCTTTCCTGATGCATGGAGATCATCTGATTATAGAGGGAAGCTCACAGAAGAACCACGCTAATAGGGGATCAATGGTGGGTGACAAGCTCGGCACAGAGCAAAGGGGAGCTGAGAGGGAGGAACATCACTGTATTGGATGATGTGATTTGTAGACTAAAATGCTAGTCAGTTGCTGAACGGACTGAATTCAGGGTAAAGCGGCCCTATTGCAGATGGTAAACTCTATAATTGGGCATAGAGGAGCATGCTCTCATTGGTTACTAAGCTGGGGGTAAATTAGTCTCCTCAGAAGTGTCTGAAATGTTTAATAAGCACTTCTAGATTCATGGTGGATGCTTGGACGGTTGCCACGTGTGAGACAGAACTTGCTCTGCGGTTCTGTTACATAATGTAATTCCTTTCTTGGAACAGATGATGGACATTCACTCAGGCGCTGCTCCATCACATGGATGGCATTCATGTGGATGACAGCTATTTCAGAATTTTACTTGATGGAGTTTTGCATAATTGCAGATGCTTGGCATGGAGACCAGTTTGGTCTGAGCTCTGATTTAGTGCATATAAACCGTCTTCATAAGCCATATCTGCAGGAGGATGAAGAGCCACAGATGTGTTCACGAACAATCTTATTATGACGTTGGTGGTGTTCACAGTAAATGCATCACCAAGATCAGGACGATTGGACTATGAATGTAAATGTTGTTGGACCTAATCCTTCATGAATTGGATTTTTCCATAACTGTGGGAAAGTGCAAAACAATAAATAGTAATGATAAATAAAATAAATGTGAAAAAATTTACATTGTTGTGTTGCACTGTTCGTTAACACAACAATGGAACTCACTTTTAAGAGCAAGTGGAAATTACATTACTGTTGTGGTGGATATTTGTTGAGCAAAAGTATTTATGAAGTGAATTTTCCTGCACTGAATACAATATATTCACTGAATACAATTGCAATATATAGTGATGAGTGGCTAGGAGTTCTTGTCTTCTTTAAGTAGTTAATGTAACAAACACTGAAAGAACTGCATTTCCTTTACGTTCGAAGTGAAAACCCGTTGTGATGTGGTGAAAAGATGTGGTGTAAACCCTAAATATGCTCCCAAAACTTTTTAATTTCATTTTAAACTCAGCTTCATACATTATTTTTAAAGAAAATATTAAAGTAATCCTGTATCCATACTTTACAGTTTACACTGAACCCCCGCATTCCTTGAATGTAAAATATCGATGTTACCTATGTATACAATGTACCATAATTCATTCATGCTTGTTTTCTTTGGTATGCACTGTCGTTTATTTTCCTGACTCTGAGTACAGATGACTGTGATGTTCAGGGCTCATCCGCCATTCCCCCTTGTGCTGGTTGTTTATATTTGGATGCGGTGATGAGCAGCAGAGGCTCATTCCATTCCAGTGTCTGATTTCCTTAGTAATTGCCGTACCCAAACAAAAAAATGCGAAGGATATCTGCGACTGCTGATCCATGTATTAGGAGTGGTTACTCTATATCTATATATGTATGCGGCCTCACATACTTTTGAAAATAAACAAAACTTGTTTTTCTCACAATTGTAATGATGTTAGTCTATAATTACGTTTCTGATTCTACTAATGTAGAAGTACTAAGTCAGCTGGAAATAAATACACCAAAAATGATTCTAAACCTTCATGTGGTACAGATTTAGAATTTGGTTGATGTCTACCTCAGTAGAATGCTGCTCTTTCTTCTTCCTCAATTGATCATTTTGCTCCACCCACAACGCTCGAAGCTCCACCTGCAGCTTCTGTTTCAGCTCAGTGATTCGCTCTGCTTGGGGCCCTCCATCCGCACCCTCAGCTCCTGCCCTGCACAGCAACAGAAAGTGACCGTTACAGACTGACCTAGAGTTAGCCAAGTGTGCTTTTGACCAAGCAACTTTGTTTAGAAACATTGTTTAGACAAAACACAGAAAAACGATCTATATTTAGTTATGTCTTGTATGCAGAACAAATTTAGATTTGCTCTGACATTACCTGTTTTATAGATGTTCTGCTATAAATATCCACTCACTTTATTAGAAAGCTCCAAGTTCCTTGCACCAAATTGCTCTTTATTAGACCTATGATACACTGCCTGGTTGCAGAAATAATTTTTTCATGACCTACATAGCTTATTACATAAGGCATCAGGAGATATAAGAGATCCAGACCCAGTTTTACAATTGCTTGCCCTAACATTCCTGATCCAGGCAATTAATGGCTTCCTAAAGAGTTGATCAACTGGATCAGGTGTGTTGAAGCAAGGAGTACTTAAAAATTGCTAAGGCTTATCAGTGTCAGGCTTAAGAAACACTGGCAGAGAGAATGTCTACCAAATTTTACATGAAAATAGACGGGCTATAACCTCCAAATAGACAAACTGTACACTATGTGAGTGTACAAGCCATGTATTCATTATTTATGTAGCGCAATTTATAGACAGTAGGGAGCCATCAGAGAATCAGCCTGCGTCACCTGGAGCACAGTTCAGAAATGTTGTTCTAACACTTCACTATCTGTCAGTTTCTGGCCACAGAACCACTTCAGGCTAGATATTTTGATATTGGACTGTTCCCAACCCAGCAGTGACACTGATACTTGTAACAACGATACCAGTGCCACACACACCATGTCACTGCTGTGTTGAGAATAGCCCACCAATCAAATGACATTTTGAAACTTGCAATATCTGGAAGCTGAAACCCTACAATGGTGAACGGAGTAGCAACTTGGCAACTAATGACGTGAAAATAAAATAAAAATTCATGCACTCCCCATATTAATATGCATAATCACCAATATAGGAGGCCTACTTTAAAAAGTTGGCAGTGAGTGGCGGCATATGGCATAAATTTGTTTTGAATTCTGTTTTAAAATTCCACAATAACTCAGGGTTGTATTTATTAGGTTTGCTTTGCACGTAATAGCTCAAATTATATAACTTTTTATTCGAAGTGTCAGATTCTGAACACTTTTTCTGACAAGTCACATGGACAACAGCATGACAGAATTCTAAAGAGATCCACATGCGACCTCGACTGTGTGTTCAGAGAAAGAGACGCAGTAGCAGTAGAAGCAGTAGCAGATCTTGGTTACTCTTTCTTCTTGAAGGAGGTCTTTTTCTTGAGGGATTTGAACATGTCGCTGTATTTCTGAGTCAGCTCCTCAGCCTTCCTTTGGAACTTCTTCTCCAGCTCTTTCATCTCTCTTTCCTGCCTCTTGGTGACCTTTAAGTAGCTCTTGTGCTGCAGCAGTTCCTCACAGGTGACAGAGGACGGCTCTGTGTGTGTGTGTGTGTGTGTGTGTGTGGCAGAGAAAAAAAGAGAGTTAGATTTTTAATTCATTGTTAAAAATGGAACAAGGCAGAGAGTGATTTAAAGTGCTCGGGAGATTTGCTTTGATGAAAAATACTGCTTTTCCTCATCTGAACTTTTATTTTTACTTTGCTTCATTTCAATCCCACAGTTTAATTGACTTAAATAAATCCAATCAAATGACTTCTTATATGAAGTAGTTTTGCAGTGTTTTCAGGTCATTTCAAGCAATAAAACATCATACATACTTTGAAACACTTGACTGAAGGGCAGTGTTCATAAGACAAATACATAAATATTTGTAAAGGCATATTATAAATGGTTTATTACTGTCAATGTTGATATCACGTTGACACATTATATATGAGAGGTTTTCTATGAATGTCTAATATACACTTTTTTCAGGACAGTATGTGAAATGTATCCGTGAATGTAACAAAATGTCAGCTGTCAGTAGTGTGCATTTCCATCCAGAAAGTTTTATGACAGCACTCAACATCTGCAATGGCGCTTGTCATGGGTGTTATGTCAACTTGACAACAAATTTGAAAAAATAAGCCTTTTTGAGAACTGACATGTGAAGTCTTGATAAATGTTTGCAGGTTTATTTCAGTTGTCATATATGTGCTTTCAGTCTGTTGTAGCCTTATGAATACCATTTGTCGTTACACCAGTATGAGGCAGCTAACATAACTATGAATATTTATTGACACTTTCAGAACAAAACCTCCAAATGACTAACTTTACAGAAGAAAAAGTGATTACATTGTAAGTCAATATAATATAATATAAATATAATATAAACCTTCACATGTGCAAACTTCTTTTGCTGGCATTTTCAAATTTTGAACATTTAAGAGGATTAGTTCTGAGAGTGATGGCAAATAGGTGACAGGTCTTGTTGCACATTGCAGCCCTTCACAGGGAGAGAGATTTTGTCTTTTTTAACTCTTATTTAAGGACTATATTGAAATCATTATTCTCTTAGCAGGAGGCCATACCTGTAGGATCTGAGGCTTTCGAGGTTTCTGATATGGGAGTAGGAATAATAACTTCCTCCGTTTCTACAGTTGATCCAGATTCATCATTCGAGACAGATTCTACTCCAGAGTCCTGCTGCTCACTGGGGTTTGGCTCAGTTTCTGGAACTGGTTCAGGTGTTGGTTGAGAGTCAAACCCCGGGTCTGCTTGTGCTACTGGCTCCATTTTCACAACGGCCTCACCATTAGGATCTTTGGGAATCTCTGGAAGTGTGTCTTTCTCATGGGTTTCAGAAGCCTTTGAAGACTCATTTGATGCTATAGGTTCCACAGGATTAGACTGGACCACAGGAAGTTCTGGTTTTTGAGTAGATGGAGCGGGTTGGGGGTCTGAATTGTGAATTTCTTGGTTAGTGGGCTCTGGGGTGAGTGAGTTAGAATCCTTGTCAGTGCTGCATGAGTCTTGGGCAGACACCCCGTTCTGATGTGAAGGATTAGCATCGCCCTCTACTGGACTACCTGTACCACCAGATTCTGTGAATACAACATTTCAGACCAAGTGTATACAGTTTAAAATGTCCATACTGTTCATACTGCTCACACAATTCTTAGAATTCTTATGCAGTTATTTATGCTTGGCCATACTGTTATACTGTGAATACTTATGTTGTCTATATACTAATCATAATGTCTATACTGTTTGCACAACTCTTTAGGAATGCACAACCCTTAAGAATGTCTACTCAGGCTGCTATTTTTCACTTGTCTCACGTTTTACATAGTTTACACTGCCTGTTCTGGTCATATGATACACATTCCTTCGCTGCACATTTTTGTCTCCCCTATATGCATGGTGAGCTGTCCACTCACTCAGAACAGGTCAAATAACCCTTACCTTATTTTATAGTTCCTATTAGCACAGTTCTTGTTTTGTTTACAATGACATATGTCTTTTGAAATGTAGGTACACTGTGGAACTTTTAGTCTCTATATGTACAATGAAGTTCACTTTTACTTTTACTTTGAAATACAGAAATCTGCATGAGGGGTAGAGATCATACTGCACATTATTTAAAGCTGTGGAAATTATTCCTACCTGTAGTAGGAGCAGGTGTAGGAACCGCTGTAATAACTTGAGGCAGCTCATATGGGCTTACATAATTAGCACTCTGAAAACATAAAAAAAAGCTTAAGACCAATCAGAAAAGTACAAATGAGATAAGACTTTAGGAGTTTCTAAAAATATCAATATGAAGTAGCTTATGATTAGCATAAACTGCTTCTTTATTGATTTTTCACCTTTATGTTGCCTAAGTATCAATATATGAGTGGTATCATTAAAACAAGTTCAAAGATTTCTTTTAAAAAGCTTCTAGGACTATAGAAATTCTACTGTGTGTTCTTGAAGGCAAAAAGCAAACCATAAATAAGCAGCCAGATCTGTGTGTAACTTTAGACTGCAGTTAAAACTCGCCTCCTGTTTCGCTGGTTTTGTGGACTTCACTGGATTAAAGAGAGCATCTGTGAAATCTGAGAAGCCAAACATGGGCATATGATTACAAGACTGTCTAATAAAGCTTGTAAGAACTCAAAATAATTTCAGTGTTGGTCTTTATGAATACCAGCAAAAGCAGCAGGGATGTAGTCCTTCACCTCAATGTAGACAAATAGAGCAGGCAGAGTCAGAGATATGTTACTCTCAGTGCGTAGACAAATATGCTGGAATCCTGCAGGTTACACACGCACATGCGCACACACACGCACGCGCGCACACATACACACACGGGCATTAACGACTTCAGATTTTTTCAAGTCAACTATTCCCTCAAGATAGTTGAAGTCGAGTCGACTAGTCGTGATGACGTCACACACACAGAGGAACACGGGTGTCCAACAATGAGCAACTTTTATTAAAGTTCTCTGTAACATTAACAGTCAACATGAAACAATAGAGCCTAATACCTTGACTGCGCTGGTAAATTTAAGTGTAAGCAAAGTAGGAACAATTTACGCCACGGCACCGCTCAGCTCCTCTTGACTGGACGTCTCTCTGCAGTGCTAGCGTTAGCATGTTAGCTAGTGGTGCCGTTTCAGACGCCGTGCAGAATGACGGTACTGTTATTGTATTTTAACTCCGGTTGCAGGTTCTGCAGGTCTCCTGCTGTTGTATGTCTAGAGTGAAGGACCTCCACACGTGTGAAGTGTGCCTCTGTTCTCTGCTGCCGGCTTTCTCGTCTTGTTGGCCTCTCCTGTTTACATTCCACTCTATTTGCAAACGGTACCACCCCATTTATGAAGGGACTATAGTAGTTGGTTAAACTAAGTAACGCGTGTCAGCACCAGCATGTTGGAGGCAGAGACTGCGTTATGTCCACAAGCGAGGGCAGAGAGATAAAGAGAAAAAAACAAATGACTTGTTGACTTGTCGTAGCTGCCATCAACTTGTGCCTCTATAGTCGACTAGTCGAATTTTCTGTTAATGCCCTTATATACACACACACTCAAACATACAGACACTACCACTCAAATGTCTGGACACCTTCTCATTCAACAATTTCCTTTGTTTGATTACATTATAGATTAATATTGGAAACAGCACCTATTGCTCTGATGACAGGTTTGCACACACTTGGCATTTTTTCAAACTGTCATATCTGGTCTGTCTCAGTCACACCCCCAACAGAGCCTGTCGCCCAAGTAATAGGTGGCACACAGCATTGGGCATGTTCTTGTGATGTTTTAGGTGGTCTTGTGAGGGCTTTTGGTACCTAGGCAACCAAGGTGAGAGCGTGGGGCTTTGTTAACTCATTAGCTGGGTTGCTGAGATAGTTGTTATAGAGCTGAATGTCTGTGTTGTGTGATTTGCTGTCTGCATGTGCATGCCAGTTTAAAGGCCCAGTCGATCCACATAACTCTCGCGTGGTCACCCAACTCCATCATTTGGCTCTGGGTCGTGTTCATAAGAAAAATGATCACTCTAAACTGTTTGCTTGTGTTTACTTGAAGCGGAGCAAGATCCAGGCATGCAAAAGGACTTTCCTCTTGGAAATCAGAGTATTTTCTAAGTGGCAACACAAAGCTTTCTATGCCAGCCAAGCAACATAAAGCTGGATCCTTTGATTACACTTTGGTGTTTGGCTGTGTGCCTCCCTGTACACCACCCCCACCCCCACCCCCACCCCCAATGTGTTTTACAGGTATGATTGTGAGAGCACCCCTTTCATTGTAAATTTAAAAAATTCTACATGTTGGTGTGTGTATATATAGTAGTAAAGAGCTTGTATTTTTAGGTTATAGTTATATATCAAGTGGTTGCAAATGAATAAAATGTTCTTACATTTTGCAAAAAGAAGTAAAGAAGCTCAAAATTTGTAACTAGCATAATCTTTTCCATTAAAAAAATGCATTAGAGAGCTATAAGCTCTTTTGAGCTTACCTGATTGTATAGCATCTACTGGAATGATTCTGTGACCAACAAATTTCCCGCCTTCCTCATAGGCTGCTATCCTGAGAGAAGCCATGTCTGGACACAGGATCTAAAAAACATTTTTTTAAAAAGGTCAATTCAGTCAGACTTGAATTAATGCAGGGGGTCTCAGGATATTCCATCTTAAATCCCAACTGTTTATGATAAGAAATAATTATTGGAAAAACAGAAAAACAAAACTGTCTGTGAGGTTTATTGCCCTACAAAACCAAAATGTTTTTTATTTGTTTATCTATTCATATTTGAATTTTTTATCATTTTAGAAAGTCATTTTATTCCTATTATGCAGTTGCTAAAAATAACCGAACCTACTTCGTCTGACAGTTGAAATGCCCTGATTTTAATGTACATAAAATTTTTTTTAAAAAAAACAAGAACAGTGTGTTGTTATAGGGCATTAGCTTTTTGTGCTGACACAATAACTGCAAGTAAACATACTAGATTGAGAACAGACCTTCTCAAACACAAAAGGTTCCTCGTTCCACACAGGGTTGATGGCATTGGGTGTTGGGGACCACTTTGTGCGGTATTTGCGTTTGGGGTCTCCAGGCAAGCCAATTATCTCCACCTCCACTGCTGCTTTCACATTCTTATCTGATAGAAACTGGCCAGAATACACCTGGAACCAGAAAAGTGGGGGAAAAAGCGAAAATTTTAAACAAGACACATCCTATAAATATACTTTAAAACATCTTGTAGAATATTTACATTGGTAATTTTATTTACGTTTGATGGGAATACAACAAAAACAGCTGTGCTTTTAGTTCAGGATCAGAATCCTGTCATGCTCTTCATAGAAATATACTGACTTTAAATACAGACATATACATACAGAACAACTGACAGAAACCAAGAATGCATTTGATTTAGTCCTGGTGTCAGATGCACCAATGGTTTTGACGCCTATTGCACCAGCACATATATTTTGGGCTTATGAACTCCTCCCTTTTCACTTCACAGATAAACAGCGACAAAAATATTGGGACGCTAGATCATTACACCAATTGGTACTTTGATGACAAGATCTGCATTCAATTACAAAAACTTTAATATGGAGTCGGTCCCCCTTTGCGGCTATAACAGCTACCAGTCTTCTTGGAAGCTTTTCCATGAGTTTTTGGAGTTTTTGTGCCCAACATATATAAGGTCAGGCACTGATGTTGGACGAGAAAACCTGGCTCACAATTTCCATTCCAGTTCCTCCTAAAGGTGTTGGATAGGGTTGAGGTCAGGATTCTGTGAGGCCAGTCAAGTTTTTCCACTCTGAACTCATCCAATTGTGAATTTATGGACCTTGTTGGTGCACTGGGACACTGTGTCCACAAAGTTGGAACCATGGCTGTCCAAAATGTTTTGGTGTGCTGAAGCATTAATACTGACCTTCACTGGAAGTAAGGGCCTCGCCCAAACCCTGAAAAACAAGCATCCCAATACCTTTGTCCATGTAGTGTATCTGCATATGCACCGACCTTATTATTGAGACTGACTGACCTTATTACTAAACTTGAGCCCTTTTGAATCTGTTCCTATTGTGGGTCTCATTAGATATTTAGACAAAGCATAGCTATATAGAACTGAGTTAGCCAACTTGCCTTAATTGTGAGTGTGTTGGCCACAATGGTGTCGAACCTGTCAGTGAACGGGTCAAACTTCTTGTCGTTCCTTCGCAGCAGGTCATGTTTGAGGAGGTACCCTGTCCTCCCATTAAACTCGAACAGTGCCATGTTCAGTTGCATGGGAAAATCTACACATCAGTACATATCCAATCGGATTCAGATACTTTTGTGCATAATGTGAGTATACTGTTTTCTTTTGTGTGTATGTGTCAAATTATTTCTAAGTAGCCTGATTTCTATTTTCTAGGCAGTAGCGATTCAGGGTTAAATTTCACAATACGTTATTTATGTATAACTGCATGTGTGACAAACATCTTGAATCTTGAATTGTGACACTTTCACAACTCCCAGTTAATAGTGTTATGGAACAGAATCTGGATTCACCTCTGTCTGTCTTATATTTTTATACAGGAATAGAGAGGATACAGAGGAAAATGTTATTCCTTACTTCTAACGCACTAATTTAGGTAGAGGTTTTTATCAAATGTTGTAAACAAACTGCTTGTAAAATGAATGGTGTAAGGCTGATAAATAAATAAAGTCAATCACACTGCCAGAATGTAATGGTTATATCTTTATAACGGCAAATAAGAAGCCTCTTACCCATTGTCTGGTAGTTTAGTGCCACCATCTGGCAGCCTGCATTCCAGAAAGGCTGAGGGTTGTAGTTAGAGGAGTCCATGCGTGTTCCTTTTGGGTAGATTCGGCTCATCTGCCTCTTGTTATATCTGAATTATACAGTAAAGAAAGCTACTAATATGGAGAAAATAGTAAAGAATGTTTGTGCATGTTTGTGACTATAGAGTTTGAGACCAATTAAAAGATAAATTATCTTTTTTCCCAGAATTACAGTAACATGGAAAAATGTTTGGGTCTTTTTGTTACCTAGCATAGGATTTTGCTACAGTTAATTCCTAATTGCCTTCCAGGTTGCTCAGACTCCAGAAATTGCTCCCAAGGGAGTCCAAAAGAGCTTGTGAACTTTGTGACTGCATTATACACCATCACTTTAAATCCTGTATTTGCCCCGACTGGCTTCCACGCCCTCAGAAGCTCAGTGCCTCAACCCGGCCTCCTCCTGTAATATTCTCCATCCATCACTTTCTGTGAAGGATGTAGAAACACTTAATTGTGTTTTCATAAGCCCACATGTAAACTCTCTTATTTTCAATAATAAAAATCATAAACATGTTTTAGTACAAATTGCTGCAACTCAAGGTCTCACTTATCCTAAAAAGTCTAAATACATCACACCAATTTTACATAAACTTTACTGGCTACAAGTTTGAAAACCAGATACAGTGCAAGCTGGTTCTCATTACTTTTAAGACTCTGCATGGTTCTGCTCCTCCATATTTCATTGAATTACTATACCTGGTCATGGTGCCCAGATACCAGGGAGGACGGGAGGGGCAAGTGCAGATTACCATGATATTATGACTTTATTTTCAGAACTCAGAGAAGGCACAAGGGCCAAAACACATACCCAACTAAGACACTGAAGACAAGCTGGTTGTAAACTCTAGATGTATACGATTGACCGGTTAAAATCATGGGCAGCCTACATCTACAGGGGACTATCTCAATAACCTATGAGAACAGAAAATAATTTAAACTTTACACCGACCAGCTGTGACTACTCCCCAGACCGGAGTACACACATCAATGTCAAAATAAAAGTCAAGTCAGGTCAGTGCAGTTTCTAGCAGCCGCTTCCCAGGGGTGTTACACACCTGTACTCTCCTGTTTATTCACTATGTGCCTTATTTTCAGTGGGAGACAGATAATTTAGTGTCTTGTAAACGACTGAATTCCCTCTTTCAGAATATAAAACATCCTCTGTCTCTTTATTCAAAACACATTTCGAAATGTATCTATTCTTTCAGTGCTATGTTTATTCTCTCACATATTGACACTGTCGTCCACTTTGTTTTTCCTGTTTCTGTAACTTTGGCTGTTACTGCTTAAGTAATGTGGTCTTCTTGTTTTGATTAATTTACCTGTAAAGTGACCTTGGGTTTCAGTGTTTTAGGGATAAAAAATATTATTATTCACATTAATGTTTGAATGTTTCAGACTAAGGTCTGCTGAAAAGAAGTAGATTTGCAGATGGAGAGGATGAATGATAAAAGAAGTAATAAAAGGATACTCCACAAACTCCACTGCACTCTTGCTGATCAGACTCTCGCCTTTAGTTTCCACGAAAGAGGAGATCACGTAACTCCTGTTCTTTTCTGTGCTTGGAAAAGGTTGGAAAACCAGATAGTTACCATCACAATTCTTAAATGATATCTAAATCACTGGAGAAGCAAGATATGCCAAAATAATTAACCACTATTCATGGTGAAACAAAGGGGCACTCCTTGCTAAACAAAAGGCTGACCATGTGGTTCTGTGAACGTCAAAAATTCCTGCATGCACTAAAACAAAATTTACCAATTAACCCAGACTTACAACCTATTCCTTTTTCTTTTGTTGCATAAAAAAGTAAATAAACAACAAAAACAAACAGGACTCACTCTTTGCATTCTCAAACGAGATGAATTTGTTAGGTTGAATATAGTTGACCAGTGCAGACATCTCCTCATAAGCCGTTACTTCTTGCCCAGCCGTACCCTAAAGGAGGAGAAATGGAGAATCAAAAGTAATATAAGTCAAAATAATTAAAAGGGGCAATATCCTACATTTTTTAATAGTTTTTTTCTTTCCATATTTTCCTGAGGTAAAAAAAAGGTTTGCTGTGGTTTTATTCCCCAAATGCTTTTAGCTTCATTTTAACCATTTAAAATCCTTTCTTTATTCCATAAACTTAAACAGCCTGTGTGTTTTGCATTGTGTCAGTTACAAAATCAGGCTGCACTGAAACACTCCATCTCATCTCTACTTCATCATGAATGAGCAGGACTAAACTGCTGTACGTTGAATGGGTGGATGTGGGCAAATGTGTTGGTTTTTATGAAAACAGTGAATTCAAACCAGGTTGTTTTGCAGCTAAATGTGCATAGACTGCATGATCATGTGAGTAAATGGTACATTTTGTACTACATCAAACCCTTTTTGCATTAAAAGAAAGAAAAATTGGCTATATAGAAATCAAATACAAGTATACAGAGAGACGAAATCCTAAAGCTCAGGTTCCACAGGGACAGAAGAGATTGTTCAACATACAGAACAAAGAAGCAAATAAAGAAGTATAATCAAGAGTAAGGTTTAACCTGTCCTGAGTGTGTGGACAGCTCTCTGTACATTATACAAAATATAAATAAAATGTGACTGTCCAGGGTGTACCCCGCCTTCGCCACCACCCCCCCACCCCCCACCCGGAGTGTGGGATAAAGGGGTGGAAAATGGATGGATGGATGGATAAATAAAATGTGCAAGGATAAAAGAATTTGCCTTGTAGTTGAGAAGAGCTTATATTATGCAACAGCTATCACTGGTTAGTAAAGATGCTTACATTTGTATAACACTGAATAACACTGGAGAGCAAATCACAGTACAGTACCTCATCTGAGTTCTTCATCTTCTCCTCATCCTGCTCATCCTGCTCCTCTTGCTCTTCCTGCTCTTCAACTGCTTCACCTTTCCAGAGATACAACACACACAAAGATGAGTAAATTGCATTCGGCACCATTCTGAATCTCTAATTAAAAATCTGGCAGAATAAATAAGCAATTGAAAACCTTATGCTGCATTGTTTAAAATCATGGATTTGATACCAGTTTGGAATTAAGACCATTAGGCCCTTCATTTCTACTGAAAATGTTGGGATATAATATTGCAAAAGAACACACCTCCCATAATGCTAATTTCTCTTAGCACCCGTTTGGTGTATTCTAGTTCAACTAATGACATTGCAAAACAAAGAAAAGTGTGTAAGACATTGGATGATTCCTTTGAAGCTTGGAAAAGACATAATAATTGCTGAAACTTTTTTTTTATTCTCCTTTTTTATTATTCAATTTGTGAACACCTGCGACTCTTAATGGTGTGCGATATTTTAGGATAAACTGACCGAACAAACTGGTCATTTTAAACTGGCATAAAAAACATTTCTCTTGCTGTTGTAAAGTTACCACTTTGGAGAAATAAGTTGGTTCCACTTTGTGAATCTATGGTTTCTCATTTATTAATCATGGCTGCTTTACATCTGACACATTAGACTTTCAGTCCACCTTCTGAAGGCCTAACCCATAGGAGAGCTCACTTGGCTGTATCTATCCTAGCTACCTTGGTGGAAAAAACATATAATATTTGGCAATTTTTCATGAGCATTTCAATAATTGAACCTTATTGTTTAAAAGTAGTATAATGGTACTAGCTACAAATATGCTTCTAATTAACATTTTTTTTCCTAGTTCTCAAAAAACATTCAGCCTTCTCCAAAGGCCCAGGAGGTCTTAAGGGCAGAGGCGATTCTTGTCAGCAGGCAAGCCACTAGATGGCGAACGATAGCAGACACTTTAAACTACTGTAAAAAACTGGTTAGGGGGGGCCCCAGTGAATTTTTGCTTGGGGCCCCAACAGACCCTAGGATCGCCTCTGCTTGAGGGTTGTTGAAAACAATGAAAGCACTATAAAAAAAAAGGAATTAATGAACAGTATAAGCTGGAATGTACATTGCAGTTTCAAAGTTAAGCTAATCCTGTTTTGGCCCATGCTTCTAGAATATGAAGCCAGTGCCATATTATGGTGCATCACTTCATGGATGAAGCTGTTTCGACATGAGGTCATATCATTGATGATTTCTCACCTTGGGTTTCCTGGTTGTTCGGGGCATTTTGGCCTTCAGGTGGGCTGCTGGGTCCCTGCTGCTGATCCTGAACTGGTGCTTTTTTTGTATTAGTTTGACCTGTTTTGGCCTGAGGTGCACTGTTCTTCTTGTTCTTTATCAGGATCTTTCCCATAAGCTCTGCTGGACTGGGGATCTGCTGGCCTGGTATTAACTGAAACACATTCTTCAACTGTTATTCTCTGTGATACAACACACATTAGAAAAATTTCACTGACCATGAATGAAATTCTTCCACTGTGCAATGCTGAGGAAATGTCAATACATTTATCTACACAAATCTACACTATTTATGTACACATTTGTTCATGCCAGTGGACACACATTTTAGTTAATATAAAGTACAAAGTAGAAAAACTTTATCTGTAAAAACTTGAAATATATACATGCAGAGGAAGTATAATAAAAAACAAAATCTGTAAAAAGTATATATCCACTCCCTACATGTACCACTGTAGCCTGTAACATATCTATTGTTAAGCACAGTCAGCCCACCCCATTCATCACACTGAACATAGGACCAGTGCTGACAAGATTGTGTTGAGGTGATGCTGTTAAATATTAATAGATGATGGACAGTGCAACAAATGGACTCCAGGATTTAACTGTGGGCCTACAAAGGCTTTTAAGTGGCCAGTTAGTGTTTATACTTTCAATTACTGTATATGTTGTTACATAAGACAATAATCAATGCCTTTACTTCATCATACTGCTAATAATGGATCTCACGCACTGGGTACTTCTCCAGGGGTTCGGTGAGGAGAGCATCTCCAAATATTGTTTTACAATAGTTAGCCATCTTCTCCTGCTGCTTCACTCTAAGTAGACAAGACACAAATTTACACAAGCACAGGAGAAACAACACCATGTGAAGGGAAAGTATGGAGAGATGTTGCATATAGCAAAAGTGTCTTACGAGTCCACGTGGTTCTCGAAGGAAAGAATGACGGGATATTTGGAGGTTTTGAAGGCACTCTCTGCAATAGCTTCAATCACATCCTATCGCAGAAATGAATTAGGTGTAATAAGGAAACAATGGCTCTCTATGTTCATAAAATGTTTTGCAAAATCACTCTTTTCATCAATCTCTCAGTACAATCTTTGTTTGGACAAAGCATGGAAGAAATCCAACCAGGCTGCACCAAGGGTACTGTAATGTACAGAGGAGTAAACTTCTGGGGGGCTCTTGCGTGTGTCAGCGTGCATGTGTAGCGCTTTAAGTAGTCCGTCTAAAACACATGTAGCATTAGTTATGTTCTTCAAGCCAGTGCATGT
>JBBMFX010000001.1:35516679-35530520 GCA_037832545.1 Rhabdalestes septentrionalis
CAGTGGTGGTGCTGGAGGTAGGATTCGAACCCAGGACCTCATGGTCCAGAGGCAAGTATCCTACCCACTGAGCTACCCTCACCCCAATTATTAACATTATTAACACTCACATGGGGGAAAAAAACCTACAAAAACATAGCAAAGACCTTTAACATCCCTACAACTGGCTGGATAAGTTCAGATTTATAACCAACTGTCCCTGGACGGGGTGCCATGGAATATGTTATTACATACTAATAATATGGAAGTAATTAGCCAGCAACAAAAAAGATTTGCCAGATTTAAATGTTACTAGAAGAGTTTCCATTTACTCATCTCATCTACTTTTCTACAGACCCAAGCAAAATGTAAAAGCAGCACATTTAAAATTGTGTGTAACTGTTTTGAAATTTAACCAAAATAAGGTCATATTTAGAGAAAGAATACCTTACCTATAGCAATGGCAACTTTATTTATAATGCACTTTACACACAACGAAGTTGACCAAGGTGCTACAAGTATATTTAAAAAATGAATAAAAGCCAAAATTAACACACATAAAATACATTAAATTTAAGAAAGTAAAGTAAAAACTAATAAAAATAAATAAAATACAAATACAAATAAAGACTAAAATGAAAATGTCAACAAGTCGTGCTGCCTCAAATGCCAAAGTGAACAAATGAGTTTTTAGAAGTGATTTTAAAACAGACATAGAAGCTGCCTGCCTGATGTGTAAAGGCAGCTCATTCCACAATTTAGATGCTACTACCGCAAAGGCCCGATCCCCTCTGAGATTCCGCCTAGTCCCGGGCAAACTCAGGAGGGGCTGGTCAGCTGACCTCAGAGACGTATGTGTATATGGACAGAGGAGCTGAGAGGTATAATGGGGCAACACCAGACAGACAAACACTCAAACAAATAAAAGCAATTTAAAATGGATCCTAAAATGCACAGGCATACAGTGAAGAGATTTTAAAACTGGAGTGATAAGCTCATATTTGCCTGTGCCACTTAAGAGACGCAGCATTTCGAACAAGCTGCAGTCAAGAAATAGAGGACTGACTCACTCCAGAATAAAGTGCACTGCAGTAAGTTATTGAAGGAGACATGAACAGATCATCATCCTAGGAGATGTTCAATAATACTTCAATCTCATCAGCTAAGACAACAAAATGAATATACAGCCAGGCAAAAACAAAACAAACAAACAAAAAAATGTTTAATTTAAATGTATCCCAAAGCATTGAAAAATAGCCTTTATAATCAGCTTTATGAATGTGGATAAATAACTGAAATCAAGCAGAGAAATATCAGCCAAAGTCTCTTTAATACGAAGTACACAAGGTCTTTTTCAGACCCCGATGGACACAAAGTGACAGTGGCAATGTAAATATTAATTATAGCAAGATAAAAAACTAAATATTAAATTAGCCACTTACTCCATGCTCAAACCAAATACTAAGAGTTTATCTTAATTCAATACACACATTAAAAGCTTTACTAATAGATTTACAAACACTAAAATGGTCAGAATAGGCCTGTAACAATACACTGTTGTACTGAAACACATGTGGTGGACCCAGATCAGAGCTTATGTAATAAAATGGGTAGATGAAGACAACTGATTTTAGATGATGGAGTTTAGGCAGTCTGTTTTTTATACTGGTATACATAAAATAAATAACCGTTTAGAAAATAATGCAAGTTATTTTCTTCCTTCATTTACAATAGCTTAATCAAGCCAATTATGGCTGTAGGACAACATTTCTAATGTATCCTTCCAGGCCTATTTCAGAAGATTACTTAAAAAACAACAAAAAAAACTAGATTCTCTTGAAGCAACTACATTCTGAAGAAAAATGTTAGCCATCAAAAGCCTTCTTAAAGGGGTTTGTTTCATACAGTGTATCAAATGAAAATTCATCAGCTGCAACATTTTAAATCATTGACATTCATACAAAATAAAGTGCTTATAAACGTATCTTAAAGCAGTAAACATTGCTTAAACTGACTTCACTCCCATATTCCACTTCAAGTCCAAAAACACGTGCTTACAAAAATAAATATAGTCTCTAATGGAAAATCAGAATGCTTCCATTCAGTACAAATGACTTATTTCCTTAGTAGGTTTCAGATCAGTGTGTTTGCATCTATGCAACTTGCATATAGGACCATGCATATAGTCCATGTGTTCAATTGGGGCCAATTTAAAAGCTGCTTATTTTGTGCATTTGAAAGAAATTTCTTCTCTCATTTGAACATACAGTTTGCAAAGAACTCCATAAAAACAAAAGCTTAAGTTAGACATTCAATATGCTGTATAGTGCTTTTAGCCGAAATTCCTTCCAATTTCATCAAACCACAGAATTCAGGCTGATGTTAATGTTTAGCTGTAGTCATTTACAAGAAAGTAAACCAGTCTATTTACCTCCAAAAATATTGAAAAATTTGCAAATCATTACAATCAAGTCATAAATCATACCATTACTTTCATAACCCTTTCTTTTGTCCTTTGTTATCTACCGTCCTCAGTGAAAACAGTTTCAATTTACCTCTACGAACTATGAATTAGCAAAATAAGTTAAATACAGTAGATAAAACAACTGCTGAGCTAATTTTGCTTTAGTTTCACCCAGAACCATTCTTGGAGTTGGAATAACTTTAGTTTCGATCCAGGCATGAATATGGAGGAAGGCTCTGTCTAAACTACTTTTCCATTCTCTCTGGCCTGGATGAAGGAAAAGGAAAAGAGAACAAACCATTAGGTCACAAAACTTATTTACGTGTTTACAAATGACCAACAACAATTAGCAGGACATTAAAAGTTAAAGGCGACATATGACACCTCATTTTAAACAAGCTAAATTAGGTGTTTGGGCTATACAAAACATGTTCCTGAAGTTCTTTGCACAAAATCACTCTCACATAAAGAGTTCTCCCCAGCTCTCTTCTTAACAGTTTCAGTCACATTTAAAATGAGCTGTTTAAGGGTTCTGTCACTTTTATGCAAATGGCCATGTCCCACCAATCCCATACTTACGGTGCACATATACCACATGTTAAAATGACAGAAAAACAGAGCCACTATCCTGCCCAATATGTTGATGTTATTCCTGAAACCAAAATCTTTCAATTGACTTTTTTAAACCTTGGAGTTTCTAGGAGCGGTAGCGACTCAAATGGAAATACAAATTGATGCAAAAAGTGAGTTTTACCTAATATGTCTGCTTCAAGTTCGAAGTACAACATTTTGTATGGCTGTTGGTGTCAGGGGACACACATTTAACAACTGAGTTTGCCTGCAGTGATACTTGTAGTCTGTGAACTGTAAGCAGATAATTATGGCTGGAGATGAATATCAATCTGATAGACTATTAGTAGCAGGCCAGTTTTAGAAATACTGGACTGCAAGTAGGAGGGAAAAAACATTTTTAAAAAAACAATATCCAACCTAATCGTGTAACAAATATAGACAGAAATAGCACACACTAATCTTGTGTGAAGTTATGCTGCCTTCTATTAACTAATTCCGTACTTATGTAAAGTATTTTGAATGGTCTTTGTGTGGTACAAATGCTATAATTATACACAAATATATTTGCAATGCTTAGCTTTCCTGTTGGGCTGTAGCCTTTTTTGTAGAGTTTAAGTAGCTTAAACATGATGATTTACTTTAAGTAACCTGGATGATTTACTCATTTAACATTTTCAGCTAAAGGTGCTCCCTTCTCAATCTTATCTACTACAGTTTTAATGGTAGTAAAATCACTATAATGCACAGGCACGTGTTGTTTAATACGTTATTAAAAAATCTTGCCATTCAATTCAATTTATGCTGTAGACTTGTAAGAAGTGTTCAAAACTCACAGTACTATTACAGCACTAGCAACTCTCACTTTGAATGACAAACATAAATCTGTGTTGTATCAAACAGTCAGGAGAACACACCAGGCTAGTTAGCCTCAAGGCACTTGTGGGCCTGTCTTCTTTTCTTCTCATCTCTATTCCCACTCCCCTTGCCTTAACATGCATGTGCTCTCACTCCCACATCTCCCTCAGGATCACATTTTCCTCTCAAATGCTACTTCCCAACCAGACACTATTCTCATTCCATCATGGATGTTAAGAGCCTGGGTTATCTCCTCATTCCAATATATGTGAATTTCTGATCCATGGATTGTTTTGTCTTTGGTCTTTGGCGATTGATATTCTTTTCATGATCCGCTTCTCAGCGCATTGACAAATATTTTCACAGATGGTGGAGAACAATATAATCATTTTTGTTGCATCTGTACATTTCTAAAATTATTACAGAACATTATCACTAATTATTTTTAAATATGACATAAGACTAGCTGGCTATATGAACTGGGGAACCATGAACCAATACATACATGTATTTATGTATTCTGTCTCTGAAAGAACAACAGATACACAGTCACATTCCTCCAGTACAA
Source organism: Rhabdalestes septentrionalis (assembly GCA_037832545.1). Classification (NCBI taxonomy): domain Eukaryota; kingdom Metazoa; phylum Chordata; class Actinopteri; order Characiformes; family Alestidae; genus Rhabdalestes; species Rhabdalestes septentrionalis. Next base: position 35,521,119 of record JBBMFX010000001.1, read on the forward strand.
CCAGGTTTCAGTAAAGATCAATGGCACTTACAAGCTTATGTGTGCCTATATACACTTGCATGAACCCAAGTGTATAACAAGCAGTGGCAACAGGACAGAATCCATTGTGGACCTCTGATTATACCCTAAACTGTCACAAGCGATGTCACTGTATATTCACAATAGATATGTTGGAAAAATGTTCATTAAATAAGGCAATCCTTTAACTTTAAAATGTATACTTAACTCATCGAAAATGAATCAAAATTGTTGTCAAATTAACAAATTCCTGCAACGCTGGCAAGGACAATCTCCTGGGTGGTAAACCTAAAAATGAGGCTACCGTTAGACATCTCCAGGTACTTTCATTTTGTAGTGCATAAAACATGATGCTGGTGGAGCAGAGCCTTTTACGCTGTACGAAGTTGGCCAATGAATAAGTACACTGCCACTTTTAAACCTCTTGCTGAATCACTTGAACACACTAATGGAGCTTCAGTGAGTCGCTCAGCCACACAAGGCAGAGCCACTTCAAATTTGCAAATCAAATAACTAATTCTCATCAGCATGCAAGCAGGGGTTCAGTAAATCCATCCTCTTCACTGCTCATTGAAAGAAGATGACCAACTTGTATTTGAAACTATAACCTTGCACGTGTCTGAGATGCAACTCCAAAAAGATTCCATCGTCTTAAAGAGCATGTGCACATCAATATTTTAGGGAGTCTAATTTTATCTATAGGTGTTATTTTATTAATGATGCCCTATAAAATCTTACCTTATCAGTGCTAGTGTTGTGGTCTGGAAGAGCTTCTTTAGATTCCAAACTCAAGACCGAGAGACTAGAATCAATCAGCTCTTCTGTAAGAGAAAGTCCACAAATGATCTTATTTCAGACCATGGTCCCTGAATACTGAAAATGGGCATTTAATTACAGTTTAATACAAAGGTTAGGATACCTCTGGTCAAATTTGATATTTTGCTGCAAAAAATACTGCCCCTAAATTTGTCTAAATATGACATTTAAAATATTTTAGCATTTACTTGCTTAATTAATATATTAACTAAATAAAAAACAATTGTACAAAACCTTGATTATTTCAGCCGATTTAAGCGTTTTGTTTTTTTTTCTTTTTCAAACCTCTCAGGGTGTTGTGCTCAACTAGAACTGACTCTAAAGAAAGAGATTATAAAGGTTTCTTGCTAGTTGCAATTTTTCTGGACCAATGGGGAAGTTTATAATGGAAGGAGAACTGCTAAATTTGCAACTAAATCTGGAAAACAAAACAACAAACTGTTAAAAAATAAATAAAAGATCTAAAACTGCTCTCAGACTGGTCAAACAATGTACAATACAACTTATTTTACCATCTAGTCATGGTTGTAGACATTTTAAATAACCTTCACAAGCTCTCCTACCAGTGCTTCTGGAGGTGCTGCTCTTCATGTGCTCCACAGGGTAAAGAAGCTCTTGTTCAGTGCAATCAGAGGCGTCACTTCCATTTTGAGAACTAAGGCTGTAACAGGACGTGTCCTTATGTGCACTCTCAGGTTCTTCATTTGGGAAGTCTTCTCGTGGTTCTGGAGGGTCTTTCACACTATTCATCTGCACATCTTCCTGGCCAGCTGGTTTAGTTTGGATGTCAGTTGGAAGAGTGCCTGTGCCCTCTTGCTCCAGGGTATTTTTGACGTTGTCCTGGTTGTGCTCCAAGGCCTGCGAGGAGTTCTTTAATAAACTAGCCTTGGTCTCAGTTGTGTCAGTGTTAGAGTTCTTTTCGTGGGCTCCCTGAAGGAGGTCTTCTGAAAAACGTACCTTCTTCTCTGTGCTTTTAGAACTGGATGGATCTGTGTTTGCTGAATCTTTATGCGGACACTCTGCCTTCATATCTGCACAAGCATCCATTTGGAAACCATCCCGGGTCTCTGGGTCTGGTGTGTTCCCGTCCGCCTCAGGATCACAAAGTGCATCCAGTTCTTCCAAAAACTCTTCTAAACTGATATCAGGACATGCCTGCAGATTTGTTTCATAACACTTTAAGCTCGAAAGTGCTGTTAATTTCAAAGTGATTAAACTGCAGAACAACTCAAATATGTATGTCAAGTGATCAAACCATGGATCAAAATGTATTAATCTTTTGATTAAGTTCATTGGGAGCACTGAAGAAAGTCATCTCTTGCATTTACAATTTCTCAGCCCAAAACTAACCTGTAATTGTTCCTCTTCCGCTTTGGAATCCCATCTGATAACAGATAAATATACATTTTAAAGGTGTATTGGGACTGAAACACATGTAACTTGGAAGTACCTTCAAAAGATATCTGCTAGACATTGTATTCTTTGCTCTATCCTCCCAAACACACAGACTGAGAGGCAGAAAATAAAGTGAGAAAGCAACACAATAAACAAGAGAGATACTGCAAATATCAATGCTATTACAATATTATAATTAAGTGATTATAATTAGCCCGGCCCGGCCCGCGGGTCTTTTTCAGTTAGACACTCGTAATTTACAAACGGTTTCAAAGGACCAGAGTGTGGTCGGAGCTCGGATTGTGTGTTTAGGAATGCACCCACAGTTGAGAACGTGTTATAACGGCCCACGTATTTAAAAAAACTGTCGGGTTTAAATCGGGCTCGGGCTGATAATTACAGTTAATGTGTCGGCCCGGGTTGGGCTCAGGCACAAGGTGCATGGGCTCGGGTCTCATTTTTTGGGCCCGATCTAAAATCTAATATACGGTATTAAAAATATGATGAACATGATGTACCTGAAACCCTCAGCTACTTTTAATTGACTAAAAATGAAATGAGTGTTGGAAGCTTTACAGACATGGTATCTCGCAAATGGTAAAGCAGTAAGTCTCCTGTATTTCACCCATGAATATTTGTGTGAAACATTTTTTTAAGAGAATTCACTCTCTAGTCTCTGGTTTTACCTAGAAGGCACAAAAATGAGCTCACAATATAAATTTACACTGTTAGAAGGTCTAGTTAAATAAACCTGACACCGTGTCTCATCATAAATTACACAACAAGGTTTAAAGTCAAAAATGTATCCATACACATAGGGCAAAAAAAGAATAAAGCTTGCACACCAATAAACTAATATATTCCTGAAAGTGGCCCCAAGACAAATAATTTATCTTACAATTTTTTTTGCCTCAGCAAAGCAACAGTTCTCTCTCACCTCCTGGCTCTGCCTGTCAGACGATCCTTTCCTTTTGCTTTGCTTCCAACCACAGGAACGTTCTTCCCTCTTTTATCACGTTGTCGAGTTGGATTACCTTAAAAATAAAAAGGACACAATGGTTATTGTTTGTCAAGAGTGAGGAATGTGGTTTTCATCTACACTTCATTAACAATGCATGAATATCATTTATTAACGTTTACAGTCCTTATAGAATTTAACAAGAATTTAACAAGAACTTAACAGAATTTTTAATAACTCCCCAAGCAGCTCTGCGAGGTCAAATACTTCGAGGATGACATTTTAATTTGCACACCTCTGGATTCTCCTGGTGAGGATCTTAAATGTCCTCTTCTGCCATTTCTACCACCTGTTAATCAAAAACATTTTGACTAAATATTAGTAATCTAACATGTAATACATGGCCCTCTCTTTCCCCTGCATTTTCCACTACAAAACAAAATAATTGGGTACTCAAAATGCCTTCCCTCTTCAATTTCTCTTTTGTAACTGTATCTCTCTCTCTCTCCCTTCTACTGCTGTGTAGCTCAGCAAGAGAGGGTTTTTTCCCCCATTCTCATCGATTCTCTCACCTCTGTTTTGAGCTCCTCTCTCTGCAGCCCCTTGTACTTTCTCAGAAAACCTGCAAAGAGAATTTATTGACATGGAAACAAACCCAATCGGTACAGGCGGAGCAGCACAATCAACTCTGCGTATGACTGGGTGTCAGGCACATAGGTGCTGGCAAAATCAAATGCTAGAGCAAAAAGCAGATAAAGTTTATTAATTTATGTATAAAGCTAAGCCAATCATGGTAATAAATAACAATGGCAAGGCGTGCTTTAAAGGCATACCTCAGTATTTATCAATCTAGTTCCTGTTTCCAACTTTTGTAGATTATGGCACAAATACCAAGCACATAGAAACCTGGTATAATTATTGTTTAATGGTAGAACACAAGAGTCAAACCTCATTTATATTAGAAACCAACCGTACAGAACAGTGCATTAATTTGACCATTGTACAAATTATTCGGTAGAGATTAGGTTGAAAAACACTGGACCATTACTATAAAATCCCATTCACTGAAAGTTTATTTAGAGAACCAAAGATGGTTCTTCAATGGCATGGACCCAAAGAACAATAATCTTTACAAGTATCTTTTTGAAAGCAGGCATCCTAAAAAGGATTCAAAGTAAAATCATTTCACTCCTGAAATGTTCGTGTTTCCTGCACCCTACAAGTTTATGGTATGTTTGCAAACACTCCCAAATAAGGCAAGGCATTCTAGGCCCTAAAAATAGGCTCATGTCCTCTTCCACATTCAGCGCCTCTCTCACAAGAGTGTCTTTTCAGTATCCACTTTGCTGAGGACTTCCAGACATTGCTGGGGTGTGGGGGGGAGGGGGTGTTAAGAAGCACTAAGTACAATCCTGCTACACAACCCAGCTTTCAGATTCTCATAAACACATGGAAAGAAAAGCCCCTACAGTACAACCCCAGTGTGGGTCAAAGAGGCCAAGGCTCTGAGCTGTCAATCAATTAAGGTACTACTTGGGAAAATAGTCCTATTTTATAAAGGCACAATGTTTGAAATTGGTAGTCCTATTATATAAAGGCACAATGTTTGAAATTGGTAAGGGCTACATGGTTCCATTTAATGACTAAATGGCTAGACTGAAGTCCTGAATCTTGATGTCTTGTGATAGGAACAAATCAACAGCACAAGTCAGATAACTCTCCTAATTCAATCATCCATTTCTTATTTGCAAGCTGCATTTCGGCTGCTACAAGCAGCATGACGAATGTGGCACTAACAGTTCACAAAGGAAGAAATTTTAGCGACTTTAAAAAAAAGAAAAGAAAAGACAAACTTTTTGTTCATTAACCATTGCTTTCTTCTCAGGATTCACCTTAAACCCAACACTATGCTTTGCAACCCATGATGATCTGCCATTTTAATATTTATTTTTTTTGCAGACAATTAGGATTTTTAATCTAATAGTCATTTCAATTTTGCACTGTGGCATAGTTTTTCCCCTTAGGATTAGAAATTTTCACATACATATTTGAGCAAGTTCGGCAGTATCCCAGAAGATTCACTCATAAAACCTGAAAAATCTGGCTTTTGAGGAGTTAAACATTTTTCTTGTTGGGTAACGACAGAAAAGCCTAACACTATGCTAACTGCAGCAAACAGCAGGGGTCTTCTACTAAACTCAAATCGAAAATGTAAAAGCATATCCATTCAAAATACAATAAAGAATATTTAAATGCAGAAATAGTTTTGTACAGCAGAATGCTCAGGAGAAAACCAGCCTGAAACTGCTGAAAGCTCATTAGTTGGTACAGCATCTGACAAAGCTTCTTTAAAAAGTAAGTTTTTTAATTAAATCTACTCATTCTTTACTTCATAATCAAATTGTGTGTGAATTGGAATCAAATAAATAGCTGCATATATTTGATTCCGATGGCGTTTTAGTGCCACCTTTAAAACAAATCTAAGATTACAAGATTAATCTCATATTTCGAGAATAAACTCAAAACTACAAGAATAGAAGTCAAAAGTTTACGAGAATAAAGGCGAAATGTTAAGAGAAAAAAATTGCGACAGACACACCCCTTCCAACTCTTTCCTGTATACAGTTTCCGCCCATATTAGGAGGGTTTTCATGTTAATTTCTTTTCTTTAACCAATAGTCTAAGGGTTTCAAAGAGCCCTCCCACAAGTTTAAAAACAGCACGGACGGACCCTTTGTTTGCTAAATTGATTCGCTGTGAGTATATGTAAGTTATGACACTGGGCTTAAAATTGCCTATAAACTGGCTGGGTTGTGATAAAACTGTGCTGGTGTCTCAGTGTGATTGTTTTTATTGTGTTTTGAGCAAGTTTTGTGGCTCCGGGCAGCTGGGCGGAACGTTTTTGTTTGAACGGAGTGGTGAACCGAGAGAGACGAGTCGACTCCTCCAACTCGACTTCTCGTGCGGTTCACCAAAGCCTTGTCCTCAGTATGAATGGAAAGGAAGCGGTATTTAAGTGAATATTGGTTTATAATTTTGTGGTAAAGATAAGGTGTCTCCAAACAAAATGGCGCCTTAGAACTTTTCCTCTCTTCCACCGCAAATGAATCGTGATACGAACCAAATCGTGAGTCAAAAATCGTGAAACGAACAGAATCGTGGGTTTGGTGTGTCGTTACAGCCCTAATATACTATACTGTTCTATAGTGCTGTCAAGCGATTAAAATTTTTGGTCTAATTAATTACATGGTGTGCCGATTAATCTAATTAATCACATTTAATCGCACATACATACAGACTTACAATAAACAGGTTTTTTACCATTTATTATTGAATACAAGCATATAACTTAGGCTTTAATGGTCATGATATTTTTATCACTGACTGAACCAAACCCATGAATTATGTTACAGTATGTGACAGTTGCAAGTTTTGATACACTACATCTCCCAGCTCTCTCATACACTCCAGCCACAGCGCTGAGACTCCGCCCCTCTGGAGGTCTGGATGGAGAAAGCTAATGCGGCTAATTCAAGCCCAAATTTCCCCTCTCCTGCTGCCTCTAGCTCGTCCAACACCTCTTCTACAGACACTACGACCAGGTTCACCACTGCCACTTACTTTCCCAATGGGCAAAGTGTTGAAATAAACATGCGTTTTTGCTTTGTGACCACTTTCGCCTCGCATGGCCACACAGCTGCCGAACCAGGAGACACGCGAGCGTCTTTTCCAAAAGGCAAATATTCCCCTTCAGAGTCAGAATCGGCCAAAAACCATTCACAAGACATCACGGACAACTTCTTCTGTTAAAATCCCAGCCCATATATATGTATTTATATATAATCTATTTATATCTATTTATATATAAATAAATCAATTGAGATTAAAGTCTAAATCTAAAATCTCAAAGATAAATTAGAAGTTTAGTATTTTACAAGACTAAAGCATTTGTTACTATTTGTAAAAAAAAAAATAATAATCTGCATTGGCAAACCTAAAAATGCACAAGCACATATGAAAGACTCCAGTCCAAATTCCAAAAAAACCCAAACATTTATGGTTTAGTTAAACAGGAAGTTAGACAAAAACAAAAGAGAAACAATACATATGAACATACAAAATGGAACAAAAGAAAGGAAATACACCAACTACAAATCAAAATGAAGCCCAAATCTAGTCACAGCAAACAAGTTAGTCTGAGTTAAAGATGAAGCATGTAAAGTGCATGCGTCATGCAGCAGATGTTAGCGACAGCTTACATAAGCTCTGGTTTGTCCATATCCCAGGCTCTCCGCCACTGGCCCTGAGAGTTTTTATGGCGGGCCACGCGTTCTCTGTCAATTTCCTCCCGCTCCCTCTTCCAGCGAAGGTACTCCAGCTGCTCTTCGCTGGATGTGGGGGTGTCCAGGTCATTGTGGTGTAGAGCTTCAGGCAGCTCTGCTTGCTAAAAATATACATAAACACAAACACACACAGATAAATATAAATACTATGTTTTTTTTTTATATATAAATCTGGTTAGTATTCAATGTTACCATATACATTTATTGGTCATTTGGAAAATAAGCAAAACAAATTTAAAATAAAAAATCTATTGTAATATTATTATTAACAACACCAACAACAATGACGATAACAACGTCAACATCATAATTTTGGGTGCCCTACACATTTGTAGCAATGAATAAAGTATAAAGACAAAGGATATTACTGATCCACTGAAGTAATGGCCACTCAGCAAACTAATACATCAAACAATTCATTACAGAGGACATTGCCCAAGTACACAGATATTAAACAGAATGTGGAGATGATTTCATGTGAATCTGTCTTGAGTGAAACTGCCAACAGTCACTGAATAAAACAATTTATTCAACTTAACTTCCTTATAAAAGGGGCCCGTTAGTACTCAATATTATACATGCCCGCAAACACACATGCACTCATGTTAATTTCAACAGTCACAGATAAATACAATGCTGAAAAAAAGGCAAATCAAAAAGGCCAAGAAAATTACCTGTGATAAATAGAAAATGTGAAACTGAAATAAAAATGCAAATCCAAATTCAATTACCATAAGGTTTAGGACACACATAAACAAGACACATCAATAAACCCCACTGTTAATAAATTATGCATCTTTTGTCAAATGGGGAAAAATAATTAATAGTATTATTCTCCAATTTGTGTACATAAATGTTGTCGTTTATTTTCATATTAACTGACAGCATCAGTCATGTCTGTCCAGTCCAGAGTATAAATGGTGGTGGAATATAAAAGGCTGGTCCTAACCTGCTGTGATGTGAAAAGCTCCATGTAAACAGGAAGCCATCCTTTGGGTACAATGAACAAAACATTCAGGACAGGCGTCTGCTCTTCCCTCAGGAATAGAGCCATGGGACGACAAACAAACAAAATGTGTTTCGAGGAACCATTTACACAGTATTTCATTGTTAAGTTGTAAAATATCCCAAAAGTTAAAAGACGATAATAAAATTGACTGAAGGATGATAGATTATAATACATCACTGCATAATCGATGCAGCTAAAACACCATCTTCAGATGTGAGGGTTATTGATTCGTTTAGGATATTGGAGAGCAGTTAAATTTAATAGGCATTCCGATCAATTCACATTAATCTCACTTGACATCATTTAAACAAGTCCAGCATTGAGCTGCCACGCTAACAAGAGAAATTCCTTTATTCTTCAATTCTGATGTCTAGATATAGCCCTGCCTAACCTTGTCTCTAAAATCACACCTGTTGTTCAGTTCCCCCCACCTGGTTGTGAACATCTGTTCAAATTTTTTGATACACCTACACTGAGGTGTGGGACAAGGCCTGTGGGGAAATGAGGTTGTGATTTCATTTGACTAGAACACAACATCCATCATAAACATCCATCATAAAGCAAAGTGAGTATCTTCATCTGCATGTGATTCCACGACATTTCTGCTTCAAAAGGTATTAATGACTGGAAACACTGGCTTATACATTTTCATTTCACTTACTATTTGTAGTCTACTGCAAATAATTCAATCATTTCTTTCTCTTTCAATCTCCACTACATTGATCTGGTTGTGCAACTACTTGGCAGTGCACATTAGTTTTTACCCATTTGAACAACTTTTCTTCAGAGACTTCTCACACACACACACACACACACACACACACACACACACAAACACACACACACACACACACACACACACA
>JBBMFX010000001.1:35546315-35558717 GCA_037832545.1 Rhabdalestes septentrionalis
AGAGAGAGAGAGAGAGAGAGAGAGAGAGAGAGAGAGAGAGATTTTTTTCGTACAACACTGTTTTACTGTACTAAAACTGTACTTTTATCTTCTTTTACATGAACAGATGCTGGCAAGGTAACATCTTCAAATATTTGTCAAATATAATTGCTAATGATAAATCCCTAACTGTTTATGGGTGCATAGGTACATTAATGATGATTTCTATTGATTTAACCTCACCAAAATGTACTTTAATAATATTAGTTACAAATGATATTGCTCTATCCAGTACATGGTCTATGTCTTTTCTAGCCCCAGGAAAAGAAGCCAGAATCAGGCCCTAAAGATCAGGGTAAAGGAAAAGGCCCAGGACATGGACACGGACATGGACCAGGCCAAGGTGCTTGTCAAGGCCAGGGCCAGGGCCAGGGACAGGGACAGGGACAGGGACATGGACATGGAGATCATGGCAAAGGAAAAGGAGGAAAGTGATGAGGCAGCTTAACGCCTCTGAAGTCCTGATAAATGCTAAGTTTTGTGGGGGTTTTTCATGCTTGAACATGACTCAATGAATTAAAGAGTGTTTAATGAAACAATAATGTGCTTTCTGTTCCGTGTCTACTGCATGCAGACAGAAGTCGGTCATTAGCAGCAGAATGGGTGTGTACAAAACACAGTGAATGTTCTTAAAGTTCTTTAAGCAGCAAAGACTCACAAAACGGAAATGCTGAAGAAGGGTCTATCTGTAGTAAACTGAAAAATGCAGTGGGATTGTTATTACTGCTATCATTGTAAGCAATTTATATAACTGAACTGAAGATTTTTGGTATGTTTAGTTTTTGAAGTGATATAGTAATACAAGTTTGAATAAAAAATCTCTCAACATCATTACATGTGGTTAAATAATGGCAATGACTATTGAATTATTCTACAAATATATTTTGGCAAATATTGACCAATTCTCAAGATTTCAATAGACAATAGAAAAGAAAATCATGCCATTTATTAATAATCAGATTTCAACAAAATATTTTCAGAATGCTGGGCTGGGTCAGCTGTGGCTACAGATCATATCAGAACATTTTTAGACCATCTTCAGCCCTGCTCTGAGAAATCTCACTTTAAATCCAACACTGCACACCTTTTTTGTGTCCAAATGCTCCAGATTAGCTGGCTTGTGTTGGAGGAGTTCTAGGACTAAGATAATCTACAGCAAAGATTAAATAAGCATCACTGGAGTCTGAACCATTGGGGAAGGTATGGTTTATGTAATCAACAATAGAGTCTTCATACAAAAGTACAACTTGTCTGATCTTGAATGGAACTGCAATAAAAGACTGTAATTTGATCGCAATGTAGATAGAGGAACGCAGTCGGTTCTTGTTCTTCTTACATACTTCACAAGCAAGGATGCACTTTTAGACTCAAACTGTAAAACATTTACCACAAATTATAAAATGTTTTCCAAGCTAAAGCTAAAAACAAGAGAAATTGATATTTAAAATAGATTCCAGTGCAGGATCACGGCTTTTATTCATACACGCTAGTTTACGTATATTTTAATGAGTGTTTGTGCTATATCAGCGTTTCTCAACAGGGGCGGTACCGCTACCCTGGGGGCGTTAGAAACCCATCGGGGTGGGGGGGAGGCGTTGAGAATGTGACAGCTGTAAGGTGTAAGGTGTAAGAGGGGGCGCTCAGACTCAAATGGGGGTGTTAGTTTTATTAATTACACATAAACAATAAAGAGACTTTATTCATTTGGACACGAAATAAGATATAATAATATATTCATGAAATGATTAGAAATAAATAGGCGGACCAGCGTCTGGTGCTCTGAGTACTTTCCCTACTGTCGGCATGTCATTTCCATAGCAACCTCTGTAAACAAACGTGACCCGGAAGTCGGCGTCCTGTTTACTCAGATACGGGCCAAATATGTTGAAAGACATAAAAATGTCCGATTTTTCTTTTTTGGTCTTATATGAAGCTCTCAAATCCTAAAGAAAGTCCAAAATAAACGCTGTTTTCGCTCGTTTCAACCGAGAAATTTCCCTCAAGTACACACACACTCGCGACCCGTTAAGAGGCCCATGATGAGGTCAGGGGGCGTTCGTTCAAAAAAGGTTGAGAACCACTGTGCTATATGAAGAGTCCCATAACCTTTAGTTACAGGGACAGTCCGCCTGAAGCAACTGGAGGTTCAGTGTTTTGCTCCAGGACACAATGGTACAATTTTTGGGTTTGAAACTGTGACTTTGTGGTCATCCGGTTTACAGACAAGTGTTTTATCCATGAGGCCACAAACACAAGACTTCTAAATCATCACTATATTTACGTACCATTAATCACAGTTTATAGCTAATTACAGAAACAAACACTAAATGTACATGCGTTCTAAATAATCATTTGTAAATAGTAATCATTTGGGGTGTGCCAATGTTACCCTTAGTGAAATGAACCATTTGTCACGCATGAACTCTACAAGGTGAAATTTGTCCTCTGCATTTAAACAATGGGCGGCCGACAGTGGCACCCAGGGTATAACTTGCTCAAAGAGATAAACAGATGAGAATACACATAGCACTAATGAGCAGACTAGGTCCTAAATTTATCCTTATTCCCTAGTGTTGTTTTCGTCAATGAAAATTATGACATTTCTCACGCGACATAAATGCTGGTCATGTGACGATAACGAAACGAAATAAATAATGCAGTTTTGTTGACGAATAAGAACGAGACTAGATGTGGTTTACAAGATAAAAACTCTGTAAAATGTCTCTTCATTTTCGTTGACTAAAACGAGACAAGAAGTTTTTTCCTGTACAATAGAGAGGGGAGAAAAGGTAAAGGATGCTCGACCTTGGAGTTGAACAACGTTACATCCCAATACTTTTGTCCATTGAGAGGCACTGTGAACTAGACTTTAGATTCTCTGCCCAAACCCGATCCCGGCCCGATATTTCCCGCCACTCTCCTTGGGCCGGGCGGTGATCCAGCATTTGAGTGTCTCAGAGCTTGGAGTGCCAGTTTAGGAACGCTCCCGCAGTTCAGAACGTGTGTTATAACGGCCCATGTATTTTAAAAAATCAGACTAATATCAGGCTCGGGCCGAAGATAACAGTTTATGTGTCGGGCCGGGATGCACGGGCTTGGGTCAGGTTTCATTCTTTGGGTCTCTCTCACAAACAGGATATTTATAAGAAGCCTTTCCCATATTCATGCAAAAAGGCCGATCCTTGTTCTGATTTGGTTGTGTAGACTATTTATGTTCAGGATTTAAAAAAAATAATAGTTCAGGCCAACACACTGAAGACTTTTACCAGTTTTACAAATGTGCGTTTTATAGCAAAAGACACACACACACTTTCATATTTTACACATTGTATTTGCACTTTTTAGTGTTATTCATTCATTTTATTAAAAAATGTGTTCTAACATAGTTGGCAAAACAAATGTCGTAAATTCAAATGTCTCTTCCATGTCTGGAATGGATGTCCAGTATTCTTGAGCCTACAAGGTAATCAGATAACCTTAATCGAATTGTGAAATAGGCTTGACTGAAATTTTACATTTTGTCTATTCTACGAAGTACTTAATACTATTTTGACTTGCATTAATACAAAAGACTAAAATACAGCTTTCATTGACTAATACTAGACTAAAATAGTTATGGATCATTCTGACTAAAATAAGACAAACGCTCAGATGTTTAGTCGACTAAAACTTGACTTGACTAAAGAGAGTCTGGACGTGACCAAGACTAATAAAAACTAAAATGACAACTTGATGCAAGGACTAGACTAAACTAACATTAAAACAGGCTGCCAAAACCAACACTAATTCCCTACACAGTGCACACTCTGTAGGCATTAAAATACACAGTCTGCACCCAGTGTGCATTATGTCTAAGAGCCACTGGCAATTCAGTCATGTAATGGGCATTACATTCGATTTCTCTTCTCTTACTCTTCTCTTCTCCTACTCTACTCTAGCTCACTAAGTATGTGAAGATACATCAATGGTGAAGGTGCTCAGACTAACAACATTGAAGCAGCTGTACAAACATTGGAACGAAAAGGTGAGTGAGGTGAAACCAACTCTGAAGATAGGAAACTGCAAGTTGTTGACTAAAAGACAGTGAGTGTTTTTGATACTCGTGTGTGCCAAATATCACAGAACATGTTATTATTAATCATGAACAGACACGTAACTTGTAATGTAAGCATACACTCAAAGGTGCACCATGGTCTTAAAGGTACATCACATTCAGTTTCGCAAGAGAAAGGGGCACATACCTTTGCAGAACTTAGCACTGAAAAATTGGTGTCATGACGATATGCATGCAGTAAATGCTTTAAAACTACAACTGCGAAGACGCATAGCACCATTACACTCTTGACAAATTTACTCAAGACGTACTTTTCTACCTTCTGTACCCTGAAGGTAGAATGCTTGGGTTTTCTGGTCTGGCACTTAGAGATTTCAGATTATTAGGTTTTCAGATTTCAAATGAAATAAATTGAGGAGGTACATCTTTTCAATTATAACATTCAGAAGAGTCCATGGTCTACACTGACGAAGATTGTTTTCTTTCAGTACAGCTTATGTGGGGTAAATATTGAACAGTACTCCCATTAAATTCATTTTTTATTACTCAGTTTTACTTTGTTATTATTTTAATCTACAAGGAAGATGCTGCCAAAAAAGAGAACACATAAAATTCCAGCGATGCACGACTGGAACAGAAACATTCAAACCAGATGTGGTACAACAGACAGGTAACCCATTTTAAGACTAGAGTCACAGGTCATCAGGGTGAACAAATAAAAGAACAACATTCAGAAAGACAGCAAAAGTAAAGGAACACCTGTCTGTCCCAGTCACAAACACAATCAGTGCCCACATACCAGACAAGGCCTATTTAAGTTTGAAAATGTTGCTTCATTACAGAGTAGTTGCAAGATGACAGAAACATCAACTGGGAACCTGAATATGTGGTGAAGACTGAAAACAGATCAGGTAAAGACCATCAACAAAAAGTATACGTGTTAAGACAGGAATGGTCAATACTGTAAACATTTTTTTTAATAATTGAATACATTTAGCACATGGGTTTAGAGGGCTGGTGCAAAGCACAGTTTGGGAGTGCCCCTAATCTAACACTCATTAAACATGGCCATTAACAGGCAAGTTGAACCAGTTAAGCATGGAAATCACCAATCTGTGCTGAACACAGAACCTCTGGGACCAGTGTGTAGGGAAAAAGAAAGAAGGAGGAAACATTTAGGAAGAATCAGTGTGCTACACAGCTGTGACAGATTCTTCTACAGAGCATTCATGTTGAAACCATATAGGAATTTCTAAAATATTTAGGATTATCCCCCTAAAGCGATAAAAATGAGTCATAACTCCTGAATCTTTTACAGCTCTGCTGTGTCTTTAATTGCGGAGAGCACACACATGCTGCCCATTTTTGGGTCTGGAAAGATTTTACCATCAGAATTGAGAAGATCCTGCAATGTCAGTTAATAGAGCTACAAAGAGACCTAATTAATTCATTTGGAACACTATATGTAATGGCTGTAGTGTAAGGTCCTTTACAGTTTTTGGGTTACAGGGCCAATTTTTTGTTACAGACTGTAGTTTGTAGTTGAACTGCAAGATGGCTAAGGTGTATGTGCTGCCAGAGGCGGAATTTCAATTGCAAAGTCAATGACAGATGTTCATAAAAACAAGTATACTTGTTTCCAGCACATTGCCAGAGATGTTATTTGTACTATTGGAAAAATAATCATTCCAAAGACTGGTGAAGGTGGTGTTCTTGATGGTCTATTTTAAAATCCACCAGGTTTCTTTGACTTCTTTGAATATAATCAACCTCAAAACACTTCCAAACACACCAGGCAGCCTGAAGACTAAACATGAAATGACAAAGACCATATGAATACTATGGAAGAGTCATGAAATCACATCACCTTCATTTCACAGTTGAAAAAATTTAGTACATAAGGTGATTGCTATGACTAGAATAGCTCTTCACTAAAAGAGTCCGATGACTTCTCCAGTCACTGGGTCCAGATCTATGTCATAGAAACATGGACGTGTTGGTAGGCCTGGTATGGTTGGCATCTGCACAAAAAAAAACAAAAAAACACATGAAACACACATTTATAATCTTTACCGAACTGACTACAGGATGGACCAAGTACGCAATATATTATATGACAGACATTAGTTTAGTCCCCCATCATATCTATTTTTTTTCCATTCAGCTTTTCTAATTGATTAAATCAATGAGATCAGAAAAAGACATTCAAATGGGGTTTGAGATTAAATACTGAGTTGCAGATAATATGATATTAATAGGAACCACATATCAGAAGTGTCTAATAATAACAAAACAAAACAAAAAAAAAACAACAAAAAAACAGGATGTCTTCACAAATGAAAGTCATGGATACACTACACAATGCCCATTACATTGTTTTGCAATACATTTTGGACTAAGGTTTAAGACATTCAAGGTGAAGAGTGATACAGAAGACTGTAGGTTAATAGTTAATACAATTTTTGGGCTGTAGACATTGTGGCTTCTGTTTCCTATCATCGCCACAAAGAAACGTTTGAAAGAGGTCAATATATTTCTCTGCATTGCACCATTTTACATAAAACTCTGGATAGTCCTATTAATCCAGTATATCTCAGTGTAACTATCTCAGTGTTTCAAAGTATTTCCATCAAATGAATAATGAGCAAGTAAATTGTTACCACTGGTTGCATTTACATGCAAAGTTCTTAGTTAGTCCAAACTGGTGGAAACTGGACTGGACCGACACCTGTGGTACCTAAACGCATGCAGTGTATCTTCATGAGATCACAAAGCAAATCCGTCTTTAAAAGTGTCTGCGCTCACCGTGCCAACCAGTGGGTAGAGGAAGCCAGCGCCCACACTGGCGCGGATGTCACGGATGGGCAGAACAAAGCCAGTGGGCACGCCTTTCTTTTCAGCATCATGAGAAAGAGAGAGATGGGTCTTGGCCATACAAATGGGCAAATTGCCAAAACCCTACAGAGGAAGAAAATAGTTTTAAAAATTATATAAGAGGCAAAAAACATTTAAATGTATGGTGTTTTTATGTCACACACACACAAAAACTAACTAAAATCAAAATCTCAATATTTTAATGTGCAATTGGCTCTCAAACCTCTCTGTTTACAACAACCTAAACAAGCACCTCTAGCTTTTGAGGGTAAAAAAAAAATTCTCTTTTTATCTTAATTAAGGACAGATATGGTCTCACCTGTTTGGTGTACAGTTCCACTTTATGCTGAGCCTCTGGGAGAAGCTCAATGTCATCAGCCCCGTAAATCTTCTGTGCAATGATTCTAATCTTATCAGCAATAGGCAGCTGAAGAATGCCAAGAAAGTGAAGAAGAAAGTCTCATTTAATTGACACTACTCACAATAGACGTATAGAGACATTAGGCAACATGAAAATCAGCAGGTCGCTACAAGTATAAAACGGCCTTACCTCAGTGTCGTAGAGGAAGCTGAAGTTGCTGGGGGCCTCTGCTGCTTTTTGCACAGCTTTGCCAAGTTCAACCGCTCCGGCACCCCCATCTGCCCAGAGAGTGCAAGGCACCGCATCGAAGGCTCCTGCTTCTTTCGCCAGCTTACAGATCAGCTGCAGTTCCCCTTCAGTATCTGTCCTGTAGACAGAATGCTTAGCCTCAATACACACAGTCTTTACATGCACTGCATTTTACAGTCAAAAGATCTACTGGAATACAAGATTTAACATCTAAAGTGTTCCTGCCTGCAAGGCTAGTTTCACTTGAGAACCTTTTCTAATGCCATTTGTTAGGGAATTGATGAGCCAGGCTTTATTGTTGCACTCCAGTGAGGGTGGTTACTGTACCTTTACGACTGATTTGGTATGTAAACTCTCTCTATTTTGACCGGCTACCCTTTGCTGTGCTTCATTCAAAAGGCAGTCTGGGCTAATAGAAAGACCGTGTTTTGCTAAAAAAGGGTGTGCATGTGTGCGTGTGCGTGTGCGTCATCAGTGGATTCAAAACTGGTAAAATGTTCAAACTTCCTAGCGCAGAAATGTTGCTGTGCTCCTGCCCTACATATGAGCGTAATCCCAACTCACCTGACCCCCCCCCCCATCTAATCAGCTCATGAACAAGCCTTTACAGAGTTGTAGAGGGTGTGTTAAAGCAGAGCAAGCACTAAAATATGAAGGGCAGTGTGCCTTCTAAACCACAGTTGTGAAACACTGTGCTTCAACCAAATCCAGTTGAGTAACAAGTCAAGACCCAAACTTTGTGCAGTCCTAATTAATGTCATCAGGCAGGCTATAGGAAACCAAAATCTATTTTGTCTAGTTAATCCCACCTCTGTAAGCCATAATATCTCCCCAAGTGAAAATAATCCAGCTCAAATATGGCTGAAGACTTGTGATGGAAAGAGGATGAATGGGATAATCTCTTACTTGAAAGCATTGACTGCTACAACGACTGGCACACCAAAGTGCTTGGCGTTCTCCACCTGTTTCCTTAAGTTGCTGCAGCCTTTCTCAACCAGCACCAAATTCTGAAATATGTAGACGTTTTTGGATTTATTCATAACTGTAAGAATGGAAAACTGGTATATTGACACCTGACTGAAGACAGTTTATTTGCAATGCATGTGATTAATACATATGCCATTCTTTGTGTGTGGTGTATGTGTCTCTCTTCCTGTACAAATAAATTCACAAAAATAATTACCTCCTCAGTGTATTCCTTCGGTAGTGGCATGCCAGCTGTGACCTAGGAGGGGAAAACAACAAAACACATACACCTCAGATACACCACAGTTCATCAAAAGGTCCATCAAACTAAATAAATATATAATTAACAAACTATCAAAAGTTCCTTTTTTTAATTGCACAGGCTTAAATGTAGTAATGCATTCTCTCTTCATAATGAAAGACGCAGTTAGTTGGTACCCTTTCAGGACTGACATTACCCACAATATGCTCTAAAACATACATGCATGGAAAAAAGAGGCCCACATCTTTTTTTAATGTTAAACTACACTCTTACAGTATTTCACAGTTGCAACAATTAAAATAATGATAAGAGCAGACTATGTATGTGTGACTTGGTTTTATCCCATCAGAAACTGAATCTGCTGGAATACAGCACATAGAAAAGGTGCTATACAAACACTACTACACACAAAACACATATGCAGGCATTTTTATACACAGCTCACACTGCAATAGTTAATAAAAAAATAGCACCACACTGCTGCCATCTAGACTACAGTCTGCTCAAAGGACATTCATGCACTGCTGATGCTTTAATCTCTGTGAGAGCTGAAAAGCAAATGTTATAATAGGATTTCGTATCCAGTAGGACACAGTACTCACTGTTGGACCTCCACCGTGCATCTTTAGTGCTCTGACCGTGGCCACCAGCACAACCACATGAGGCCTCAGTCCAGAGTAGCGGCATTTGATGTTAAAAAACTTCTCCATTCCTATGTCTGCACCAAAACCTGCCTCTGTGACTACCAGAGGGAAAACTCAAAGGTTAAGTATTAGAAATACACATTACAGTTACGTTTTACCATAAACACAACCAGAAGTTTCTACTTTAAGAAAAAGTTTATACACTGCCTTTTAAAGTACTGAGCCAAATCATATATATAACCCCTGCACTAGAGTATCGCATAGGCCACAGTTATTATTGTGCAAGCACATGTACACTAAAGGGCAGGGCTACATTTCACCAACACCAGAAGCTGAGCCAGACCCAAGACTCATCTAAGCACTCACGTTTTTAGCTCTTCAGTCACTGCCTAGCAACCACTACTAGCTGCTTTTCCATACTGTATGAGCAGCATTTCACCAGGAGTTCCCAATCCCAGTACTGGTGACCTCACTTAAAAGCACATTTTAATGCTTTGTCTGTAATAGACTTCTTCGAACCCAATCAGTGGAGTTCAGCATTTTTATTTTTGCTTACCTACAAACCCTTCAGGCCCCACCAGCTTCAGAGCAATTTTATCAGCCAGGATGGAGGAGTTCCCATGAGCGATATTGGCGAAAGGTCCAGCATGAACAAATACAGGGTTACCCTACAAAAGGTAGATGACCCAGAAAAATGGTAATAACAAGAACTGACATTCAGTGTTATCAGACAACCGAGCACCT
The DNA here is from genome assembly GCA_037832545.1 of Rhabdalestes septentrionalis. Taxonomy (NCBI): domain Eukaryota; kingdom Metazoa; phylum Chordata; class Actinopteri; order Characiformes; family Alestidae; genus Rhabdalestes; species Rhabdalestes septentrionalis. The sequence continues at coordinate 35,556,509 of JBBMFX010000001.1, forward strand.
AGTTAATCATTTTCATATAAATGCGTCGAATGTCATGATAATATTTTTACATAGCTTTAACATTTAGGAGCAATTTTCAAAACTTTCTGGTTCTCAGCAGCAGTCATTTTTGACTGTCCAATATCTATTCAGAATTGCTTGAAAGTTTTAATGGGATTTTTTTGATGCAATATATTATTGTACTTTACAAAAATAAACCAAATTCTAGCATGCCAAGAATTGTTCGCTCATTGGCGCCCTCTGGTGTTTTAAGTCATAGTTTTTGGTGCAGTAAAAGTAATACAAAGCATCATTAAGGACAATGAGAGTCAAAAATTCATACACTTTATCTATTTATTGTCCCTATTCATTCACAATACAGCAGAGTATTACATAAAAGCTGTAGCATTCATTTAAATGAGTGCTTTGAGCTTAATTTGAAGTGAGCCATTCAAAATAAAACAACTGCCTTTTATATAGGTTCAACCTAATATATCAGATTTTGCTAGAACTGAGTTATATCATGGGTGTCCTATCTTTTCCGTACATGGCCAGTCTGGCTTAGCTCACCTGATTCCACTTATCAGTTTGTCTAGAATAATCTATAAAGTGTGTGGTGCCACAATAGCTCATTGTGGAAAACCCCTGAATAAGGGCATGACCAGTCTCTGTGAGACAAAAAAAACAAACAAAAAAACTCATGACGAAGTTCTTGTCTCTTAAAGAATTCAGAGAAGAAGAATGTGCTGGAAATTTGTAACTGATCGAAAGGTCTGTACCTCTGGACATCCAATGGATGGCTGCATTTACAAGTCCAATACACAAATAGAGTCACATGCATGTACACAAGGAGGTTTTCATACCTCTAAAGTCTGCATCAGGTTTGGTTTGATTGCATCTCTCATTAGCACGGTCAGCGCTCCACACACACCCTGAAAAGAGATGGAAAGGGACTTCAACCAAACACTGTATACCTCAATGTGCTACATCAGTAGCATTGACTCTGGTTCCCCATACAGAGATAAAGGCTAGTGGTACTGATATTACTCTTAGCACTCAAATCACTGCCTAGCAACCACTTCAGTATTGTTTTGTGCCGACACACACAAATAAGAGATTACAATAATACTCTATGCAAAACATTATAATCTTTATGTCCACTTCTGTCTTACTGACCAGGTCTTCAGTAGTTATGGGGTCTCCGCTGCGGCTAGTGGCCACCACCATTTTAGCCAGCCTCTGTCTCATGTCCTCCAGAGTGCTTGTAAGAGCCAACACAGCCATGATCTCACTGGCCACCGTGATGTCAAACTGAGCCTGAAAAACACACACAACTTTCTAGTTTATTGCTCAACAGACTGACAATTATATGAGAACATACATTAAGTATTTCAAACTGCTGAATGGACTACCATCAGGACAGGATCTTCCTCTCAGAGTAAAATCACAATTAAGAATGCTGTGTAGTCCTGGACTGGCCTTTATTTCATTCACCCCTATATGGTGCGCTCATTGCTCAAATATGCATGCAATTGCATGCACAAACACACACAATGAGTGGGATGCTCTGGAGCAGCTGTATATGATCTTAAGCTTTAATCTGCCTTCTAAGATTTAGTGTAAATCCTGCTCAGAAGAGTAGAGGCTGTAATTGCAGCAAACACCACTGCCCCCCACCACCCTTCATACCCTTGAGTTTAGGACAGGGTTAGCAAACTTCTTGACTTGTAGGCCACAGTGCCTTCTTAAATTTGACAGAGGGTCCAGACCAGGAGCAGATGGATGGATTGTCTTTTTGGTGACTGCTTGCTCCAATAGTCAGCGTCATGGGAAAGAGGCCGATATTACATTCTATGAAAACCGATAATTTTCTGGCATGTCAGATATACAGCCATTGGACATAAAATTTTGCTGTCCACTGTCCCTATTCACTGTCCACATTTCTTACCTTTGGTCTGCTCATGTTTACTATCGGGCTCAAAGGGCAAATAAAAAAATTGGAGTTGAGTAAAGCCTGATTCATGCTCATGCAAAGGCAAATATGCTCCCACACGGTGCTGTACCGTCGGAGCCTGTTTGTATTCATACTGGCCGGACCCTGCTGCGAAGAACTTCGCCGTTAGGACAGCAGGAGGCGCGTTTCTAACTTATCGGTCTGAGCCACAAAAACATTTATCCAACTTTAAATTATTTATACAGAGTTGTAGTTCTACTCAGCATATGAGACAGT